>BMAW01020340.1:155757-261977 GCA_019974015.1 Nephila pilipes
ATATATATATACAGTAAAGATATATATATATATATATACAGTAAAGATATATATATATATATATATATATATATTATTTACTATCTCACTAAACTCTTGCGGGACGTACGTGCATAACTCGTTATCGTCGTTCACAACCGATCGTACCAAATAAGCATCACTAGAGAATGAGCTGAGGGGCCCAACGATGCGTATTCGCATTCTAAGGTGGAATATTTTCTAAATATATCTAGTTGGCATCTTGTGTCCATTAGTTTTGAACTGAATAGCAGTTTTAAGATCTAATCTTCAGTTTGATCACAGTCCAACAATATTTTGCTCATAAGTTTTTATGGGGGAGGAAGGAAAGCGTAATGTAAACAAAATGAATTCGGCTCTTTAAACTTCCATATGGTGTACATTCGTGTTTCTGGTTTTTTTACTCTATTTCTTTACTGGTTTTCGCCATGTATTTTTTATTTCTTTTCAGTACTGTTTGACTTTGCG
Source organism: Nephila pilipes (assembly GCA_019974015.1). Lineage (NCBI taxonomy): Eukaryota > Metazoa > Arthropoda > Arachnida > Araneae > Nephilidae > Nephila > Nephila pilipes. Next base: position 156,244 of record BMAW01020340.1, read on the forward strand.
TTGCTTTTAGATGTATTTAGTTTACTTCCTTTTTTATTTCGGAAAGCCTTGACTTCTGTTTATAATTGTGAGAAAACATTACTTATCAGAAAAATATACTCACATGGTCGACAGTCCAATTAATGATGAGAGTGTGATTAATTTTCTAAAAGGCTTGAAAAGTATATATTTCTAGTGACTCTGATGTGGACATTTTGTCAGAGACGGACAGTTGTGGACTTAGCGTTTCATCTCGCTTCGAAGATTAACACACTCGATCTTCACATTCAATTTTATTACTTCTTATAAATAGTCTTCATTGTATATTGTTTTCTTATCAATTTTAAAGTTCATTGATGTTTTTGTCAATATAACTTCAAAATAATTTCAATAGCGCTTCTGAAAATTATTTCTTAAAGTATGTACGTCTTTATTTTCATTTTTTAGTAAATTAAAAGAAAAATATTATTAAAAATGCTACTTTTGAATAATGTAACAGCTTAATTAATAATCTAAAATTTTACCAAACAATAACATTGGGACGGAAACTTTTTTTGTGATTTTTCCCCCCAAAAGTTAGGCTTAGCGTTCGCAAAAACCCCGAAACGTGAGACAATTCCTTTAGATTCTCCCTCGTCTCCAGAGAACGTCCTATGCCAATGTGTGCAGTTAGAAAAGGATTAAATCAAATTTTTTTGAGTCATGATAAATAGTTAAATGCTTATGTAGAATAAACACTTTAACCATTTTTATAGCGTTCATTGCAGTAACTGATTCAAACATTCAATAAATTTCTGTAAAAATAAAACAGTATCTATTTTCATCTCCATACTGAAAAATAGAAATGTGAGTAAAAACATTGAATTTTATGTATCATTTCCAATGAAAGATACTCCTTTCACACTTATACTTCTGCTAAGAAGACGAAATATATATCTCCACATTTACGTACCAAGACAAATCTTTTCGTACAATAAGTCTTCTCAGCAAGACTTTGTTGGTACAAAATATTTTCCAAAAATATTTAATGGTTTTTAAATAAGTGAATAATCTAACAATAGAAAATTATGGAAAGAAACACAAAGAACAGAATCAAATGACATCCTAGTATAACCTTACAGTTTTCATGCTAGTAAAACGAAATTTTACTCGAAGACTGTAAACGAAATAGAGATTCTAAATTCTTAAGTAAAAATATATATCTCTGGCAATAAACATATTTTATACTTGAAAATTGAAACAGAAAGTAAATCATCTTTAAATCTGTTAAAAAGTTAATCATTCAAGTTATAAAATATTCTTCTCAGAATTTATTGGACGATGAATATATAGTTATACCCTAAATTTTTTATATTAGGGTTGGCAAACAACTTGCTCCAAATTCGTAACATAGTTTCAAACAAAAAATTATCTTGATATTCATACAAAAATTTAAATTCCTGACATCATATCAAATATATCCACGTATTATATAGTACCTTTAAAATTTAAGAAATTCCATAACTATGCAACTTCTTTTACTTTAATGTATTATATTAAATACCAGATTAGCATTACTCTACTGGATACAAAGTAAGGAACATATTTAACGTCAGAAGAAAAATTGAATCATTCTGACAGAAATGAGTAGAATAATAATAAAAGTACTTGTCTTAATAGGGCGTATAAGTCAGAATGTTATAGAAATGTTGGAGTACTTTTTATGTGCAAAAATACTACTGATTTTGAATCTTATTCTTTAAAATTACATCAAGACATTCTTAAGTAATTTATAATGTAAAACACTTTTAAAATATGTTAATTAACACGTACAAAAGGAGTACAAAATAAAATTTCTCCATTTGCTTAAGAGTATTTAAAAATTTTATTTGAGTACAAGTAGTTTTAAGTATTTATCAGAAAAGCTTAATTTCTTATGAAGTACTCATATTCTTTAAATCAGTTAGAAAATATGAAAACTTTGAGATTTAAATGTATTTGACAATTTCCTTAACTAAAACTATCACAAATATGTGTTTTAGTTTTACATTAATTTGTATGTTTTTTTAAATTTGAAGTCGAATCATTAATAATCTATACCTTCAAAAATCAAATACTGAAAAAATTTTGTGTAAAGAAATAATTTGAATAAAAAGATCTAATGAAGCTAGTTTACCAAAATATAAAAAAAATGTTAGCGAAAGATATTTTTCACTTCAAATCCTTGATTAAATTATATGATAAATCACATTCCATAAATGAAATCCAATGTTTTTAAAAAAAAAACTGGGGATTTACTGCTCAAAAATGACATAGAAAATTTTAAATTTTTAATGATTTGTAAGAAATGTCACTTTCAATGGAGATATAGTTATATTAATTCTTTTTGATAATATACATCCAAAATTTACTTAATTTCTTTATTATAAATTTATTTTACTTTTACTTTCAGCTACGTTTCTTTAATGAAGAGAGTGTGCAATATTAGTTTAACATAATCCTTTTTTTCCCTTCAAAATGATTGAAAGTACTTCAAACTTCTATCCGTATTACATCATTAAATTGCATTAATTATTTTAATTTTAATGTAGTCATAAAAAAACTCATCTTCATATGAAATTAGAATTTTTTACATTTGCTTACACTGCAAACTAGAGGAGTCCTAGTAATCTTTTATAAATTTTAATTTGAAGAATAATCCCCTTACGCAAAAAGGAAAACATAATTTCACGTGTAAAAAGCATTATTCTCTGAACGCAATTACATTTTCTTGGTTTCTCATTTTGCATACTTAGAGTTCGCACAAACTTTGGACTTCCTTAATAGGGCTTTAAAGGAAAGATGCTTGTCTTTTAAAAATTATATTTTCAATGAAATGTAAGCCATTTCTTCAAAACTTTTTACTAAAAATGATAAAGCTTACATAATCCAAAATGGGAAAAAGAATTCCTCAAAACCTAATTTAGAAAAATAAATAACAATGGAAGGTCCTATTTTTTGTTACTTTATACTCCCAACTTCAACTCTCAGGATATAAACTGTCAACTTTTTATTTAAAGTGTATTCAAAAAATAATATGATCACATTTTTCCTATGTCGTCCTATCTGCCCTTAAATACATAAAAGAGATGAAGCAATCCTTGTTAATGTTGTTCAATAAAAAATAACCTAAACAAAAATTTCGTGATATGAACGCTTTTTCTTGAACCTAGCATTATAGCATTATTCACCAAGCATATATATATATATATATATAAATCAGAGAAAAAGAAACAGAATATCAAAAAATTGGAAAAATTTATAAACCCTTAAATTTTTTTGAAAATACAAAAATGGATAATAACATATTGAATGTTATTATCCATTTACAACAAAATCTACGCTGTTAATCTAAGTTATTCTAGAATTATAGAGTTAACTAGTCTCGTGAACAAAATATATATAATTAAAACCATAAAAATTTAAACTGAAAAAAATTTTAAAAATGTAAAGCCAAAAAATAAAATTAAAAAGAAAAACACACAAAAGGTGAAAAAAAAGTTTAAAAACTAAATGCAAAAAAAAGTTTATCTATAACGGAAAACATGCACAAAAGCGAAAAACATTTAAAAATCAAAAGCTAACAAATCAAAAACTGAAATTTAAAAATATTAAAAAGGAACTCAAGAATTTCCAAGCTTAACACTCCATGTGTATTAATATTACAAAGAAATGCAACAAATTTATACAAAGAAATTCAACCAAATTTATAAATTTATATAACATAAGCAAATTAGATTTAGGAAAAATATTTATTCATATTAAATGTCCATTAATCCTTTATTTTATAAGAATTCTTGAAAAAGCGTATAAATGTATCACTAATCGGCTTCGTAGCTTAACACCTACCATCTTCTCTCGTGGGAAAAATATTTTAAGAGTGAACAGTTTTTAAATGTTGCCCGATCGTCAACACTAAGCCCTAGATAAAACCAATCAAAACCCTTAGGCCAGCACAACTTGTTAAGAATATTGATACAAAAATGACAACCAAAAGTTACATAATGAAAAAACAAATTAATAAAAGAAGCTCTAAACGACTTAAATAATTAGTAACAAATTTAAAAATTCATAGAAACAAAATATAGTAACACCACCTTTTAAACTAGTTTATAGCTGAATCTAAGAAAAAATTATGAAAAGTATTTAAATAAAAAATAAAATAGTAAAAATAAAATAAATAAAGAATTAAAAATAAATTAAAATTAAGAATTTTTTAAGAATTAATAATGAAAAATGAAAAAAATACTATAAAGATAAACAAAATAAACAAAATTTGGGAAAAAGGAAGAAAATAGTTTTAAAAAATCAGCAAAATCAAAGTTAATCTTTATTAAAAATTATCAAAGAAATAAAAAAATCATAACCCAAGAAAATGACGATTAACCAATTTTATAGTTTTTCTATTTTAAGTTTCTCTTTAAAAATCACACAGATAATTAACTTTAGTTCATATAAAATAGAAATTATTTAAATTACTTTGAACATTTGAAAGCATATTAACTAATTTAATACCTTAAGTAAAAACTTTCTAAATATATTCAATCTTAAATTACCAATAAAGAAAGGAACATTTTCATGGAAAACAATAACATCTTTTGTCATAAATATTTCTAATGAACATATTATTCTTAACTTTAAATTAACACCTGATTATACATATATATATATTTATATAATTTTTATCTATTCAAAATATCATTCACTTCATATTATCAAGTTAAAAGTAAATTTCTATATCTAAGAGACAAAATGCATACACATACTCTTAGAGTTTATTCAAACTATTTTCAGTAGTGTTTATCTCTTAAGATAGAGATATTATGTGTATGTGTAAAAAAAGAGGGAAATTTTAAAGAAGATATTTAAAATACTTTTTTATTGGAAAAACAATTCATAACTTCATATGTTTATTGCTGAACTATAGGCAATTCTTAGCATGGTTTTAATTCAAGTCTAATGTTTCTAAATTCGAGTTTTTGCTAACCTTCTTTTAATGCACATCGAGGTTTATTTTCTGGTTTAAATTTCCAACTTCTTTTTCAACCAAAAGAAACAGGATTACGCAGACTGAGAATTGAGAAGTGCCATGATTGAATTTAACGAAATATAAATAAATGAAACAGAGAATTAATTTAAATGAATTTTGTAATAAATGAGTAATATTTAGTAGTGAAGCTAATGTAATGAGAATAGTTATGTAATTAAAAGAGAGTAGTCGTTGATGATGTGTGTGAATCTACATAGATAATTAGCTAACTGAATTAATTAATAATTAGCTGAATAATTAGCTGCTTACTGTTTAGAGTAATCTTTTAGAAATAACTTACGTTATTTCTAAACGATAATTCTAATCATTAGTCATCTTAAGTCAATTCATTCGGAAACGAGTACTGTGGTAAAATTAATCGTTTTAATTGACATTAGATTGTAGAACGAACGCGTTGAGGGTTGGTAGGTGGAGAGAGAATATATTCATTATTTAAGAAATATCAATGAACTGATAAGAACAATCATCTGTCTCATCCTTATTTGACTACTATATTTGTGTGACTAGACTTTAACTGAGTGACTAGATAGATTATAAGCTATAACTACAGATATAAATAATTGTGAGGTTCACTACAGATATGAATAATATATGTTTATATGATCCAATAAAACGTATGTTAAAATATTGATACCTTAAGATATTATGAATCTATTTCCAAAACCAGACGAACCAAAGAATGGAAAACGAACCAGAAGTCTTAAAACATATAATTCGTTTACAATTCCACCCGAATCTTTGGACTTCAAAATACCGTCTCATGTTGATCTTTGAGTAAGTAAATATATGCAGGAGGAAATTGCAAGCCTCATTTTCAAACACACATTCCATTCCCTTTTCACTAAAAGATAACAAATAAGAAAATCAGCACAGTTATTTTAACGAGAATTGTAGAACATTATTGCAATATGTTTTAGTAATTTAAAGAAAATTGATGTTTTGCAATATAGAAAACGTAATACAGCGAAAACATAAATTCAAAACTAGTAAAATAAAAACACAGAAAAGTGTAATATAAAGTACAAATACGGAAGAAAAATGAGATTTCGACGTAAAAATATTGATTTAATTATCATGTTAATAGAAGGATATAAATTTCATTTTTTTCCTTACTTACCAATTCAAAGAAAGTTATTTAAACCTATGAGTACATAAATGAACCATCTTTTACACAAGAGCTAATATTGTTTAATATATATGGATAATAAAAACTCCATATTGTGAAAAATTGTATTCATTACAATTTAAAATTAATGATACATATAATGCTTACTTATAGAATTATTTTACATTTCTTTTCTTTGCTACCTTCAGAGAAAATATAAGCAAATTGAGATGGTCCTATTCCTTCAAAAATTATTCGACGAAATAAAGTTTTAGAATTTTAGTGAAATATGAAATATATGATAAAATATAATATTGATGTGAATTTAGAAACCATTTTAATTAACTTACCATAGAAATACAACACATTAATATTCATCATTTATTGACGTTAGCTACGAAGAGGAACACTTCCTGTCACCGAAGTGGCACCTCTCTCTCCAAGCTTCCAGGACAACGGGAGAGTTTGGAGCTTCAATAGATTTAACGTGCATCAGCCCAGATACACGATGGGTCTTTAGTAGCATCAGGACTCGAACCAACGACCAGATGAAACAACGTCAGCTGCATGTTCGACCACAAAGTTATTGCAGCCACGAATGCAACACCAAATATATTATTAATGTAAAGCTTAATGATGCTAACCTCCTTTAAAGAGAATCTTGTAATTGAATATCAAGACTTCAAAAACTTCACACACGATATGATTATATTTCGGGGACGTGTACCACTGGTGGTACATGGCTATATTCTATGTAGTCGTCATAAGCTATCGGTGGTACACCACTGTATCAAACGAACTTAAGAAAAACTTTCAGTTAAGTGAATTCTAGAAAAGTATATCGTCACCAAATTGTTAAAAAATAGCATTTTATTTATTCTTCAATTCTAATACCTCCGGGGGAGATTTGTGTAAACATGAAGCAACTGACTAAAAACTCTTCTATACTAAAATATATAGGTACCGAATAAGACTTTTTACGTATTTTCTAATCAGAGTAAATGTATCAATGGATATTCATATCATACCTATATAACACTAAAACGATATCTGCGTAGTCCATTTAAGGATTATAGTTATCGAAACAATGAAAGCATAACTCTTACGTAAGTGCAGCAAAACACCAATTTTGATATATAACAAAGCCTTTATTCCTAATTTATTTTATCCATTGAGAGTCTGTAATATAAATTTACATGAAGCTTCAAAAAAATTGAAAATCTCTTATATCTAGGTTTTCGTATGGTCATTTCTTTATTTTTAATGAAAATGCATATTTTCGCAAATTCCTTCCGACTTCTTATTTAATTATAACAATGAATGGACAAAAAAATCAGTTAAGGGATGAAGTTTAATGGCGCGAAGGCCAGATGGGAACATCATGCTGAGCCAAACAAAGTAAGTAAGCGAGATCAAAGCTAGTAAAGTGTAAAACTTCATTATAGACGTGCGAAAAAAGCAGGAAATAGGAGAAATTTTGATTGGCGAAAAGGAGAGTTGAAAATAGAAAAGAATAGCTATATTAATATAGCAATTACAATTTTATGAAAACTAAAACACATAAATAAAAAAGAGTAAATGTCTAAATTCACTACAACCATTTTATGAAATTGGAATTTATTAATATTTATCAAGTTTTATTGATTGTTTAAAATATTAGAAACGATATTTAAACAAACCTTTACCTAAGAACGCATTCAAATCAGCCATTTTTAATCTTCCAGTTAAGGAAAAGATTATTTCTGTGACCGAAGATGTTATTCGATGGAACGTTATGGAGTTTTACGCATGGATTAAGCTTAATACTTCAAAAAAGAGGCATATGTAAATCTTGAAGAATTAATTACATAAACTTTTCCCTTTTGTTGTGCAGTTTTAGTCTTGAAATAGCTCAACAAAAGGAAAACGTTTATGTAATTAATATGGGATAAGAGAATTAATATTTCTCTTAAGATAATAACGATTTATTCTAGTAACTTTGCTTCAGACCATGAGGTTTAATTAAACTTCATCTGAGCAATAACGAGTTATAAGATGGAAAACAGCATGTTTGTCATTCGTACTGAGACATATTAATTATTCTATACATTACATGGCTTAATATCTCCAAAACAAAAATAAAAGAATAAAAATAAAATCTAAGAATCTTACATGTAAGTGGTTTTTTACTTAAATGAAATTATAATAGTTTTTAACATTTCAGTAATTATACTAGAAACAAAAAAAAATCATTTAATTATCAAGTTCCTCGGAATAAAATAAAATTAAAAATTTTTGTCTAGTTTAGATTGAAGAAGAATTTTGCTTTTTTTAAAAAACTTAACTAATAATAATATTATACTCAAATACTAGGCTATTCATAGAAATACTGAAATAATCGAACATTTTGTCTTTATTTCTCAAAATGAAGGTTCAAGCAAACAAAAAATTAAAGACATATTTTATTGCATTTAATATACTGCAAAAATTAATTTATCAATATGACTTACTTTGATATTAAAGATATAAAAAACAATTCAAATAAATGAAAAATAAAATCATTCATTTCTAGTTTCAAAAGCCATTTTACAAACCCCGAAAAAATAATAGTAGTTGGACTTCAAAGTATGCTTTCATCTTTTTCCCCTTTTAGTATAAATAAAAAAATAAAATAATAAAAACAAATTTTTTCGAATTTGAAAATGATTGTTTTAGTATCGCTTTACTGAGGAATAATTTTGAAAATGCCCAGTTATAATTTTAAACAAAATTCTTGACTCTCATACTTCTAACTAAAAGATAAAAAAAAAGATAAGGTAAACTTTTTCTTAGATACATTTTAATTCGTAATTCAAGAAATTAAATATAAAATGATGTCTCGATAAATAATTTTAATAAAGGGTTTTGAGACTATTGTTTGATCATTTAATCTAAAAAGTCATTCTAGAAGGTCATACAAAGAAGGTTACTTGTATAAGCTCCTTTTATTTAAATAAAAAGTTTGAAAATTCAATCTGATATTTTTTAAAATATAAAATGCTTTAGAACTTGAATTCTTTAAAATGCTAATAAGAATGCAGATTGCTATTTTCATTTACTAATGGACATAAAATAGGGTGCTTATAAAAAACTATATACTATGGAAACAAATCTTTTGGTATTTTTTTTTCCTCTAAGAGGGTAATTTTATACAAATATGGATACAAAAAGTAATTAATACTCAGATGTTGATTAATATGCAGATGATTATATGAATAGAAATGCAGATTTCAAGAAAGTAATTATTACTAAGTGGTTTTTTAACAATTTTTATACAAAATTACTTATAGCATCTTAAAAACAGGAAACTCGTATTACATTAACACTGGCTTGTAAAGAGAAAAGACTGTGCTTCCATCGATTGGATGAAATAAAATAGCGATTAAAAATTAATTAAATTATTTTAAAGGAAAAATATTCCTGGATTTAAAATTGAAAATTCACTCAGATATATTAAGCTATGCCTTAAGACATACTCATAAATTGTTAAGGTAATGTATTAAATGCGTAAATCTAGCAGTATGTCAATTATACTCTGTTATTAAAAAATCAAATATATTAATAAAAATAAACATTTTAGTCGGAAGTACAGCTTTTCAAATCATGAACTTTCCAAAAGCATCCTATCTATATATATATAAGCGAAATACCACTGACTGACTCATCACGAGATCTCAAATACTCTACAACGGATTGAGTTGAAATTTAGTATAGTTACTCATTTTGCGATATAGAAGCTCACTAAGAACGGATTTTACAGAAGTCTTATCCAAAATGTAATTTTCATCCGTTAATCTACTCTTATCCGTTGATTATGCAATTTTTGTCGACTTTATCGCCAAAAATTATATGATCGACGCTATAAGGAATATCTTTTTTATATGTGTACTGTGTATTGTCGCTAATTAAATTTACTTGGTGAGATTTGCACGTGCGAAGTGGAAAAATACCAAATAATTTAATATTGAAGCGCTGATGGAGGATTGGTAAGATTTTGGCGAAAGAGCTCTTTATGTGAAGTTTCGTGCATGTCGAAAATAGGAAACGTACATATTTAGCGATAGAAATAAATAAATTTGGAATCCCACGGTTGGTGAAAGTGTAGTTTAGCTCCAAAACTATGCGGGATTTTGAAAAATACTAAAATACCGACTTCTTATGGAGTTGCGCACACGCCAGACAATCTTCTTTTTCTGGAGAACATCGCTACATGCATGAACGAACTTAAGACTCTATGACATACGAAAGACATTCTGGACCTCCCGACTTATTTATTGCAGTCATTTGCAATCCTAAATGGTCAAAAATTAAAGATCTCTTGAGGCAATGACAAACATCTTATGATAGACACAATGTCATTGCGAGGGTATTTCATTTGAAAGCTAAGCACATAATGAATCTTCTGACAAAGGTTGTATTTTTGGTAATACTAGGTGTAAAACATGTATACGGTGGAATTAATTCTACCCATATTATATATATATATATATAGGGTGACTTTTTACTAAAATATTTTATTTTTCCCATATATTTGAAATTCGTGTATAACCATTATTACAGACAATCAGTTTCTTAAAATTTTAAATTTAGATTATCCTTATCATTTAAAAATTGAAAATTTTCTGATATTTTACGTATATTTTCCAAAATATAATATTATCTTCTGCCCATGAAGCGAGAAGATTATCAGCTAATTATATGATGTGTGTGTAAATTGTATATATATATATATATATATGTATAATATATATATATATATATATATATATATGTATATATATATATATATATATATATATATATATATATATATATATATATATAGTATATTGTGATTGATATATTAACCAGCCATGTAGCAGTAAGCAATAGCCAGCAACAACCCAACAACCAATAACTCCTGTGTAGCCAGCAGCAACCCAACCAATAATGGCCAGCAACCAATAACCCATGTAACAACCAATAATAACTCATATGCTCACTCAATGACAATAATATCAACAACCAATAATGTAATAATAATATGTATGTAATAACTATGATTGTGTTGTGGAGTTGATGTAATAGCCAGCCAGCAATGTGTAATAATATTAACCAGCCAGCCAATAACAACCAACTGTGCTCTTAATAATAACTTATCCATGTATGGTGTGTTGTGGGTTGGGTAGCAATAGCAACAATGGCATGTAATAATAACCAATAATAACTATGTATAACTCCTTCAACAACTATGTCAATAACTCTGTATGTGCTCAACTCTCTTCAATAACCAACCAACTGACATGTAGTTGTGGTTAGAATATGTAGCTTGTATCATGTATAGAATAATATTGTGGGTTGATACTCCAACTGTAGCCAATATTAACGTGACGTAATAATATTAGCCAGCAGCCAATAACCTTTCTTTCAATAACAACTATATGTAATGGCCATCAATAATAACAATAATAACCAATATAATATGTTATATATATATAATATTATATATATGTATATATATATATATATATATATATATATATATATATATATACTCTTTCTTTATATATATATATATATATGTGTGTATATTGAGGTGATTGATATATATATATGTTGTATATTGTGATATATATATATGTATGTATTGTATATTGTGATATATATATATATATACATATATATGCATGTGAGTAAATATATAAATTCATTTTTGGTTCATTCATATAAGATTAGTTCTATTTATTAAAAATTTTGGAAAGTAGAGTAAAATTACATAAACTCTCTAAAGTCATAAATATGACTACAAATTAGATGCGCAGTATATCGCTGCAATTATGTATATGCTTCTTCTGTCCAAAGATATTTTGCTTGAGACTCAATACATGAAAATAGAGAAAAAAAAAGCAGTTGCTTATTTTTTAACTGAGTTATTAATAGTAGAGAGACATTTAAAGCAATTTTTGAAATAAGAGGACTAATAATGGAATTAAATAATTTAAAGCAAAAGCAACATTTTAATCGTAAAATTTTGCATTCCATAAGAAACTACGTACCTTCGTTTATTAAAAAAAATCAACATTGAATTCTTAATAAGCTCTTATTTCTCATTATAAACACATAGTAAATTTCCAATCGTTTAACTTGTAGGTAAAGGGGAGGAGAGAGGTTTGAAGGTATATAAGAAGGGTTTTTTTTAACAGCCAAACTTTAATAGCATTTTAAAGCAACACAGTATACAAACGTGTAAAATAATCTTAAATTCAAATAAGTAGTCATATGCAGCTCCTCCCGTCAGACAACATGGCGGCATCTTTTTTTTTTTCAATCTATTCCGAACAGGAGTGGAGCTGAGTTGTTTCTCTTGTAGTTCTTTATTCACATGATTTGCAACAAAATTGACCACTGTTATGACATTTTCCACTAATGCGTCAAACACATGAATATCACATTTCTTTGATTTTCTTTTGGGAACAACGAGCATTGAGATGACGTTGATTGATTTTCGAAAAGCTAGGAAGGAACTCAAGTCGTTTCTTTGACAAACCTTATGGCAATCTCAGTTCGTTAATAAGTCTTAAATGTAGTATATTCGAGGAATTAGCGCTGACTTACATGCTCTAAATAAAATCTAAGAAATTATACTTGCAATAACTAGTGAATTATAAAAGGTGTAAATAAACTCCTTGAAGCCCAAACCGCATCACGTATAATTAACTCGTTTGATCAAGTACATTTACGCTACAATAAGTTAGTTTGCGAAAATTTACTAATTTCTTCGAGAGTTTTGGTATTACATGCTTTCTTAACGCTTCTGTGCCTAATGTTTAAGAAGCAATCATTTTTTACCTACAACGTTTAACAGTAACAATGTTTTGAAAATTCATTAGGACTTCTGTTAAATCTCGTTTTAGAGTTGTATTTCTACTAGTCAGTGACAGCTCTCTTCTATTTAGACGAACTGTAGCATCAACATAAATTTCTTTGGCCGTCAGAGTGTCCTCAAGTTCCTGCGATGTAAAACCATTGGCTTTTGTCACATTATTTTCTTTCCTTACAAAGAAATATATCATTTAGTTTCATAACGACATATTAACCAAGTGCATGTATAATCCTAACTAAGCCGAGTCAAACGAGGTTATTAATCATCAAAACACAGGAATTGTAAAATATCTTTGGAAAGGTCTATTGAAAACATTTCACTTGGAGTACCCCGTTCAAGTCTAGAATAGCACATTGTCCATTTTGCAATAAATGAACCCAATTCTTCCAAGGAAATTCCATATAAATCCAATTTTATTTGGTGGGGATCCTCTTAAACCTTACGTTTTTAAATATGCTTCAATATGGATTCAGAACACAGCAAATCCCAAGACGAAACTTCATTTTCAAAAATATATTTCTTAGTATAAGGTGTAGATCATATTTTGAGGCACATCTTCAAGACTTAATAGCACTTTCATCATGAATTTTCCATTGAATTACAACTGGAGCATGAAGATCGATTGAGGATTCAACAATATGTTCCAAGGGATTCTCAACGTCCATTTCTTCTGGGGGCAGTGGTACGAGCTTTGTTCATTTTCCCTTTTAGAAGATATCTTGATGATTATGATTGTTTACCACCGTCGTACCGAGAAGAAACACGTGGGCTATTGACGATTGACCTCGTACTTTTGTCCCTATGTCTCTTGACGATGTTAACACCTGAGCTGACACTTCCGTCTCCAGACTTCTACGCCACCCCAATGGAAAAACAAAGGGCCTCGACCAGATTTAGTGCGCATCAGATCCACTACACTGAGGTTCTTTTGTAGCATCTGTGCTCGAACTCACAACTCCGACAACACCGACTTAGAGTCCGTGACCATGATTAGGTTCCCCTGAACACAGATGGTATCTTGAAATCGGGGAATTCTGCATTTTAAGTACAATCATTTTATTTTTTTTCCTCGTTTTGATGAAAACGTGTTCAGCATTCATCAATACTGAGTCCTTTTGGATGAGGTATTAAAAAAAAGCTGTCAAACACTTGCAGTAGTCAATACTTCTGTCAATGTTACTAATTTCCACTCACTTACAATAGCTGTGAAAATAAACGTATGTTCAAATGGAATAAAAAATCTAAAAATGGGGGGAAAGAAGGTATTTCAATTACTGATAACTCAAATCTCTTCGGTTATCTTTTTTACAGTTTCGGTCACTCAAGGTAGAACTTTAATTTACACGTTTATCAAATAATAAAGAAAAAAAATATTTTGATACATTTAAAGATCTTAAAATGTAATAAAAGTCATAAATTTCAAGAGATGTCACAATAATTTGAAGAATAATCGCCTCTTAAACAAGCTTTGTGGTCAAAATGACCACTCCAGTCATTCTTGTGTTATGCTTTATTTTCCAGCTCTATTTATAAAAAGTTTTTACGACATCTGAAAGAAATGTTGTCTTCAAGACAATGTTTTTTTTTAATCTTACTGTTTCTTAAAAGAAGATATACAGCAACAGCCGTTACAATTGTCACGAGGCAATAAGGAACATGACGGGTTTAATTTTATGATAATTTCTCATAATGTAATATATCAGCTTCTTATTTTGTTTAGTTTTACCTTGCTTAACCCTATAGTTTTATGAGTAAGCTCTTTATTAAATCTATTTATCTCAAGATATGCATTTTTATTACATCGATCGCGCTCTGAGGGCTTGTAAAACAATTTAATTAAGAAACTCAATAAGTTTCGTTAACTCTTCAGCTTACTACGTACTATGACGAAACTTAAGTGATTAAATTAAGGCCAGATATCATAGCAGCCATTTAACTTTATCAAAACATATTTATCAGATATTTAATATATTAATTCATAAATTAATGTTACAATTACAATCTAAACTGGAATTTCAAAATATAAGGAATTTTTCCTTTTATTTATCATAGATTTTATATCCTTTATAAGTTAAAAATTGAAAATGTCGGCTAAGAAATTGTCATTATTAATCGACAAAAAAAGGGAAATATGAAACTTATAATAATGTATCAAAGTTTCAGTTAATCAAATCCTGATTAAGATATATATGTACATTATATTGATTTAATCTTATCTTTTTGTTATATCTATTGTTTGAAACTTAAAATCAAAAAATATATAAAGCTAGTAATGATGTATTATTAGTCTGCTAAATAATTTCTAAAAAACGTGTCCTACAGTTTAATCTTTGATAAAATTCTCTTTACCAAAAGAATCATAGTCAATGTTTAATCTCACATTTGAGAAAAAGTATGACTATCGTATAACTTTTTTCAGTCCCATTTTTATCAAACGACAATGATAAAAACTGTTCCAGTTTTGAAACATAAAATGTATTCCCATATTTACTTTTCAAACAATTGAGTAAGTTAAATACCGAACAAAATAATTGCAATGTGTAGAAACAAACATTTATTCACATTTATTGTTGTAATTAAATAATTCATCTTACACAAAAACAATTCTCATTTACTCATATTTAATTTAAATTTAATATAGTGATCTAGGACAAACCTGACCAAATTAAACCTAATTATTATTTTCAATTAAATTTTATTTCATCTTATTCACATAAAAGAATATAATCAAATGTATCGCATTCAATCTAAAACAAATTTAATATAATTGTCATCAGGAGATTAAAATTCATTTGCGAAACTCTAAAGCTTTCACAAAATTCAAATGTTTATCCCACATAACTACAATATGTTCCTTTATGAAAAGTTCAGGAACGAATTATTTTGTAGTCGACTTTCTGCTGTGTTTATAATATTTTCACTACACTCTTATTTAATCAACTAAAGTAATTATTTTAATATTGATTAACCAAATCTGTTTCATTAAAATGTTGCGCTTTTTTAAAAAATCTATCAATAATATTATTTAATTATTCAACTGTAATGTCTGGCATCATAATTAGTTCTTCAAAGCATCAATCTCGGTAAACATTTTACCTAATCGTAACCGATAGATAACATGGTTTTTAGATGTATATTTTACGAAAATAACCATGCATAATTCACTCAATACACGAAGTTTATAAATACTATACCACAAAAGTAGACAATCACCATTTCGGATTGTTATGGCACTCTTAATTAATATTTTATTTTTAGGATACATTACTTTTTTAAATCAAAATTCCTACCTTTCATTCAATGCTCTTGTTTTTTTTCCCTTACTTATATGTATAAAAATTTGCATTCATTTTATTACTTATTACTACTCATATTTTTATAATGTTAATTTTTATATAGCATTTATTTTGTTTAATTTACAATTTTTTTAAATAAATATTGTTAATGTGATTTTTCTTAAATAACTATATAATGTGTAGTTTATTTTTAAAGGTTACATGCGTTGTAACTAGCATGTATAATAATGTAAGCTTCAAGCGTAACTAGAATAGCAAAACGTAAACTAATCCCTGCAGAATTCTTAGGATTTGCTTCCATTTTTAAACAACAATAATTAAAAATATCTAATGGTGTCTAATTTTTACTTCTATCAATGACAATTGGACAAAATTTATCAGGAACAATATCTCTTTTAATAGTTCTCTACCAACTTCGAACTTTAATGACTTATAATAAAGTGTAACGAATAAAAAGATTTTAATATAAATTTTGATTTGTATTAAGTTTAAAAATACTTATTGAATTAAGTTTAAAAATTCTTATAGAATTATTATTAGAATTTTAGAGTTCATTTAATATTAAATCAAAACCATTGCAAATAAACAGCTTAGCACTTTATTATTTTCGATTTGGTTAGAGTTAAAAACATATCCATAGACATTTTTATTTTATATTTCGATACTCTTCCTTACCTCTCAAAATATTCATATATCAATTAACCAAAACCCTTTAACGTAACATTTCTTTTCAAAAGTTATATATCTATCAATTCATATCATTCAACCATCCTCTCTACGCTAAATATCTATGTATCAAAGAAAGAGTTATTTTTCAAAACGTCTCCTATTATTGTCACTAGAGATATAAACGCAAGTTTTCTTCTTCCTTCTTTTCTAAGATAAAAACACGTAAACGTGCTAACATGGTGATGCATTATCCACCTTTTAGAACGCTATTCGTAATCGCCGATTCTTTCTGTAGAGTCCTTTTCCCTGCAACGAGAGTCGGAATACTGGAAAAACATTTTCGCTAACTCATGCAGGCGATTGCAAATAAAAATTCCAGGGAAACCTTGTTTATTCTGACTAGTAAAATAATAGTTTCTAGAAACAGACACACACAATATATATATATATATATATATATATATATATATATACATAATAGTGGTGATAAAATAAAGTTTATGGTAGTCTTTTTATTTCTTGACTGTAACATTTCGATTCATTAATTTGTAGTTGTACATGTTATTCAAATAACAGCAAACAATATTTAATCAAAACAAAAATTCAACAAACATTTATTTTAAAGGTAAGCTGGCAAGTTTACGAAAATTCAACAAACCTTTATGTTAATGATAAGCTGGCAAGTTTAAAGAACTGGTCAGTATATTTTATACGAAATACTTACAATTAAATGTTCCATTAAGATAAAATAAAAAATATTCTTACATTTTGAAATTTCCATTGATCGTCTAAAATACAAGCACTTAAACGTATTTTTATCATTATTAGGAAATAGCATACTTTATGTTAGAATTGATAACTATATATTTCGTAATTATATGCTGTTTAAAATTAATTATAAACTTGATGTTTCTATCGCCTTTTACCATTATATGAATATACATTATTTCAAACTTTACATATTAATTTCACTCCAAACATAATTTTTAATATCTATATACATTGCACATTTTCAAATCTAACTTTGCATTAATAAAGAGCTATTTTCGTTATATTCGTCTTATTTTAAAAAAGCTATAAATTTTTATGTTTATTATTTTCTGAAAAATAATGTTTACTATTAAGACGTGAAGTACTCTTATTTAAATATTTTGCGAAGGAAAACAAATTAATAGCTAGGAAGCGATTTTGATTTGAATTAAATTTACATATATTTTTTTGATAACTCGTCGAAATTTTCTAAATGGATAATCTTTATTATTATAAAAACATATTGTCTTTAATTATCTTAATTTTTCAATTAATGGTAAATATATTTTTATTTTTAGAAAACTAATTATTATGTATCACATTATCTTGCATTCTTTAACTTAAAAAATATAATTTTTTATGCTTTAAAGAGATATATGAATATTAACACTATAAATGACAAGATTACCATAGTTATTTGTTATACATTTTTGAGAATCATTACCTTTCTCTGAAAATTGTTGATAATTTATATTCTAATCATGTTCATTCTTAATTAAAAATTTAATGAAATCAGTATCAAAATAATATGATTATCAACATATTTCGTTTGATTCTATTTAGTATTTTTTTTTTAATTTTTATCCGTACGTATCAGGAATGCTTTTATTTATATAATTAAACTAACCAATGAGTGTATTGTGATCTTAAAACATATAACATATTCATGAAGCTAAACACTATTAATATATACAAATAATTAAATTCTTATTAAACTTAGAGTATATAGATATATTCTTATTTTTAATGTTTGATAAATTATATTGTTCAATCAATTAAATGTCAAAGTTACTTAATCATCACTGTAAAAAAAAAAGAAAGAAACGTCACCATGAACACACTCGTTATTCCCGTAATTTGTATTCAGATACACTTATAAAATTCTACAAATCGAAAAGAAAATAGTAAATAAAAAGATAAGTTATTATAATCATTGTGTTATAATTCATTTGTAGAAATGATTTAATTATAAATTATAACTTCAATAAATAAATTTAATTTAAAATTGTAATTATTTCTCTGAACTTGACCTTCTTTCTTCAAATATTTTTCTGGTACAGAAAAATTCTTCCTATTACCAGATATAATTTTGATTCTCCATACTTATTAATTTTTTACTCATTTAGATGCAATTGATTGAAAAGAAACATTTTTTATATATTTATTTAATGGTACATTCTTATTAATAAATATTTATGCAATCACTTCTCTTGTTCAAAATACATATCATTGAACAATTTCAAACAATGTAAATAAATGCCCCCATTTCACAGTTCCATTTTAAGGGTGAAAATATCTTAAATGTTCATGATGAGTCATATACTAAAAGGTTCCCCACCCACTGTTATAGATTTGTCAAAGAATAAATCGATCTGCGTTTACCCGATGGATAAGCCTATTATGTTGTCGGAAATTAATACTTTTCTTCTTTAATAACCTAAATAGCAATGGTATAGTGGAAATTTCTTTTTAAAAATGACTTCTAAATACTTTGAATATGTTACTTCTGTATTAAATCAATTTTTGTAACAGAGAATTTTCAATTTATACATATTTCGAGAAAGTTACTTATTTATTTCTTAAAATATTTAAAATTGTTGCATGATTTATATTATTTCATTCATATTATACTTTCACTAATAAGACATGTAAATGATGACATAAGCTTCTATTCGATTCCTTAATAATTTAATTTTGTTATTATAAAGAATCAATTTTGTTATTATTCCGCTTTTTATTTTTTAATATTTTCACCCTTCTATTTATATCCTACAAAATTGTATACTATCTTAAGTACTAGTCTTTTAAGATAACTGATTTCAATTTATCAAGACAATTCTTATTTCTAAACTTTTTTATGAAGCATCAATCAAAAAAATTTAAACGCAATGCCATTCATCTCATAATCTTTAGCCAGCACGAATCATCAACAAAGGATAAATAAGAAAAATTTTAAGTGTAAGGAATCATTTTGAGAGCAAATCTAAATAGACATATCATAGCTGAAACATAACACCATCGAAATAAGTCTTTATTTTAAATTGTGCTTACTGTAACCTTATTTTAAGATAATCCTTTTAGAGCTTTTTACTTCCTTTACCTTCATTTCAATAGGAGAGAGGAAAATAACAGTTAAGCTGTTGCGCTGTTGCGTAATCTGACTAAAGCCATGTCAATCTCGTTTACTTTGAGTAAAGAGAAAGGAGGAGTTTGAGAAGGTATAAGCCTTTTGCTCATGCGCGGGATGGGATCACCAGAATGCTCTATTTAGAGAAACAGTCATTCACTCTCTATCGGGACTTTTATCATTCAGCAGATGTTTTGGGCCCCAACATTCTCGAGATTATTTCTATAAAACCGTCGCCATAAATGTAAGTAGAAATATTTAGAAGCAATATTTTTTTTTTCTTTTTCATTTTTGTATAGATTTTCGCATGTGATGGAAAGAATTTAAATCTTAAAACTTATTTCTTAACAAATTTGTTGGCTTTATTCATCGTTTGTTTCTTTTTTTATTATCTTCATTCTATATTTTTGAAACTTAATGAATTTTATTTATGGATTATTTTAGGCATATGGAGTTTTCTTCATTTATGTTATTTCATTTTACAAATCAAGACTTGAACTTTAATTAATAATTTTATGTACTTTTGTAAATATTAAATGGAAAACTTTAGTAACAATGACAATTAAACTTAGTTATTAATCAGCTAAAGTAATTTTCCCAAAGAAATAATGCTGACTAAATGTCATACAGTCTTTCAAAAAAGCAATGTATTTTAAATTGCAATAAATTATTACTAAGCAAAGGAAATCTTTTTAATTTTTGAATGGGAATGAAAAAATATAACAAAACAAATTCCAATTTTCTTTTTACTTTCTTTGAAAAATGTAAAAGTAAAATCTACAGTTTATGGAAAATAAACTAGATGAATTCATTGAAAGTAAAACTTAAAATATTCATTTTATTGGAAAGTTAGCGTATTGTATTTTTAGTTCCGAATTTTGAGATATTTTTTTAAAAAAATGTTTTTTATTTCATGTATAGGTTTAGATTGTTATGTCCTTAAAAACTTGCTGATAGCGCAACATTATTAACTATTCATTAATTTGTCAATATTAATAAAATCAAATGCATTCTATAAATGTTGCTTATTTTTTTCCCAATTTTGAATAAAATCAAATGCATTCAATAAATGTTGCATATTTTATTTCCACAAATTTTTTGAGTTTCTGAAATTCCTTTTTCATACTTTATCTGTCATTGATATTCATATAATCAATAATAAAGTATCTCAAAATTCCCAAAAATATCTAACATTGCTTATTTTTCAGCTCATACTTTTTACAGATTAATACTTTCATATAATTAACGGAAATATTTTTATTTTATTAGGTAACCTGTTTATACAAGTAAGAAAAGAACTTAATATTGAACTATGCTTCATGTTTTAATGTTATTAAAATATCAAGACCAATTAACTGTATTTTTAACTAACATGGCCTGCAGTTTCCTTCAATACTGCAACTCTAAAGGTTTTCAAATGCTAATATCGTACAAAGTTAGCTGAATTTCTAGAATGTCTCTTTCTCTATAAATACTATTAAATTTTTACACTGGTTATTTCTTTCTATAATAAATTAGTAAAATTATAATTATAATACTCAAATCAAAGTATCAGAAGTAATTATTTCTTTAGAAAAATATTCATACAAAACATTGCCAATAAATATATTCAAAAATTCGTATGGAATTGTAATATTATTTTAAATAAGATAATTTATAGTTTGTTAAATATCGGTAATTAAAAGGTGAATTTGAATAATTATTTTATTAATTTTATGTTGGTTCACGGTGAGCATTACGGGTAGCAACAGTTGAAGGTGTATAAAATGTATATAGACCTCACAATGATATCTAGTATCATTGCTCATCTCTCATTTCTGCTTGTTATGAAAGTAGAAAAAATTTTGGTCTCTTACTTTTGTTTCAAAATATTACCCTAACGCCCATGTAACATTAAGATCTGAAACTTAGAACATCAAATCAACTGTTTTATTCCATACTCATGTACATTGAACCAATTTATGATGTACTTGAGTATTATCCACCTAAAACAAGAGACAGTCATCAGGTAATATTGTCTTCACCATTTGATGACGGGATCTAGGAATGCGTTCAAATAGGTTTGAACTGTTACACTGTCCTTCTGAATGATTATTAAAAGGTAACTAAGAAATAAAACCCCTATTCCATCGAAAATATGTCTCCAAGCTTTATAGCTAGTACTAAGAAATGGGAATGTTTTGCTTCTATGATACGTCACCTAACGAAGACTATTTTTGAATCAATCTTAAAATTTGCAGTATAGTATATATATGAGAAATATAAAAATGAAATTGAAATTGTTCTTCTAAAATAATTTTCTGCATTATCATTCAAATACAAGAAATTCACTCAACCATATTTAATGAAAAAGGAAAGTACTATCTCAATTTCATAATTTGTTCATAAAATGCTGTTATGTTGCAAAAAAAGTGTAAGTATTGAAAAATGTATTAGAGCTCATAAGCAATTATATTAATGGCACATATTAAAGATACAAAAATAAATAAAATAAAACCATTAACGAAAAATTCACTCCACCCTTACATCAACACATTTTTTATTCAAAAGCTTTCCTTTTATTTATTCTATGTTTTACTCACTAGAAAACAAAGGATACAACAGTGTCCTGAGATAGAAGTGTCTGGCGATGAAAGTTTCTGTGAGTCTTTTAAGAAAATACGAGAAGAAAAAGAAAAAGTAGGCTCTCTCTCCTCTCTCTCATAGCTTTGTTTGAATTGTCTTTTCTTCTGAGTAATAACAACTGATGGCATCTTTCCACTACTTTGCTTACGCCTCTTCTTTCTGTTGGATACAATCAATGAGAGAAAAGAGACTGGATTCCTCCTCAAATGTTGATCCGTTAATAGACAAAATAGATTATCCTAGACACTCCCTTTAATGAAATTTATAAATGTTGATGTTTTCACAATTAATCATTGGTAAAGACATGCAAATATATAAAAGGTTTTATTCATTCAATGAAGTTTGTATGCTTAAAATACAGTAAGGTTGTAATGATTTTATATTTCAAATTGAACAAAGACAGCAAATAAATAGTGTAAATGATACATTTAGCTATCGATATATTATTATAATTATTCTAATAGGTCAAAACTTTATACCGGAAATTTTATTTCTTCAAAAAACCTTGATTTTCTATCATTTATTCTTTCGCGAGGGATACCCAAAATATACCGCAATAATACTGCTCTGGGCGAAACTTGCGTAAATGCATTTCTCCCCCTGGGGGCCGTGTCGCGCAACTCTGTGAGTTCATTACCGCCTATGTTTTCGCACGGAAATTTTTTGTTTGCCTGAAGTGGATTTTTTTGCTCTTAGTGGGTTTTCACTCTCTTCGTTTTCTAAAATAGCAGATTTTATAGAATAAAATTGGGCTGTGAAATTTTGCTTCCTGTTCGGAAAACATTTCCCAAAAACTTCTGTGGTGTTATCAACAGCTTACGAAGATGGCACATTGCAATAAACGCATTTGTTCATGCGGTTTGCAAGTTTCAGAAACAACCGACATGTATATTGATGACAAATCTGGATGTCCATTAACTGCCTACACTGACGAAAATGGAGAAAAACTAAGTGAACTTGCACTTGAAGATCGGCGATAGACAATTGAACATAAGGCGGAGAAAATTTGATTTTTTTAGTTCGATTCAGTGGATATTAACAGAAGTTTTGAGAATTTAAAGGGTCGAAAACAAATTTGTGGCGCATTTTGTGACTGACCAGAAAAAAATAATCATTTCAATGCGCTAGTTTTTGAACAAAAATGATAGTACTACTGTGCTCCACTCACCTTATTCACCTGACATAGCTCAGTATAATTTTCTTCCATTTCTGCGCCAGATTAGGAACATGAAAGTGATCACGAAATAAATCTAGGTTATAGCTGTTAGCCATCACTGCAGATGAGTATCAAATATGCGGGTTTCCAAATACTAAAACACCGATTGGATTTATGTAATAAGTACTATATAAAAAAGAGTACTATAAAAAAATAGAGAGAGAACTATAAAAATTATAGGGTTATTTTTAAAAAAAAATAAATGCATATCCTCGTATAAATAGAGAAAATAAATATTTCTAAATTTCTCTTTAGCGAACATTTTCATACTTTTGATCTTACACTTTATGAACCTATAAGGCTATGCTATTCCTTTAAAAATGCCTAAAACTGCAATTCATTCATTACTGTTATATAACAGAACAAAAACAAATTGATTTTAATCCATTTCGCTACATTTGAGGAAAAAATAAATTTGTTCCTTTTAGCATTTTTATTTTCTATTTCTTTTCTATATACTATCGCTATGAATTAAACCATTTTTCGAAAATTTTAAGAAATTATATAAAATAACTGAAACGTATTTAAAGCATTTCATCAAAAATATTTGAGCTTAATTATTTCGGTGCTTCCGATTAATAACATTTTTTTTAAACATTTACAAAAATTCGTCGAATAATAATATATTTTCTATTTTAATATTAATATTATAGATAGAGTTCTGTTAATAATATTAATAACACAAAAAAAATTGTGTTTCCTTTCCTTTAAAATTTATTGTTCATATTGTTCCATACGAATTCAAACATTATTTTACTTGTTTATTTAGTACTTAAACAAATTTTTTATTGGTAAGTTCAATTTTTTAACCATTTTCTTAAAAAATAATCAAGAAAAAAAAGATATAGTACATTAGTTTGAGTACATTTACGAATACTGAGTTAATGAAAGAAAAACATTGTTCAAAATATAAATATATTCAAGGCATTTTAAGAATTCTAATAAAATATCTTCTTTAAGGACAAACATTTTTTTTATTTAAATTCTATAACGCATCTTTTGTATTAAACCAAAAATACTTTTCATAACACAATCTGCAATAAACAATTCTGTGTTACTTAGTTCCATACGATTTACAATCACAAAGTATCACTTTCTCCCAATAATATGATCACCAATCTAGAATTTATTACACGAATAATCATTTCCTTATATTATCAGTTATTTATTAGAAAAATGAAGCAATTTGTGTTCGATAAAAGAGGTCATGAGCAGATACCTCTGAAATAATAAAAAAATTAAAAATATATCAATTATACTAATAATTTTGTAAAAGGAAAGCTCGGATAGTAAAAGAAATACTTTAAATCGGGATCTAGTTGAAATAATGGATCAGATTATTGTGAAACTTCTATAAGATAATAAATTTTACAAAAATATGTTATTAATTTCAAAATATTAGAGAAGCAGTCTTATGTGTGAGTTCATTTTTTGATGAAGTTGCACTCTTTTACAAATTTTACGATGCATCACCTTCTTCCAAATTATTTCACATATAAATAAGTAACAAGATTTGTATAATTTTATACAAAAAAGCACTTTATGAACTATTTGAAAAGACATTTTTGCTCCCATTTAAAAATTGAAAATTTCTTGTTGTCTAGAGTTGTTGTTTAGTAATTAAAGTTGGTTGCAGTTATACAACAGCTCTTTGAGATAAATAACATAAGTTTGAGACCTGATCAAATGACGATGATCATGAACAGATTTTCGGTTGATTCTCTTAATTTTCAGAAATCATTAAAAAAAATTCTTTTATTTATTATATGATGGCGTCAAGTATTCTAACCTGTCACTTAACTACTACAATCTTGTAGTTATCAAGAATAATGGAAGAGAAATCTTATCGATATTTAAATTCTAGAATAGTAGATAACATTATCAATTCAATATGTTATGTTCACACTGCAAGGTTTCTATTGCATTATTACAACTAACGTCGGGAAAAATAGTTGAAAGCTGTTTATCGGCAAAGACTAATATTGATTAGCATTTACTTAAAGGATTATACAGCTCTAATCATTAAAATAACTTAAACATATTAATGGATACAATAATGTAAAACATGATCTGTGCATACATATTGAACTCAAGGTCCAGGACACTGATGAACTTATAGACGTCACATTTTTAATATATTTATCACGAAATGTATACAGATGGATACAATGTTCTCAACCATTTAATTAATAATTCAGATATATCCTTATCGATGAATAAATGCACCATTACTTCCAGGGAAATAAAATTTGATGAACATTAGTGAAATATTGAGAACATACTAATTATAATAATATATTATTTCTAGATATTTTAGTAAGTTCCAGTACGTTAAATATTAGAAATTGCAATGTGTTTCTGCATAACTTACTATCTCAAGAAATATTCTCTTCACGAAGAGGCGTTCAATATCTGATAAATCATTGTGTAAATGAATACAATTTATTTAAATTTTTGTATTGCTTTAAATATCTTCAAAGATACATATTAGAGTATAGAAGACGACCCTCCTAATTTCAAATTAAATTTTTATTTTAATTTACCATTATTATTCAAATGGTAAGATCGAAACTGATCTGGTATTTTCTCTGCAAATTTCTATGAGAAATTTGAGGGTATGCTTAGCATTAATTCGATCCGACAATTTAAGCAGTATTCTTTGGTAAACAGTCTCGACTTCATGATTCTGTAGCATTGATTCATTTTCTTTATCACTAAGCTACCGCTTATCTTCTAAAATAAAAAAGCTACATTGGAAAGTTATATGATTGTACATATCTTTTATGTAATACATTTATAAATATTTTAATTGTTTAACTATTTTAAGAATTATTTTTTCTTAATATCCCATAAAAATATACCTTCAATTTTAACCATAGTGCATAGAGATAATATTATATTTAACTTTTAAATATCCTGTAATAAGAGTTAATGTATCGAAATCCAGTGTTTATTAATAATAATTAATTTAATTAACGACAACTATAACTACTATTATCACAGAGCTACTGATACCACACTTATCATATGTCTGTTCCTTTATGGGAGACTGATAGTTACGATATTTTTAATTCTTGCACAAATATTCCGATCATTATCTCATTATTTATTTATCTTTTAGTAGGTTTTTATTGTAATTATTATGTCTGGATTTATAGGTCTATGCTAAAAAGTCATTAATACCGAATTACAGTTATATATCATATGCATTTTAAACCTATAACGAGCAGTTAGAAAATTATATTAATATTAAAGAAAATTTCAATATGTATAAATAAAATTTATTAATCTCACAAATTTACTACGTTTTGCTAGATTCAACTACTTATTAATAACTTTGTTGTGTTCACTCGACTTGCTGCAATACCTTTCTATTTGTCTTCATTGTATTTAATGACTGTTCTTGGGGGGAAATGACATGATACTATTTAAATATTTTATAATTTTCTTGAGGAATTACTATGCTACTTCTGTTAAAAGAGCATTCTTAATGGAAAACAGTTTTAAAATTTTATTAAAGGTATACTTTTCTGGAAAAATGCTACAGAAAATTACCATTTTCGCAATTCAATGCTCCTATTTCCTTCTGATAAAAACTTTTAAATTGGAGAAAGTTACTCTGAAAAAAAAAATTTAATATTTACTTTTGCAGAAATTACACTGTTTTGACTTCATAATATTTGCCCTTACGAAATGCAAATCCTTCTCTAACTATATGCGACTCCAAACAAGAAATCACTCCGTCTTTGAATATACATGTAAAAAAACTCTAGAGTAGTAATGTATGCAAGACCTCATCTCAACATATGACGTGAGAAAAATGATAAAAACGGCAAATGGGTTCTTCATAGCGACAGCTATTCTCAAGAAGAAATAGATTTTTTTTATTCAAAGAGAATTGCGCGCCTTTTTGCATAGGAACTCTGAGGATATTTCATTTTAATGCTAATTCACTCATTGTAGGCAGGAACTCCTTTGTTTCTAAAACATTCTTCAGTCAGAGTTACCTCGTTAGTATTTCCGTGTTCAGAAATTTCCAAATATTCTTCTTACTCTCTTAAAATGGAAATACATTTCTGAGTTTTCAGAGCTGGAGATAGCAATTTAGAATACATTTAAGTTTCTTCTATTTTGAAGAAGGGTTTTTAACGTAAGAACATCGATTTTATTGAATATCTAGTTCGGCATTAAAGGAAATTTGTTTCATGGTTCAGCCATGCATAATTTTTCAGTTGGATAAATATCACTTTTGGTTTATTATTATAATTTTACCTTTATTAGTGATAAATTGATCTGCTATTTTCAAAATTCTATTTTGAGTGTTTATATGCATTAAAGTATTAAAATTACACGAATAATAAAGATATAATAGTAATAAATAATTTAGAAACAAAAATTCTCTCTCTCTCTGTATATATATATATATATATATATATATATATATATATATATATATATATATATATATATATAATATTTTAAATTTTAAGGCAGTGTCCTAATATCAAATGAAAATACTCGTAATCAGAATAGTTTTTCATTAAAAAAAACACCCAGGATTAAATGTAAGGCATGGGATTTTTACATATAAACCTTTTCAATACTGTATCCTTAAAATGTTGAATCATTTTATAAATACACTATTCCTCATATAACTATACACCATTAGAAATATATTTGCTTCTAAATGTAATTATAAATATGGAATATATTTTACCTGGAAAAAATTGATTATTTTAATAGAAACTAGTAATTATATACTACATATTGTTATCAACAATATAGTCAAATCAAAATGTGATATAATGAGTGGAACATTTTTTTGCATAAAAAAAGTATTCTGAATTTGATCCTATTTTATAATATTTGATGAACACTGTCTTCATACGTCTTTCTTTGACTATCTGCTTTCGATATAAATTTTATTGTTGTTATATTTTGTTGTCCTTTTGTTTGTATTTTTATTTAAAAATGGCCACCCTTTTAATAATGTAATCTAAAGAAATGTATAAAGTAAAAATATAAAACAGCTGTAAAAAGTAGCAAAATATAATTTATTCAAAAACAGAGTAAAAATTTGGAGATATTTTCCAAAATACCTTTATTTCAGATTTTATATGAATTTTAGCCTATTAATCATATTTATTCATATTAAAACAAATGGACGCGTTAAATCTCAAATTAAAATATATTACGAAATAATAAGTTTATCTGGTAAAAAACATTCATTTTCTTGAGAAATATTTCATTTTAGTGTTTCTGTTAACTAAAACTCAATATTTTTGGAAGAAAATGAATAAGTGAACTTAAAAATACAAAAAAAATTATTTCTAAGCAAATTTCAAATAGTTTTAAATTATTTAAAATATGATTAATATATTTAGCATTCTGGAAATAATTGGTTATTGAAAAAATTTTCCAATTTATATTTAACAAAGATTCGAAAATTACTTATGATTTCAAATAATTCTACTGAAAATTACTTACGATATATCGGTTCTAAATAATTATAAGTTAGATTGTAATTGACAGTTGTTAGATCTCTTAAATTAGATTGTAATTAAGAAATAAAAGAAATCTACAGGTATACATTTCTAATCATGTGATTGTTTAGTAATTTTGGAATTTTATAGCTTCTTTCAACTTTCCACATTTAATGACAACTTATGGAGCATTTATTAATTACTTCTAAATAATCAAACATACATGAAAGAGGAAAAGAAGAAATCTTGTCTTTTGAAAAAAATTTAAACTTTTGAATTTATATTTATTCCTCTTGTTCATCTTAATTCTCGATAGTTCAAAAATAATTTAATTACATCTTCTCTTTCAAAACATAAATTCCAAAAAGATATAGTACGGAACATCGTGAAAAGTGTTTATATACTAAATGTTTACTTTTTCTTGAGCAAGCGGGTCTATGGGGTAAGTGAAGTTAAATTTTGTATTCTTTCCACGAAACGTCATTTTCTGCCAACATTGTAAATCGAATTATGCGAAGGTGCCACCCCAAACGATCGATTAAACAAACACGCTTTTTATTCATTGCATGTAAACCTTTGTCACTTAAGGGCTTAACTTGAATTTTAAATGACAAAAATGTTTATACTTGCGAAAATTAGAGCCTGAAAGAAGTTTAAGATATTTGTTTTTATCTCTTTTTCATTCAATTTACGCATACTCTTGAATACGTGATAAAAATGAATTTTAATTGTTTTTATTTTTGTTTATAAACTGGTTCTTGATACTTTTAAATAAGAAATAAGAGATGATAAATTTTATAAACTCTGAAATTGAAAAGGGAAAAAACCTTCATAAATATTGAAAATGCATAGTTATCTTGCAAGTGTTTCATAAAAAAAAATGTGCTAAAATATTATACACTGTACCATGAGTTTTTTTAAACCTTACATGAATCAGAAATTTATTATTAACAAGATTTATCCTTCAAAGAATAAATAATTTGTATTTTTGAGTTACCTTTAATCAACGCTTCTGGAGAAAAGCATATCGTATTCTGGATAAATAAATAAGTTTATTTTTGGAATATTTTGAGTTTTTATGATAACGTTTCTTACTATAAAGAAAACAATATATTTCAAATTCATTCCGCTATAGTTTAGAAAATAAAACTTAACATTCCAAAATTTAATTTCCATGTTCAGGGAACGTATCGTTTGTGTATAAATGTCACGTCTTAGTAATGTCAAACTTTTTACTGTAAAGTTACGTAAGGAAAACAATTGCCAGCGGCTTTATTTAAATACATGTATGAATTGTCGAATTACCAAGATTTTCATAAATCATATTTATTATGGTATTTCATATTTAAATCATATTTAGTATGGTATTTATCATATTTACTATGGTATCATATATTATGGTATTTGTTATTTTTCAAAAATGCGTTATTTATATTTTGTTTCTTTTACATATATCACTATTACGTATTTATCCAAAATGATATTAAAAAACTATTTAACAACTCTCTCTTCTGTTCGCTACAATTTTAGAAAGAAAACCCTTTAAATGAAATGCTGTATTTGAAATAATGATCTTAAGAAATAAATAATAAAGTCAGGATTTTCAATTGTTTCATTAATTTAATAAGAACAACGTATTTTATCAGTTGTGTTATTAATTGGATCATAGGTACATGCAGATTCAAAATTCGACTTCATGCAGATAGAGGTACATGCAGATTCTAACTCCCTTTGTAATTGAAATATTTAAAATGTTCTATAAAAATATACTGGAGAAACAAATTTAACATTACTTGTGAAGTTCGTT
The DNA here is from genome assembly GCA_019974015.1 of Nephila pilipes. NCBI lineage: Eukaryota > Metazoa > Arthropoda > Arachnida > Araneae > Nephilidae > Nephila > Nephila pilipes. The sequence continues at coordinate 187,529 of BMAW01020340.1, forward strand.
TTTATTTTAAATGCTGTATTTAGAACCATTTTAATCTATTTTATTTGTTTGTATTCCAATGAGCCTACATTTATTTCGTGAGATTCTTTATAATAAATACACCAGTAACTAAAGGGAGCTACATCCTCTCGTTTTACATATAAAATACCATTCTGTATTGTAATTGATAGAATGTACAGTAAAAAGTGGAGAATTCAATATTCATATTTATTACGCGTTGTAGGAAATATAACTGTGCTCCATCTTATTGTAGTTGAAGCGGAATTGATTTTTAATATGATCAGTTTGGATTTTCGAGTTATTGTTAGTTCATGAATTAATAAATATAACTGTTGTAATTTTTATGTCCTTCTTCTGTGAAGTTGATTATATTCTTTTATCAGAAAATGAAACTTACCAAAGCGATCAAGTTTAAATCGTTATTGTTTCAATTAGTGAAGAGTTCTTAAAAAAATGTCATATTTTCTATTAGTACAGAAACATCGCACTAAAAATAAAACTTAAATTAGAACTGAAGAATTACATATCCTTTTTTTGTATTGTTAAATAAACTTTTTGCATGACATTGTTTTCACCTCCAAATTATTTCTGACAAAGCAAAAAGTTCATAGAAAATGTGAAGTATACTTTTCTCCCTCATTTGGTTGCTTTTATCTTCGTAGTCTTATTTTCTTACTGTTCAGAGCCCCAATAAATTTGAATTGACATAGCTTTTAATTAAAATCAAAAAATTCACATACCAGTAATATTAAATCTAATTTTAATTATTTAAAACCGAAAAAGTTACAAAAATATTCGACAAACTTAATTAAAGAAACCTAAAATTGTAACACTAAATAAGCCATAGATTGTATTTAAAATTGATATTTATTAAAACAAGAAATTTATTACAACTACTTATCAAAAAAACAACAGTAAATTTTCATACATTAATTTGTAGTTGTATGTCATAACTGTTTCTAGTGTGTGAGAGTAAAGAAAAATAATTTTTTGTTTCATGTGATTTTAAATGTATTATATTGGTCCTTAAACATTCTTGTGCAGAATTGACTGATTGCTAACATTCTGAAGAATTTTTTCTTTACCTTAAAGAAGCAATAATTTTATTTATTCAGATAGCTTTGATGTTTATTTCTCAAATAAAATAATAAATGAAAATAATTATTGACACTTAATCAAAATGACATTATTATAACGCCAGAAACTGTCACCATTTCGTATGGTTAAAATGGTGAGTAAATTTAGCGAAAGATTTAATAAAAATAAGCACTTGAATAGTATAAAAATGACAGGATTTCATAAAATAAAATATTTATGCTCTATTACTTTTGAGAAAAATATAAACAGAACATTACAAGAACTTCGAAGATTTAGCTTTCTAAATATATGTCATTAATTTGCATTTCGAAGACATTTCAGAATGACTTCATTTTCTCAGATCTTCATTTAACTTTCACAAGCATTCAAGTAATATTTTCAGAGGAAAAAGAAAATTCAGATAGAAGGGAGAAGTAATTTAAAGAAGTAATTCGAGTAGACATTTTGCTCTCAGAAGTAATTAAAATTGCGTGCATCTTTTAATTCCAAGACATTATAATTAACAATTATGTAAATCAATTGTACAAATGATCTTAGAGGTGTTTTTACTCCTGTTAACAGTTTAATTAAGATCATGTTCCGTTTTCCTTTATTTCAGTTATAATAAAATATGGAAAAAATAATGTTTTCAACTTGTGCTGTTATCAATAGAATGAATTAATTTAACTAACCGTTTGCCAAATTACATAAGTTTAGCAAAGTAAAAATGAGAAATTATTATACTGACTTACTTTTGTTTATAATATATTTTTATTTTAAACAATTGTTAGAATACCTGTTAGAGATTTATATGTAATTCTCAATATCAACTTTGAACAATTGAATTTCATTCCTAAAATAAGAAAAACTTTCATTAGTTTTTTTTCTTATTGTGAACTCTTAAATTATTCTATGTGTAGGTCCCATTAGCTTCGAGCCTTGTTAATCAAATAAATATCAAGAAGTGAGAGTTATTTTTATTTCTCTTGATCCTTACAAGTAAATAACACGCACATGCATACATTTTATATCCTACTATTTTTTTCATTCTGCTGAGACTTTTGATCATATTGAATTCTTCAGCAGCCTTAAGAATACTGAACGGAAATCTTCGATGGAATTAAGTGGTTATGGAAGTCGAATTGGTTACAGTTGCGAGATCAAGGTCTGCGTTGTTTCGATCAAGTTATGATCAAGTTAAGACCTGATGACACTAAAGACCCTTCGTCTAGAGGGGATGATGTATGTTAAATGTTTTGATGCTCAAAGATCGTGTTAAGATTATGTGAAAGTTTGGATATGGAGAGCTGACAAATATTCTCCTAGTCCTTTGATTGAAGTTTAAATTTACGAGGTCTGCAGCCAATAGCCATTATATTGCTTCTAAGTGCGACTTTAATAAACAATCAATTAATACATCGGTAAAATCAAACTATGAAGATGTAACAGCGATCAAATCACTCTCACTTTCTAAGATAGCAACAGCAGCCCAGAATCAGAAATGTATCATGAATACCCTATATTACTATTTTCTCTAGATATTTTCACAGGATCATTAAAGAAATATATATATATATATATATATATATATATATATATATATATATATAATTACTAACTATTAAAAAGAACTCTGAACTTTACATTTCAGATCGAAAAAAGTGTTTTGCTAATGTCTTTGGACAATATTTTTTAATGTTTTAAGTTTTCAAAAGATGTTTCATGTAATTAAACTAGTTTCAATTTTTCCACTTTTTTTACTATATTTTAAGTATAATACTAAATATTTGTTGAACAGCATTTTCCGCCATAACGCAGGAAACTTTCAATATAGTAAAATATTTGCTATAGGAAATGTAATTAAATAAATATTAAGTCATTCAAAATCATACTAGATTAGTTTGAAATGTATATGAAGAATATTTAACTGGATTTAAAAAAGGAAGAGTTATGTAAAATAATAATAGCAAAAGTGAAATAAGATATAACAGAATGAAAAGTTTCCACTATACTTTTATTGACTTCATAATGATAAAATAAACTAAATTAATGATTTTACTCACTTTTCCACTTTTCTTTTTTTCGAATAAATTCAAAACATGTCAAAGAAGGAAACTGAATTATTATACTTCAAAGCATATTTAAATCATTTCGAACTCACAATAGTTTGAAAAAATGACATTAATTTTAAAATGCATAGTAATAAAAATAAGTTCAAGGATTTAAATATAAATTCAAAAAACGTTTGACTAAAAAATAAAGTTTAATAACATTCAGATGCAAGTTCCGAAAATTATTCTTTTACTAATTTTATCACAAACTATTTAGATTTATGTAGTTGAAAATTCTGTTATTACAATTAATACTCTAATATTTATTAATTAAAATATAATAGCAAATTTTTCTTTGTGTAACAATTTTATTTCGTGAATAATTGTTCCTGATTAATCATATAATTAAATATAATAACTCCAAAGAAATATCTGAATAAATCAAACAAAAACTTTATAAAAGCTTTGTAATTAAATTTTTGTTAATATTATATTAGGATTACTTTTATCCACTGGAAGATATAAATTTAAATGACATTAACTTATCTAAGATCTCAAAAACAAAAACAAATATAAATATTAAATTACTTACTAATAGGGAAGTAAAACGAATATCTTCATCCCACAAAAGGCAAATTTAAAATATAGAGGAACACATGCAAGTACTAAATTAGGATTTTCAAATCGCATAAATACATACCCGGTGGTTGTTTAGTTAAAATATAGATTATTTAACTAAATACCATGTTAGGCATAGTAAAAAGGCCATAAACAAATAGATTTAAAAATTTCTGTTACACGAGAATAGTTAAGCAAAAACTCTGAAGAGGAGAAAAATGTATAACGATGTTACAAACAAATAATAAATGAGCTTAACAACAAGCAAGTAGAAAAACTTGAATTTCGTTAAGGAACTGATTAACTTTAGAACAGTTACCAATAGTTTTAATAAACGTTTTTTTAATTTGTGGGAAATACTATATTATGAAATAACTAAAGATATATTACATATTACTAATATTTAGTGTAATAAAATAAGTCTTACAGTTTTTGTTTAATGTTGATTGATAAAATCCAGTGTAGAAGTTGATAAATTTTTCTTTAAGAAATTGTGACTTGTTTCTTAAACCTAAAATATATAGTATCTAATTTGCTAATTAATTGTTAAGATGTACACACAGAGAATGAATAAAATCTCCGTAGAGACTACATCTTAAAAGCTTTTCTTGATAGCACCGCATGTTGTCGTATAGTTTCTTTTTATTTCTCTTGATTCTTCTTAAGGGTTTTGTTCTTGTTCTACAAAATAAATCTTTTTCCAAAAACCAGGTAACAAACCAGAAGTTGCTATTCGAATCTTGTATATCTGTAAAAGTTTCTTAATTAAGCATTTATTTCAGTCAACAATAATCAAAGCTAAGCTCAATAAATTGTTCAGGAATTATCAAGATTTTTGGAACTGTATATTTTTTTTATTCATTATTCCTATTACTTATACAGTTTAAGATCAGAGCATATACATAATGGTTTATATTTGAGAAAAGTAACAACTAGTGATTAAAAGTTAAAAATTAAATGACAACAAAAAGGGGAAAAATACTTCTAATATTATTTTAAGTCGGGTATTATCAATAATATTTATCTATAACAATTTACTATTTTAGAGTGTTAATCTACTCATATAAGTACTTTTCCATTGTATTTATATTTAATACAAATAACTTTATTTGTTTGGAAATATTCTCCTTTAACTGTCTAAGAAACCAAACAAATATTGAGTGAAATTCTTTTATAAACATTAAAAAATTTTAAAGTAAATTTGAATTACTGTTCATTATTTTCACGTATTAAATGAAATATTTAAGTTTGATAACGATTTACCAAACTTTAAATAAAAATGAAAATAATTTGTTAGAAATAAGTACAAATTTCCAACAAGATTGACATTTTGTTAGCAATATAAAAAACATTCTGTATATTACATGTATAATCTATCTTCTATTGATTATACACCAATAGTGTGTATGTGAGATTTTCTTCAGGATGAATGGACAGATAATATTCTATAATGGGAAAACCAAAATACCTAAAGAAATATTCTATACTCTCTGTAATTCTCTATAACTTTTCTGGAGTGTGAAGCAACAATCCAATAAAAGTATTAACCAGTTTATTCAAATCCTTGAATAATCAATTATAAAAATAAATTATATATATAAATGGGGGATGGGCGATGATGTTTCTAATTATTCTAATTAAAGAATCAAACTTTAAACTTAAGCATATTTAATACTGACGTTTCACATTAACATAAAATTTCACACACTGGACGAGACATTTCACAATAACATTTAAAAACATTAAAACAATCTGCTTCAGCATCTTAAATAATAAATCTTCTTTTTGGTTACGAGACATCAACAAGGGCGTCTTCCCTGTTTTGATGACTCCAAACGACTCTCCTTCAAGAGGGGCTTCCTCCAGTAGCAGAGGCAGTGCCCTCTATTATCGGGTGTTTCTTCTACAAAGCCACACTCGGCCTCTTTGGCACTCCTGGAAGAAGATGACCTCCGCTTTTTGACTCCAATATAAGGAAAATTGTCTCAAACTAAAAAAATAAAGCTAAAAAGAGAAAATTCAAAAACAGTAACAAGTTGATTGCTCAAACAGCATTTATCAATCTTGGAACATCATCGTCGTCGGAAAACACTATCTTTTATGAAGTATAATCATCTTACTTTGTCATCCGCTTCACTTTTCTTCTCTTTTTTTTCCAAGTCTTCAAAAAACATAGATAAATCCAGTCATGTTTGGGGGGAAATGGTCATAATCGGGAAAAAGTCACAATTGGTAGATTCACAGTCAATTTAGTTTAGTTTTTTTATTAACGTCGCACTAGAAGCAACACGAGGGCTATTGGCGACGGACCTCGTAATTTTGAACCACGGTCAAGTGACGAGGACGACACCTGAGCTGGCACCCCCCTCTCCTAACATCCACACCACGCCAACGGAAGGACTTTGGGCCCCGAACAGATTTAACGTGCATCAGCCCCGGCTACACGGCGGGTCTTTGGTGGCCAAGGATCGAACCCGCGACTGAACGAAAACCGCCAGCCGCTATCCACGACCTTGACCACTAGGCTACCGCGGCCCCCGATTCACAGTCAAATAAATGAAGAATAATTGGATAGTTTATGTCACACACCATCTTCTTATGAATTCTGCACAAGTTGTAATCCGATGATGATTTATATTTTTTGTAGTACTTTAAAATGATCCTAGGTGATCTGTGCGATATTTATATAAAGTTAAATCATCTTTATGAATTGGAAGAAGAAGTCATTTTTTCTTCCCTTTTTTACGGTTTACTGGAACACAGTGCACACAATTAGCTATTGGTCTTTTAATCTTTTGTTTTTTGGCATCTTTTAGCAGATCGTTACGCTGATTTTCAAAATTAGCTTGAAATTCGGCTTCAATAATTTCTTTTGATTTTTCAGTATGCTTGATATTCATTGAAGAACAAGTTTCTAAAATTCCCTGTTTTAACCCTATAGTTATTTGAGCGTCAACAATCTTATTTCCAGAAAAAGATAAACGTCTCGGTCGTTGATATATTGGTTCATTATTTTTAGTTAAAATATTTAATTCTATGTTAGTTGATTTAATCTTCTTCGGTTGGTAATTTAATATAGAGTGACGCACTTCATCTTTAATGGGTTTTGAAATATTATAACGTATATTTTTTCAATTTCATCACAATTAATTTTAACTGGTAAAACTGATAAAATATCGCTTTCTTCACACAAAGACTTATTTCTTATTGTAAATCCATTTTAATTTATTAGAACTCCATCTTGAAAAATTACATCAAGTCCTATAATAGTATCATGCGGTATTGTATACCATTTTCAATAACGCATATATCAGTAGTACACTTTAAGTTATCTATTTGTATTTCTCCCGTAAATGTACCTATGGACTTTATTTTACAATCTCCTAATCCCTATAAAATTGAATTACACTGATTCAGTTCATAAATATTTAACGTTTCAAATATATTTTTAGAAATTAACTTAGCTTGACTTCCAGTATCTATCAATGAGTTAATATTTAAATTACGGAGACGAACCATTTTAAACATATATGTTTGTTTAGCAATATTGAGAGAGTCTACGTTATCATTGGGTTTGGTTTCCATATTTAATTCCGAACATTCAGACGCTTTATGCCCAAGGTTTTGACATTTGAAACATTTTAAGCCTTTATTCTTATGTGAACAAAGTTTAGATAAATGTCCTTTACCTCCACAATTAAATTTTTTTTCACTGTTGTATTCTATCTTGAACAGTTGCATACTCACGATATTCTACACAATAATTAACAAAAATGAAACTCCAAAAATATTCTTTCAAAATACGACTCTTTCTTTCAATTTCTAATGATATATTTTATTCGTATGCAACTAAGCTTTGAAAAGACTAAGCCACAAGTAATCGCTGATTTGTCAATAAAATGTTTAAAATCTTTACTTTATCTAAGAAACACCGGACGTATTTTATTATAAATATTGGGAAAAAAAAGATTGGTGAAATCAACACAGTTATTTTAAATTTAACGATACACTATTTTTGTGTGCTTTGTTTTTATCATTTGATTTGTAGAAAATCCTCTTAACTTTCATGTTATTTTATATTTCTTTGTATTGCAAAGGTCTGGATAATAAATCCTGGTGAAAACAGTAAGTCTCAATTTAAAAGATAAGAGTTAATAAGAGTTGTGAGATATAACAATAAATGTTATGCGTTAAATTCAATATTTCAGTCCTCATCTCTCTAGTATTGTGTACAGTTCAAGATATCTAAGCTTCTTATTGATGGGGTGGAAATTCTGGCACAACGAGATATACTTGCTGAAATATCAGCTAGTCAAATAACTGTGCTTCAGAATTACTACATAGTTGCATGTTTCTAATCAGTGTTATTTGATAACCGAAATAATTTGATTTTCGTGAAAATATATCTAGCATTCAAACACCCTGCATTTCTCTATTATGTTTAGTAATATATTCTTTGGCTCTATTGTAACAGACCTGTAATATTTCAAACTAGCTTGCGCTTCATGTGTCCTGTTAATTACAAAGTCGTTGTTTACAATAAGCTCATGGCTTCAATTTATTAAGGAATTGAAAACAATAATAAACGAGCATTCAAATTGATTTCGAACAATAAAATTTATTATGGGTGTCAATGTTATAGACAGTTAAATATAATAAAAGTCTAATTTCTTTCAAAATATTTCGAATACACTTATTTTGCTATTTTCAATTTTTTGTTACCACTTCAAAATTTAGTTCATTCCATGTATTGTAAATTTGTTTTTGTAAAATATAACTAATTGTCCTTTTAATTATTTTAACATAAATTATTTCTGAATGTGAAAAGACTAACTATGAATCATTTCAACTGATCTCTTTGCATTACAAGAAATCTAATTTATATTTGAATTGGTATCTTCTTTAAATATTTTTTACTTTATATCAATAAGAAAATTTGCATTTTATCATCTATTTACGCATAACTTTGTGAACATCTTATTTTTTAATCCAAGACAAACATCTAAATTAATTTAAGATAAAATTATCAAGTTGATTCAATTACATTTTTAATGAAATATTAAATGTTTTTAAAGAATTAAGTCAGCGTAAAGAAAACTTTCAATCCAAATCAATGAAAAACTTTTTTTTTTCTAAACGGTTACAAAAATAATAAGGAAAGCAGTCAATACTGAAAATTACACCAACTTTCAAATTGAATAAAGTATACGAAAGATTATGCAAAGATAGCAGTTCTTCAACTGAAACAACACTTTGAAATTTTCATCGTTTGAAAACGGCATACGAATGGAAAAGATCCCTTAAATCTAACACCATTTCAGCTTTACTAAATCAGAAAAAAAAAACTCCAAGTAATTTGGATGCGGAAGAGTTCCTGCGATCTAAACAGTGAATTGTATCATTCATTGATCGATCGTCCAGAGCAAGATTAATCCCGGATCTTCCGCATCGATGAACGAATTCATTTATTCTCGAATAAAAACAGAGAAAACTAATTTCATTAAATATGTAAGTAATATTGATAAGACAATTTCTTTTTAAATTTTATGTCATAAACAAAGTGAGAGGAGGGGGAAGGATATGCACTATATGGAAATAACATGCAAAATTCCTTTTTTTACCGGAAATGAGACATTAGAATTGCAGACTATTTAATATAAAAAACAGATCCATAACTCTCTTCATTGTGGTCGATCTATATTGCACTCAAAATGGGTGAAGTTTTCAAAATAAATCTAATCATTTATTTATACTTATCGCAGGAAATTCAGATATTTATAATTTCTTAGAGTATTTATGTGTGCCCATTTTAGTTAGCAATCCATATTATTTTAGCTCCATTTAAGATTTTTTTTATTTTAATCTATTATTTTCTACATATAAAGGAAACAAAATTGATATTTTTCTTATATCTTACAGATCTTATCTTTCACGTCTTTTATTTATTATTTGAATATTCGAATCTAAGGAATTCTAAAAATAATTTTGAATGATTATTTTTAAATTGTTTTATGTAAGTATTAACATGTCCCATAGTTATTACAAGTAAAACGATTTAATAATTATCCTTTTATCTCAAACAATTTTGGTCATATCAGCTAGCATGATTTAACTATTTGAGCATTTTCTTCCTGAACAGTGTTCCTTTTTTATTCCTTTTCATCCTCTTCAGGTGATCTTACTTTAATATAGATTGAATTCAAGATTTTATTTACATTATACATAATACAAAAATCCCTTACCTCATCTTAAAATGTTTCAGTTAGGACATTTCTGTTAAGAACTACCTGACTCGTTCATTTTTACTTAAAGAGAAAAAAATGACCGCAGTTTCCATTTCACCAAAAACGAAAAAAGAAGTAAATAACGATTATCCACGATTCATCAGTTTTAAGTGCAGTTCCGTTACTCTCGACCGTTGAGATGTCATGAAAGTAAAAGCAAATGTTTCGATTCCTGTTACTACAGAGAAGGATAGATATCCTAAAACACTTTTTTCCCTCAAAACTGGAATCGTATGAGAAACAGAGCGTAAACAGTTTTCTCTTTGGTTGACTGACTCTTCCAGCATCGCATCAAATTTCAGTTAGAGAAGAACAGCTGCAAATAATGACTTGTATATTTTCGATAAGTTTCGGTTGCAATAGAATGAGAAGTTTTCCTAAAAAAATTTCAATCTTTAATTTTTTTAATTTTTTTTTATTCATCACAATGAAACCTTCTGTAATTTGCAAAAAAATCCACTTGAAATATGTTTTAAGTTTTAAAAGATAATTTTTTTTATATGCAACGAAATATTTGAAAATTGGTTGAATTTTATTCAAAAAATGCAAGGAAAGGATTTGAAAATAGTGAACTTAAATGTTAGAAAATATACGTGTTTTATAAATACTGGAAAAATAATTCCATTCCAAATAATTATCGAATAGTATTTCTTTCAATTTTGTCTTAATGATGCTATGGACATCACATAAACACAGAAAAATAGGTGTTTAAATTATGAAGCGAATTATTTTTGCCAGTAATTAAAAAAATAATCTATGTTAAATTGATAATCGCAATAAAAGTTTTTAGCGCATTTTTTAATTTTTTAATTTTACAACAAACATTTTCGTGTCCTTATCAATCTTTATCTAAATCAATATAATTATTAAGTTTTTTTTTTAATCTTCTATGTCAAGTTTCATAACTATATGTTAAACATTCATAGAAAATTTGCTATTAAATTTAAATTCATTTGAACCATGCTCCTACAATTATTTTCTTTCAAACTATATTAAAAGTCTTTATAAGGAAGTATACTTTTTGTTGTGTAAGAGGTTTCAGAAGAATTCAATATTCAATGCACAAATAATTTAAATAAACAATTTCTCTTATTTAAAAGATGGTATTTTATGAATGAAAAAACATTTCTTATCAAATTAAATAAAATAATTTTTGTTATCACTTAATTCAACCGCAAAAGAAGAGGCATCAATATGGAAAAGAGTTGGTTTCGTTTTCCATATCTTCAATGAAAATCGAATAAAATAGTGAGGCATGATCTTTTGCATATTTTCCAGAAATTTTTATTTCAAAAGGAAATCTCTTTAAACTAAAAAATAATATTTGTAACAAAATTAGTTTCTAGATAATTACGCATTATGTAACTAGTGAATAATGTTATAAAGTTTTGAAAGATAGAATTCCACGAAAAAAGTTTAGAAAAGGCATTATAATCGTTTTGGTTCTCTTATATAATGAAACGAAGGTATTTTCTCTGAATTAAATGTTGTAAAATTAATTATTTTTAGATTTACACATTATTAACTAATTAATTAGGCCTAAAGAAGTGATCATAAAGTGGAGAGAAGAGGCTCCGATCATAAATAAAATTAGAGAATTAAGATTAAAAATAATGACTCGTATGAACAGACTTTTATTTCATGAAGTCAGACATTTACTTAAATAAACTATTTGATGCAACAATTACGTGCGTGTGCATACTTGGAGGAGGATGACAATATCCCAATCGTTAAGGTAATTTTTGTACATAAAATTTAGATTAAATTACTGTAAAATGTCTTTGTAACTCGAGAGTGTACCATATGGGAATGTTATGAGAATAGGAATGTCAATGTGTAAGAATGTGTCCAATTCTTGGAGAGCTTCTTATTTAAGTATGCAGCCAGGAGGAATGGAGGACTACCACAAAGTGGAAGAAAGCACCATTTTTCTTCTGAAATTGCGATTTACACTACGGAAAAGGAAACGTTCAATGACCCTCCACGGGTCTTTTATGAACAGAATCAAAGTGTACAGGAAGGACTATCTTCAAATAAAATTCCACTGTTCTATGATGTGTGGGAACATGTATCAATAAATAATAAAGCATTTACATTTCAGTTCTTGTTGCCGTTATGTCTCACGGAATGTTCATGTTTCCTTAATTAACAATTAAAGAATTTTATTACATAAATATATTTTTAAAGTATTGATATTTTTGGGTAAAAAATGTATTAAATCATATTTGTATCATGTAAAGATGATATTTCTTTTTGTAATTAAAATTGCATGATTGAATGATTATTGTTTTAAATAATTTTAATAAAATAGTTTGTAAAATTTATCGGTCAAAATAATTTGCTCGAACTAATATGTAATTTTTATTATAATTTTTCAACGCTATCATTAAGCTCATAAAATGGTAATTGTATCTTAAACAATTATTAATATTCTCTTATCTTTTTCTTTAAAATTAATTTGCTTGTCTCTGTCAATGACAACTTAACTATTTTTATGAAAAGAATAAAAATTTTAAATTATCATTTTTTTCCCCGAAGAATACTTTCTTTAATAATCCTTTATCTTTTAATTTCACACTTATTAATTTTCACGAAAAGGAAAAACTGTTTTTACTGATTTCATATATTTTTTCTTTCTAATTTCCTAATTAAAATTTGAATAACTTGTTCACTAATTTGCTACCAAAAATCTAAATATGTCATATGTCATAGTTAAATTACTCTAAAACGTTCTCAATAGCATTTTTGTCATTTTTAGTTTCCCTGTTATTTGAAATTTTTGATTAGGCACTTTATAATTAGTGACTAGAATTTGTATTTTTAAAAACATGTTTTAACATTGTATTAAATGAAAATTTAATACATATATTTAATAACATAAATGTATTTTATTAATTCTTAAAATTACATATTTATAAAACTTGATAATATTTATAACGGTATGATAAAATTTAGGACATTTGTTGATTCTAATATTTAAAATATTCTTGTATATGTTATGATAAAAAAAACTTTTACTGAACTAAAAAGAAAAAGATATGTTGTTATGCATTGCTTTTTGTATTTAGAATAATATATATTTCATCTGATTAACTATCGGCACCGGAACCAGCCGAAAAAATTGTTAATAAAACGAACATACTGTAATCAACTTTAACTTGAATTGCAGTGTTTATCATATCGAATTTATATAAAAGTTAGATTTTTAATATTATTTTGAAATAAAATAAATCCTACATTTTCAGTTAAAGACGTCAAATTTCTATTATTTTAATTTTCTACTATAACACATCAATCAATAACTCCCGAGACTAACATTGAAAACAACATTTTTTTTGCAAAATTTTTTTTTATTCATCAACATAACACCTTTTGTTAATCATCTTTTAGGGTGATACAATCGTTCCAACGCTTTTCCGAATTTTTTTTTTTTTTTTTTCGCAAGAAATCTTTTTTTGTTGCGAGTAAATAGCGATAAACAGCTTTCTGAATCATCGACTCGTTGCTGTTTTTGTTCCATCGAAAGCAATCGCGGCACCCACTTGGAAAAAACCTTTTTCACTTCACTTTAAAAAACCTTTTTCAGTAAATACACTTCCATATGATATCTGTGTCATCTCAGCAATCTCACGGAGCTTCACTTTACGATCTTTCATTATAATTTTTGTCACTTCACTCACATTTTCCGGTGTAACGACTTCCACAGGTCTACCCGAGCGTTCCGCGTCATTTGTGTCGGTACGACCACGTTTAAACTCGGCAAACCACTGACAAATCGTTGCTTTTGATGGACAAGAGTCCGGGTAACATTTTTCAATCCATTGTTTCGCTTGCACGGTGTTTTTACCCATTAAAAAACAATGTTTTATCAGAACACGAAACTCGGTTTTTTCCATTTTTTAAACAAACTACAAAACGACTTTACTCCAACCTCGATAACTCAGCTGTTTCTGGTCCGATCGACTTAAAATTTTGACACGTTTCAAGCAAAGGTTAGTACTCTAGAAAGACCTGGTTACTGGTTTACTACGAGCGCCATCTCTGGGTTAGTCTCGGGAGTTATTGATTGATGTGTTACGCAAATTTTTTCTAGCAATTAAACGAACTTAATTGTTGTTGTACATACTACTTGATGAAAATAGGGGGTTAGTGTGCGCCAAAGGTGCTGGAGTTAATGTATTAAAGAAATAGCGAGCATTTTTTTTTATTCTTAATATTAACAATATGTTTCGTATGTAATTTTTTATACACAGAATTAGTTTTAAATTTGTAAATTTAGTTTAATTAAAGATTACATTAAAGTTACTGGTGACATTATTTGTAGTTTTAAAATATCTTTTGATAAAAAGGACAAAACTTAAGCTTCACTCGCTCAACTTTGCTTTCCCTCCACGTGAGAAAAAACTATTTTTTAAATCCCCTATTTTACCATATGATGAGCGTTTAAAACAATCTAGATTTAAAAAGACGAAATCTATTTGAATATCACCTACTCAAATCATGTTATCTTAATCGCTAAGCTGTAGCGACTCCATAAATTTGTAGAAAAAAAAGAGGCGTTGATGGAAATAATTATTTTTATTATTTACCCCTCTGTTAGAGTAATGCTATTCATAATCTTTATTTAAATGTATTAATGCGATGCAAATGTTTTCATGAATTTCATGTAAATTTCTGATAGATAGTTTTTTCTCTAAAAAATAGTACTTTTAATTTAAGATGTCTAAATCTGAAAAAAGAATTGAATTTAGAAATATCATGCTATCGAGCTTGCAAGATGTGAAACTGTTGGTATATTAAAATATGTAGTGTTTTCTCAAAAAAAAAATTCTTAACTACTTTAGGACTAGGTATTATTACAAAACAAAAAAAAATTAAAAACTTAGCTAATTAAAAACAGTCATAAATTTCAATAATTTGTTTTTTTAATTACAATATTGCTTTGCATTAGGTAGAATCATGCATATTGTTATATTAAAACTTGAGATTCAATTTTAGCTGTTTTCTTCATTAATAATAAATGTAGAAGAAAAGTATTTAAACTGTTAAAATATAACCTTCTTAAAGGAGCTATCTTCCAATTATTTAAAGGAATACAATTATTTTGTATTTATCACATCAATATACGATACTAGATTTTTATTTGTGTGTAGACAAAAATACATTTTTTAAAACTTTTCTTTTTTAACGTTTTTCATATTCCTGTTTGTCAAGCATTTTTAAGCAGACTATAAGTTTTTCTTCTTCCAAAGTAATGTATTCGTAAATAATTTCTTTAAATTTAATTTTAAATTCAGGCATAACATATGAAAAGATTACATTAACTTTAATCACTTCTCTATGTCACTATGTTGTAATTTTACTTTATGTCAAATATTTTCAAATCGGAAAAAGAGATTTTGGTATCAAATAATCAAAATTTAGAAGTAATTATTGAACACTCTATTTGTCTTTTACAAGTACTATCTAATTAAATAGCTTTCGAAATAGTAGCCACGAATTATTTAGTTTCTGTTCAAATTCTGTCGAGTGATCAATGCATCGAGCTCATTGCCAGCATTATTTCAATTGAGTCGCGTTTTCTAGCCTTAATTCCATTAAAAGTCTTGACCATACATGGGGGATGATATAAGTTAAAACTATCTTGGCTCAAAGTCCTCATTGATGTGATGTAGAAAATTAGTGAGTGAGTTGCATTCTCATATATCATTCTTCAGACTTATCAAGGTCTAGTATGAATTTAAACTTATGGAGTCTATCGCCAAAAGTCCCCATGTTCTAAATAAGAGCAATTTTAATAAACAATTCATCTATCACTAAAGTAAATAAGAAATGAAATTTTCATTCTCAACATTTATTGGAAATAACTTCCTAAACCATTCCAATTGGAATTTTTTTTAAGAAATATATGAAACATTCTTAATCCTAACCAAGAAAACATTATCTACATCTGTAGTTACTACTTGCTTTCTGCCTGAATTTGTTGAATTCTGGTCCCTGAGAATTTTATTTAACGCTGACATCAGCCTCCATTTAGCGTAGATTATGAAATTGCTCTGAATGCTTTGTGATATGATAAATGATTGATGATGAGATAAGGAAGTATTAACCTATCTTTATCTCTGGTGTTGACGTTAAGTTAGAACTAATCTTTGCTGATATTTAAATTAAATTACTGATATTTCTCAATAAAGAAATTCGTTTTTAATAAAAAATTTGGATTTATAATATTTATAAGGATGTTGAATGATATATTTATATGAGACAAATTATACCTATATATCACTAAACGTGATTGAATTTACTGATAAGACAGAAAAGGTTTTTTTTGGAGAGACCAGATATACTTACTATTTAAAGCCATATCGTATAATAATGAAGTGTTTCTTTGCTTTTCTCATTTTAAATAATTGTTCTATGAAATTGCCTTATCAAACTCAATTTCTCAAAAGTATTCATCTTAAAGGATCAATCAAAAAGAACTCATCGTAGCTATGAATAAAATACACATGCATATTACCGTCTTCTAATACTTACATGGGAATTTTTGTAATGTATGTTACGAGTATCTGTTTAGTTAAATTGTTGTATTAGTTCTCTGTAAACTACTATTTAATGCTCATTCTGAGAAATCGATTTAATAAATAAATCTCAGAATGAAAAAAAATAAACTTAACTAACTAATAAAACTTAAAAATAAACTTAATATTTAAAAACTTAATTAATTTTAATTTTAAACTTAATTTTATTGTTTAAAAATAAACTTAACTTAAAATAATTTAAAAATAAACTTTTTTAAATCGATTTCTCAGAATGAGCATTAAATAGTAGTTTACAAATAATCACACTCCTATTGCATTTTAATGCATAACCTTCAAAAATCTTTACTTTAACAGGAATTAATTTGACATGTAAACATTTTATAGTTACAATAGTTTTGTGTTCAAATATGAATATGATTTAAACAGAAAATTCACTATACATTTGTGACACATTTAAAATATCCGTTTGTTTAGTCATATTTGTTGAATAGATTCAAACTCGGAAGGATATCCATACATTTTGCATGTATAAAATTTTGAAACAGTTCTATAACAAATGGTCTCACGCAAATTATGTAAATGTCCTTTTGTATCTATAGTAATGCTATGAATTTTTTCCTTGTTACTAACATCGCACAAACTCTTTTGTAATATTGATAACTGCGGTATAAGTACTATAAATTATAAATTGTTGTATGCTCTATCCATTTAAAAATCAAAACATTAATATTCGTAGTTAGGAAGTTATTCTTAGGAATAGAAAATATTTTCTCACAGTATCGAATGATTAAAATGAATTTATCAATATATTGAAATTTTCGAAGTTTTCAAATCGTGTCAAAATTTATAATATTATAATATTATAAATATTATATAATATATTTACCTTATTTGAATATAATACATTATATTCAAATAAGGTAAGCAAATAAATATATTATTGTTTAGCAATGTGTCAAGTTGTATTGCTTGATAGCTGTAAGAAAATATGAAACTTCTTACAAACGTTTTGTTAAAATTTATGGTTAAAAAATCATAGGATCTGCGATGAAATTAAAAGCAACACTTTAAAATTTAAGAACGGTACAAAAGGTTTTAGTAAGAAATTATGGTTTAAATTACATCTTCACCAGTAACATTAATCTTTCAACTCATCTGTAATATTAAGTTCCACTTTCATTTGTACCATCAATGTTGCCTTCATTGTCCACAGACATTGAAAAAAATAAATAACTGCTTAAAGTGAGGCTTAAAACGAAATATAAAATTACTGAAACAGGCATTCATTGAAAATGTTTCATAACTCTTTCAATACAACGCAATTAACGAAAAAAATATTAAACTTATTGTTCTCATTAACATGTCCATGAGTTTCAACACAGAAAGAACGATTTCATTTTTATATACACACAAATATAATGTGTTTTTTTGAGGGAATTATTTTTATATTTCATGTTTCAAAATAATTTCTATGTGAAGTGGTTAATTTTTTTTTTCTATCTCTCAAGCTTTACACCTGTTTTGTAAATAATCTAACAATAACAAAAAAACCTAATATATGCAACACTTTCATAAGAAACCTTATAATTACGAAAGAGAAAATACGTTACATTCGTCCGCATTATAAAATAAATTAATAACTTTCTTGCATTGCGACATAAATATTTGCATCTCATGGGCAATTGTTGCTCGATTTATTGTTTTAATATAAAATTTTAATGGAAGACTTAAAATATTCAACTGAATTTGGAATAAACTCTTAAAGATCAAGTAAATAATTTTTTGTAATATTTTAAAAGATTTTCTGAAGCACTGAGTAAGTATTTGATTTTACTTCAAATGTATAAAAATGATATTTTTAGATAAACAATGTTGAATCATTTGCATATATTCAAAATCCACTACAAAATACATCTTAAGAAAATATTCTATATTTATGTACAGGAGATGAACTAGAATGTTTGATATATTCAGAATATTGGCAAATATATTAATAAAAGGGACGACAACTTTAGGTTTTCGTTACAATTTCTTGCACATGTTGACTTTAACTTGCATAAATGTATTTAAAATATACGTTCTTTACAATTTCTAGTTAGACTATTTGAAACAATATTAAAAAGTAATACAGAAATCTTATTCAATTTATCTTCCATGTTTCTAAGAGTTAACAGTAAGAGAAAGTTAACAAATATTTTCACAGAAATGAGATTAACGCCCACCTTTACTAACTCAATATATTGCTTAACATTAAGCAATTAAAAAACTTTCCTAATAGTTATAGCTTTAAATAAAGTTAAATTTACACAAAGTTAAAGTTAACATTCTTTAAACTTCATTTTAATATTTTAATTATTAATATTTTTTGATGCTCTGGTTTATAACGTAATTGGGCCCTTTGGAGATATAAATCTCGAGTAGAAATCTATTAAAATAGTTCTAATTCTAATAAGTTATTTTTAAATCAAATTTTAGTGTTACATTCAAAACATTTTATAATTAGGTAAGTATTGAAAAATCACATTAAATATAAGTGGTACATACGATGAAAATGCCTTTTTAAGCACTTCCATATATTATTGAAGCATTCTCTTTTATACTAGAAACTTGTTGCCATTAGAGCTTGAACAGCCTGATAAACTGTTTGAATAATTTAAGTGAAGCTTGCGTGACTTAGTGAGCCGCACCTCTTTCTTAAACAAGTTGCGTCATCATCAACTGAGTTTAATTTGCTCGAAAAAGGAGAATCACGTTCTGACACCATTTGAAAAGTACGATTCTTGTGCAAAGTCATTTCCTTGTTATTTTTCTGAAGCTCAATGTAAGAAAATTCTTTTTAGTTTCATTCCGTATTTGGTTTGTACATACCTCCTAAGTATGCAAATTAACTTCTTTTTGAAACATATATATTTCATAATTCAGAGATAATTCTATCTTCCAAAAATTTAATCCTTTTACTTTATTTTAAAAACTTAAAATATGCTTATACTTAAATTTTTTAGCGTCGCTTGTAACTATATTAATAACCTTATCATTTTCTGATTACAAAAGTAAATAATTCGTTTTGTAGTAAGAATCAAACAAGGTATAAATGGTAACAGTTCAATACTGATCAAACAACCAGTATATTATTTCGTATAATTATATATGCAAATTAATTTTTAAGAGGTAAAAAGAATATTACAGAACATCTGTTGAGATACGAGTTATTTCAATGAAAATGCATCGCTCCTTAATGTAATAGAATATAATGCCATTCATCAATTTTCATTGAAAAATTCATTTAAAGATACAAAATTATTGAAAAAAATCGTTACAGACAGTTTTCGAAGCAACATCAGTATCATTCACTTTTATATAAATACATCAACATAATTTAGAAGTGAAACTTAAGCCTACAATACAATAATAATAATTATTATTAATATATGAAACATCTTTTTTCTGGATTCGAATAAGTGAATAATTTATTATTACTATATATTTTTATCTCAGGTTTAAGCATAAGAAATAGTGTTTTATATAAAGCATATAATATATGCAAACTGAGAGTGAAAAAATGTCTTTTAACTATCTAATACAATTATACTAATTTGATCAAATATCTTTAGACTGCTTTAAAATTTGCATAAAAATAGATTGATACAATTTCATTGAACAGAGATATATTTTATAGAATGGTACATAAATATGCGATTCTGTGGAGAGTTATTAATTCCTTTTTCATCGGCTAATTCTATAAAATTTGCTTCAGATGTTTTCATACACCTGAGTGACTATTACAGATGCTGCAATAATTTGAGACATTTTTTTCACTAAACCATGTGTAACAAATTCATATATTACTCCTTCATGCAGAACATCCAATGTTTTTATTAAAGCTTGGATTCTAATATGATGAGAAAAACTAGAAATAGAACCTCTCATGAAAAAGCATCATTAAATTTGTTGATAACTTCTTATTACACTGTAAGTAATTCATATATAAACTATGACGTCTTTTTCAAGAATTTCTTCCGAAAATGTCAGGAATTTTTGTTTTAAGATAATTTTATCTAATAAAATGTTGTGTAGATTATATTTTCTAAAATACCATTAAACTTCAAACAGAATTATAAAAATATACGTGAAAATGTATTTTAATAAGCTTACATTACACAAAGGTATCAATTATATGATTTATCTGTGACCGCAGTAGCATAGTAGTCATGGTCTTAAGCTCATAGCCGGCGCTGTTTCTCCTAGAGCCACAAAATACCCGCAACGTAACGAGACTGTGGCACGTTAAATATGTCGGGCTGCATGTTTACCATTTGATGTATTGTGGAAGTTTGAAGAATGGTCACAGGTGTCATTCTCGTCACTTGACCGAAGTTTAAAATTAGAAAAGGTATCCCCAATAGCGCTGTGTTGTTTCTAAGTGTAACGTTAATGAACATTCAATCAATCAAGTCTTATTTCACTATTCATTTTATGAATGCTTATCTGAGTGAATGTGAGTATTTCTTTAATTCAGGGTGATTTTTTGATTATTTTCACAAAATGGAGGGGAGATCTTCATTTTAATTCATCTTAAGAGAAAATTGCTCTAAATTTCTCTTTAATCATAAATATATGGACTAAATCAGTTTTTGAAAAGTTTTTTTTTTTTTTTATTATCCTAAAATATCGTGTTTTTTGTATTATTTTTGATAGTGCAATATAAGAGTTTAATTTATATACTGTTATATTTATATATCACATAAGTTATTTTTAACAATTTATGAGAATTTTTCGAGCCTGAAATTAATAATGGGACACAAAAAAGCTCTAATTTTGATTACAGATGCATTTATTGTTTGTTTCTGAAGTAATACGATGTAATTCAATGTATGCTGTTTTGAAACACTGTTAAATTCGTAAGTTATCCTTTTTTTTGTCTGCAAGAATTATCGTCATAATAAAAATCTTTCTGCGTTAAAAAAAAACAATTTATAATCTGTATTTCAGTTAATCTAAGAGCACTAATTATTTATAAAACTTCCTTATTTAAATCATTCTCCTCCTTAAAAGAAAAGGATGAAATATCATACATTATAAACTTAAAAAGTTTTTTCTTAATAAAATCTTTTTAGTGATTCACAAATTTTCACATCCTTTAGTATAAAAATACTTTGAGCTACATATTTAACGGCATCCTAAGTCTTTTTAAATTCTATAATTTTTCATAGTAGATGACCAATCGCATCACTCTAATCAATAAAAATTGTTTACTTTAACTTACAAATCTGTAAAAAACTATGCTTTAATAAAATTTCTTTATAATAAATTATAGAGCTAAAGCCATGAGCTTCCACCTTTTCTTTCGATTATTTATCAAGCCTTAAAATTTGAGATTTAACTTCTTCTTGAAGTATGAATAATAAAGAATGTAATAAAAATGTTACATGTTTTCAATTTTTTGAAGTATCATATTTAGAAGTATATAAGCTAAAGAACCTTTACTATTTTTTAAAACAATGGCCGGTATTATTAATTTTTTGTCCTTTTACCTTTGTGCTTCAATAATATAATTTAAACAGGAATTTTCGAATTCCTATATTTGAATATGAGAGTTTTAGTTATCTCTCATCTTATTAACTCAAAAGACAAAATATTTGAAGCGTTTCCAATTCTAAACATTATTTTTGCCTTTAGTAACAAATCTTTTTCGATATAAAACCATTATTATTTTTCCGAACAGTTTCTATGTAAAAAAAAACTTTTTTTTAAGTACTAAGGTAATATAATTTATGTTATAGATAATTATTTATACTGTATTGAATGTAACCAAGAATCTCTTACATTTCTTATGTTTCATGCATCTATTTCGAAATAACTGAAGCATTAAAAATATTATATAATTTGAATATTTTTATTAAATATGTCAGATATTCGTATAAAATATATTTAAAGGATATCTGATTATTATCTAAGCTCTTAAACAAAATGCTACAGCTAGCAAATATCAACAAATAATCGTTGGTCTTATGTACATCGCATCAACTTTATGATTAGGGGATTGGTTTTAATTCTAGCTTAGTTACAACAAAATTTAAATATATTTATTAGAAAAACTATTTATACATGTTTATTCTCAAAAGTTTTCTTTGTTTTGGAAAATATCAAACGTTAAACTTTTAATGTATGTATGTAAATAAACATTTATTCCTAATACAATTGATTTCATCAATTTATACCTACATAAACACACACATAAATTTCTCTCTTTCTCTCTCTCTCTCGCATTATTGCTTAAAACCAGTTAAATTAAATCTAGTAATCTTGATGAAAGTTCATTGAATTATTCATCATTACTTTCAACATATTTAATACTTACCTCATGTTAATTGCATGAGCGTTTATTCTCTGGAGTATTGTTTAAATTCTGAAATATTTTAATTCAACTCTGAAGGATTAAATTTAATTCATTTTACCATTCAGAATTTTAAATCAAATAAAATATTTTGTGGCCTTTGTAATATTTTCTTTTACGTCGAAATATTGACAAAAAAGTGTCATTTGAATGACACCTTGGATACAAGGTGATTCAGAATTCATAAGGAGAATTTTAAGAGCAGATAATGCAGTGAAAAAGAAACAATTCTCATCAAAGAAAGCATGGTCTTAAATGAAATATTAAAACACTCTGCAGGATGCATTGCAGTAAAACTGAGGATCCAAGGAGAAAACATATAAATAACGTTAAACTTATAATGTATGAATATATAAATAAATATTTATTTCTAATACAATTGATTTCATCAGCTTATATCTACATAAACATACACATACATACAATTATCTCTCTCCCTTTCTTTCATTATTACTTAAAACCAGTGATTTCTCTCATTATTACTTAAAATCTCATGATCTTGAGGAAAATTACTTGAATTATTCATTATAACTTTCAACAAAATTAATACTTACCTCATATTATTTGCATGATCATTTATTCTCTGTACATAAAAAATATAAGTTAAAAAGCGATTTTAGTGAATATTTCTAGCAAGTTTTTAAAAAAGCGCTATCCAACTGTGATGTAAAAAGAATAGTGGTAAAGTGGAATTGGCAAAGGCTCTAGAATACTCCACACATAACACGAACAACCTTAGCAAAGGCCTAAATTCTCTTGATTAGTTCCTCTAAACAGTGAAGAGAAGTCTAATACATCAGACATTTTAGTTGTTTGCACAAAAAAGCCATCAAAACACAACTTATCGGACGGTTGTTGTGGCAAGTTACAGAGCCATCACGCCCAATCCATCAGTTTGGAAAATGATGTCCAACGTCCAGTATTTTACCTTCGTCAAGGTGTTCTCGCAAAATATACGGTTTTATTAGAAAGTCGTCCATTATTCTTGCCCAAACTATTATGGAAAACCGTCTCTGATAGCATGAAAACCTAGAAACATTTTTGTTTTATTATATACACCATATCGTATTAAAGTGCATTCATCTCCGTAGATCAAAGGCATGTTGCTATTTCTAATAGTACTAGAACTTACATTGTGATGCAGAGAAAACATCATTGTACGCATAATATATTGTAGTTTTAGGTGTACTTCGAGCTTCCTGGACAATTTTTCGATCTTACCAACTCGTAGTCAACGCAGCTCTTACAGAGCTTATTTGTCATGAGGGATAACTTCTTAATACCTAATTTAGTAAACAGCGTAAAACTGTAACATCTGCACGTCTAATATGACGTGCAATCCGACAAAATGACTATCTACATTTATGCAATCCTACGGTATAACCCTTTTCAAAGACTTAACTGTTCAAATGAATTTAACTGTTCAAATGATTGACATTTTCTTCTCAAAGTCATTTTAAACTTCAAAATAAAAACCAAACATACTAGTTACAGAACCTCATTTTCACTACACATCTTTTTCACAGAATAGTACAATTTTCAGTTCATGACTATGGGTTATCTCTGCAACGAAAGCAAATGAGATTTTTCGTCCTGGAATGAACATAGTTTTCATTTTAAAATTCCTTTCCAAAATTTTAAAAAATCACACACTGCAAACTATTAATATCTTTGATAGGTAATGGCCTCATTTTAAACACATTTACTTTGCAGCTAATGAGTAATTTCGGTGCCTCGTATCTAACTGACAGCTCACTTTACAATTTTCAACTTAATTTCATTAGAAAACCATTTCGGATACTCTTATTTATTTTCAATAAAAACAAATTAGAAACAATCGGAATAATTTTATACTTATTGTTCACATCCAAAATTTCATTTTACTTCTTTTTCAATGTCTTATGTATATTTACATTTTACTCAACAGATTACAAATAATGCTTAGAAAAAATTAATTTATTGGATATTAAATTCAATTTTCTACTGTACTGACATAAGAGTTATGTCTTTTCAGATTCAGAAATAAGAAAGTGACAGAAATTTCAACATAAAATATTATTTATTTTGTTGTGAGTTTATAGTGTCATTTTCATTTATTAAAACTGCTATTGCCTGAGTAACGTTAAGGAAAATACTTATTGTAATCAGTCAATTGGTGTTTAATCCATTAAGCAGTCCTTAGTTGATATTTTCTTATTTATCCACATTCACTCACACAAACAGACATGGGTGAAAGGATACATAACATTTACGAAATTAACACATTTTGAAATAATTATGATTCGCCGCTAACAATGAACGAGCTGTGCCTATTTGCTGAAGTTGAAACACATCAAAGCAGTAAAATGAGCATCGCAACTTCAACACAACTACACTTTCTCCAACATGGCGAGGACTACAAACTTTGGAATACTGTTCACTGTTGCCATAAGGGATTTGAAAAAACTTTTAAAAAATACAAAAACATTTATAAACAATGAATAAGAACAAGCATTAATGATCTATTGCATATTTATAAAATAAAAGAAACTGCATTAATAAAACAAAGTGTAGTAATATCGTCTGCTTAAACTAAGACGAAATAAACTATTCAAAACAACATATTTACGAATAAGAAAAAAATAATAATAATAAACAAAAGAATTATAAGAACATTTATGCATGATTATTTGATTTTTAGCATAGAAAAGGCGTGTAAAATTAAACAGCCTCTAATTTAACGCAAATGTCAACAAAAGGTAAAAACAGTAAACATATCACCTGTAAAAAAACCGGGTTTTTGAACATCGTAATACATTTTATCACACATTGTTTCCAATATGCTGTTTACCAATTCAGTTGCAACAATACATTCATGCAATAATTGTATAAATAACTTTTAGATAAAATAATTAATAATTATCAACTTGATAATAATTAACTAAGTTATTTTCCTTTAAAATAAGTTTGATTTTATTTATTTGTTTTTGTCGATTCTTCCAGATGGGTTCAAACTTTTCAATGCTTTTTTTATATCAAATTTTTCAGTAATGCCGTTCTCACAAAATGTGATTAAATATTCCCCTGACGTCAGAAAAGGGGGAAAAATGAGTGATTTAACAGATATTATACTGTTGATTGGGCTTAAATTTCAGAATAACTGACACTTCTCATTGTCTCATTTAAATATTTCTATTTCTGCAAATAAAATAAAAATAAAAGAATAACGAAAGCTTTTTTTTTTTAAAGAAATTTCATTTTTTCAGATTTAAACTCGCTCTAGACCTCATCCAAAAATAATAATAACGGACTTTTAAATTTTTAGATGTAGTGAGGTAACGACGCTGACACATGAAACAACCAGCAACCTGGTGATTTCTTATCAAAAGCTTTTTGTTGAAATCAAGACACAATACAAAAATTTTCAACCACGAAGCTTACAATTTTAATCTTTTGCCTCTATAAATCTCATTTAATTCAAGAGCATAATTTCTTAATGTAAATAATCATATATACTGACATTCAAAAAAAAGCTCTTAATATATTTTAATATATTCAAAAAAGCCTTTTTTCCTCTCATTTTTCTCTTCGTTTTTTTTTATTTGAGTTTCTAACCTAAAAGATATTTCATATGATTTCCACGTAAAAATATCGCCGTCTATATTATTCATTTATAACTAACCTGTGTGTGTGTGTGTGTGTGTGTGTGTGTGTGTGTGTGTGTGTGTGTGCGTGCGTGCGTAATTTTAAAATATTACTTTTGACACATTTCATCTTAATGCGTTGCAGTCATGTCTCAAAAAGTAAGCTGTTATTCAATACTTAGTAATTTATTTTTCATTAGACACGAAAGAGAGGCAATTACATGGAGAGAGTGGTGGACGCAGTGCATTCAACGTCTACTCTCGATTCCGTGAATTACATACTGAAAATTTGAAGAAGCCAGAAGGGTAGTTTCGGTTTTCATGGCTAAAGTAAGAGAGAAGGCATTCACCTTGTACGGAATTTATATCCAAAGATTTCTTTAAATCATATGGTATTCATTATATGGAATAATCTTTAGGTATTTTAGTTGCAGTCAGAATGTCTTGATTATCCCTACTGCTTTGAAGTGTGTGAAACGACGGCTGATTGAGCAGATTTCAAGAGCACTTGATTATATTAACAAAAAGTTATATTGGAATGGTATCAGGAAATAAAGATAAACTTTTACTGTGACTGTTGAAGTACAGGAAAAATTAAGAAATTAAATGAAATTTAACTTACTACACTCCCATACATACATTCATATATATATATATATATATATATATATATATATATATATATATATAATTGACTACAAAATAGGCAATTGATCCTGAAATGAATCATCCAAATATGATATCTGAAAAGAAACAAAAAGTTTCCCTTAAAGAAGATTAGTAAAACTTAGCTAATTTATTTTCTTTCTTGAGTGAATGTGAGAACATCCCTCTCAGCTTTTAAGACAAACCTCAAAATTCTGATTTATTTCCCGTTTATCTCCAGTCAGTAAAACTCTAGTTTAAGAATACTTCATCTCAAGTTTGCCTCAAGGACATAAAAAAGCAAAAATATACGTACAAGGACCACAAAATATTGTAGCTAATTATCAAAATTATTTTAAAATTCAGTTCTTTTCCCAAGTGTGATAACAACAAATTCTTAAAAAAAATAGGTCTATAAGCAATTTTTTAACACATTAACATTACTAACTTATTGAAATTCTATTTACAACAAATGAAATTTGCTAGACAACAAACCGTAACGTCAGGTAATTAATGGCTATAACACTGGAGATAAAATCGACATAATGAAAACAAAATGTAAGGGGAAATAATTGCACATAACATTTCAAAAAATAAGATGTATCATACACACACAAAATAATTCAGAGGGAGAGTAACGTAAATGATTCAAACAATGAAACAAGGTAGTTTACACGGTATTAAAACGCTTCAGGGGAATAGCACAAATTTTAAATTCAAATCATTTTATTCTAAAAAAAAGTTTTTAATGCAATTTAAAATTAAAAATTCGGATTTAAAATAAATTAATTATGAGTTTAAAGTAACAGAACTGTAATAAATTCATGATTAAATTCAAATTCATATCAAAAATTATAATAAATCGAAAATTGAAAAATTAAAATTTAAATAATTAAAAATAAAAACTGAAATCAAATTAAAAGCAAAACTAAAATTGAAATGAAATCTAAAACTTAAATCAAATCAAAATAGAATTTCTACCAAATAACTTCGAATTAATATATAGCTGGTGTCTGTCTGAGAAACTTACTGTGAAATCCAAGAGAAAATAACAATACTAGAACAAAACAAAAGCAAGACCCTTCGTGAATAAATAAAAATTCGACAGATAATTTTTAAAACATTAAACGAAGATAACCAAGTACCATATTTTGTGTACTATGTGACAGAGAATACGTGGAAGAAAAAAATATGTTCATCATAAACAGATTGAACATTCGCATCAATTCTTGATGACGATTAAATTCAAAACTTTGTAGAATAGCAACATTCTAGTCTCGAGAATAAACGTGAAGACTTAAAGATAAACAAATGACAATGCAATATCATGGTAATCATGTAATTCGTAGACGATCTCATTTGAGAAGTTGCCAAAATGTAGTAATCTGAGACCACATAAATCCTTTTCCTCCAGAAGCTACTCATAAATCTCATACAACTAATTGATGGACAAATTACTGACTGAGACCTTCGTTTGGTGCATTCATTACAAATTTATTAAAACAAATAGATTTAAAATTAACCGTTGTATGAAAGAAATTGACATACCTGAAAGATATGATACGTGATATCTCGACGTAGATATTGATGATATTAGTTGCACTACATATTGAGAGTTAAATAAATAACACGTATAAGTGTAAAAGTAAGTGTGTCACGAAGTGTGAATTATCTGTGATGAAAATCAGATACAAACTAGGTGCCGGTGCCAATCTTTAGTGAGGAACAATTTCTTGAAAAAATTCTTTTTCAAAATTTTTTGTGCTTATGATCTGACTAAAATGTGAAATATTATCTACACATTTATTTAATAATCACTATGAAATTAATTTATACTGTAAATTTTTTATTAAAATAATCCGAAAATCTAATATTTATATTTGGGAAACCTATAAAACTGTCATGGCAAAGAACCAAAACTGTGAAATCGAATCGTGTGTTACTTTCACTGAATATCCAGACTCGGAATTACTGTTAGAGTCCTCAAAGGCTTAGAAATTAACCTTAACATCCCATTAATCAAACTAATTCTCAACTTGATTAAAGCTCCTTTTTAAATGAATTAAAACTTATTTTTTAACTATCTATGACTTAATTACCAACATGTAACTTAAAGATCATTTCAATTCAATTTCTGCTACATATTTTTTTTTTGTTTTTTTAGTTCAATAAATGTAATTCTCTAGATTATTTCTTTTAAATTTCACGAAATACATTTCAAAATGTGTAAAATTTGATACACTTGGTTAGTTTTAATGTAAGAGTACATAAAATATTTTGTTAATGGCAAAAACTAAAAAGATATTATAAATTTTAAAACTAGTCTGCAATTTTAGGAAACACACTCAACGTTTTCTGTAGAAATGTATAATATTGTATTTCTCTAAGAATAATTGCAGCTTAATGACAGAAAACGGTGTAGATATGTTAAAACACATTTTTCTATAACAAGTGATTACAAACTTATCCAGAAAATGAATATTTGATTAAATCTAGACTAAAAAACGCTTTTGCAAATAAGTTGTCTGGATTCTTGTTTGCTAGATACAAAAAATGGAAATTCTATTCGATGTCTGATGTGCTAATTATGCTGTCATATTCCCTCGTGTATATTTAAATTAAAAAGAATTAGATTCTTTCGTCTGTTCTATTATAATTAAGGATTCTCTATTCCGGAATTTTTCTGATGTAATCAATGTAAAGACTTAAAGATAAGTTTGTTTTGTGAAAAATAAAAAAGATTTTATCCATCCTTCCACTAGTTTACTACATTTTTGTAAGTTAATTTAGAATCTCTTTTCCTTGCTGTCCAGAAGTCTTTTGAATTCAATTTATTTTCAGCTTGTTATCGCGTTTTGCAAAGAAGTTATATTTTACGTAGGCTGTTCACAAATTATATTATCATGATATGTTCTTTTAAAAAACTTTCGAAAGCTACAAAATTTAATATAAAAAATGTCTTATACAATTAATCTAATAACTAGGATATTTCCGATCGCTTACTAATGAAATCTTACTAATTTAATAAATAAAACAGCCATTTAATAATTCAACCTATCCAACTATTTGTGAAATGAAAAGACCTAAATGAACAATTAAAGAATAAAATAATAAATCTTTCCTATTACATTTAATAAACTTGGAATTCAAAAGTAATGTTTGATATTGCTTTCTAGAATTGTGCTTATCCGGTTTTTTCCGTAATTCTGAAAAAATAATATGAAACGACAAAATTACTCTTCTATTTTTTAAAATCATTTTTCTAATTTTTTTTAAATCTTTCATTACTTTTCATGTTTTGAAAACCGTAATTAAAAGTTAACAATTCCCTTCAACATTATTCCGTATTATGATATTAATCATATTAATCCTTTTCACAAAAGTCACCCAGTTTTAAGACATAACTTCCTACTTATACTTTCACTTAAAGTACATGTCGTTTTCTTTATTTCTTTATTTTTTTTTTGATAACTAGTAAAGGAATGCACATTTGCAAACATACCATTCTGTTTCGCTATTCGATTTGTTGACAGAAAGCTGTCAGCAATCGATAATACTTTCTGTAGAATCATTTCACTATCCGCATTAGTTGGAATGCTGTAAAAATGATTTTCGGGGTTTTTTTTCAGACAGAAAAATGCAATTTAAATTTTCAATGAAAATTATAAGTTCGAACCGTGAAACGACAGTTTCTAAAAATTATGTTTTGGACATGCTGTGGGAATTTATATGCAGCAATATAAATGACTTACTTCGTTCGATTATTTTTATGAGTCATATTTCTTCAAGTAATTTATGGCTATAAACAACTTCCAAATATCCTCAACTAAAGGAATACTATAAAAGAGGCTTATACGAACTAATCTATCAAGTTCTTCCTGAAATTATTTATCAAAGTGCTTAAAAATGTTTCATAGTTGGTGAGTTTTACCTGCAATTTTGTTCATAAGAGAGAAGTTTAAGTACATAGAGAGCCAACAAAAATATAAAAAATTTCATCTAATTTAACAGTAGCAATTATTAATTCACCATCACTTAAAATTAGTATTAGCTAACATTCAAGTTTTTCTCCGACAGAACTATTTATCAATAAAAAAAATATTTTTTGTACAAAAATAAAATGTTACTATTCTCTTAGATTAACCGTATTGTAAAATTCGAATAAAAAAGAATACATTCAGATTTTTTAAAATGACTTCACTATTGTGATATCATTTCTGATTAAATACCTAAACAGATTTCATCACTTCCAAACAAATTGATAATATTTCAAACTAAATATAACTTAATACATTTTGAAATAAAACCAGGTATTTAATAATATCAAAAGCTTTTCTTTCGTTCAGCTTATTAAATTATTTTATTTTATGTTACAACTATATGAAAGATATACAGTTATTTTACAGATTTTTTAGGTAATGTACAGATTAACTAAGGGAATCCGTTCAAGTATCAAAAATTGTTTCATTCCTCAAATTATCTTGGTAATCTCCAAATTAACTAGATAATCTGCACAATACCTACTAGGTACTTGTTAAAGTTAAAATTAGGTATTTCATTAAACAATAGCAAAGTTTCTGAACGCTAAATTAACATAATATTATTTTTTAATTTATTTTTCGATGTCTGAAGATTCAATTTAATACAACCAAACAATCAACAAATTAGTTGTTAGAATCAATTATCAATCAACTAAGAAACTAATTAATTTATTATTATTATTAATAATAAATTATAATTATATATTTTATTGTTACAACTAAAGAAATTAACATAATATTATTAATCTATTTATTGATATCTAAAAAATCAAGTTTATACAATCAAGCAATCATCAATCAATCGAAAACTATAATACAAAGAATCAAACGGTTTAAAATATTATTATAATTAAGGAAATGAATTTGCAAATAAATTCTTACTATTTAGTACAATCTAAGGGTTGATGGTACTTTGAATTGTATGGCAATTTTATTTTTGGCCTCGCACACATATATTTATGGTACATTTAGATTAGCAATTACATTTTCTGAAATCCTGCCCAATATCAAAGGATTGTTTTATTGCTATTACATTCAATATTTATCCATACTAACATTTTCTTCCGTTAAATATCTCTCTTTACATATACTGAATTCAGATATTGCATACAATTGTTTTAAAATACTCGTTTTAGTACCAAGTTTATAAAAGCTATCCTATACTTTATTTAGACCCACAGCTAAAATCGATTCAGTCTCGGCATCAGTTTTAGCTCTGTCTACTTCGTATACATTAATTCTCATAGAGACACTTTCAGCGACAGTTGGGTTCTTTGCTTTAGAAATTGCTAACATTTTCTTTTCTCGCTTTTCTAAACCTTTATTGCCTTCATCATACTGTATTTTCTGATCCATTTTCTTTTCACAAATGTTGCACTATACATTCTTCCCATACCTTTCCTCTTTAAGATCTATTTCACCACACGATTTACACTTCTAAGAATCAGATGCTGCTTTTGAGCAAACAATACAGATCAGGTCTTATATAGCCCTCTTTATATGCTCTGTACGAAATTATGAGGGCGATTCTGATAAAGTTGATAATAACTCAGTGATGACTCCTCAACATGAAAAGTGATTCCGCGGAGGTGCAGGGAAACCAAATATTCTTCATAACTGTATCATCAATCAAGGGTGTAGAAGGCAATTTATGATTAATATAAGTTATTCTGTTCTGTCCTCTTGAGTAAGATTTGATTATGATCCCATAATTACAGTCTCTTGTGAATCTCCTTATTTTCAAGGTCTGCTTCAGTATTTATCAAATGTAATTACACTTCATAGTTCTATAGAAGAAGATAATCCTACTTTTGCGGAGCAACCGAACATGGCTTCGTAAGGACTTCTTTGAATTACAGAATGAAAGGCAATGATTCTTTGTGAATTGTATAAATCGTACAATCTTATTCAATTTGCTAATTTGGTTATTAGACATCCAAGTAGTGATCATGTTTTCAACGTACTGATTCACTCTTCTATATTTTCTTGACTTTGGCTGTGTCTAGGTTTGCCCTCAACCATTTTGATTTCTGGCCACAGCCGTGTTACACAATATATGATTTTATTACAAAATTTTGCATCTGCTATCAGAATTCAAAATACTTGCCGCGACAAAAAGGAGAAGAATATCGAGCGAGTTACAGGCTACTTCATCCGCCTGTTTTAATGTGAGCGGCTTCAATACAACAAATTTTGTTAAATGGTCTTGATATACGAGAAAAATTTAAACTTTCCATCTGGATGAGATTGGAAATCTATGAGATCCATCTACCATCTATTTAAAAGCGAGAAAATAATCGGCTTTACAACAATAACTTTTTTTCTCACTTTTTTGGCAAAGACCACATAAATCCAAAACAAATGGAGGCTTGGGTTATGTTTTTATAAGGTTTGTTTAATTGCTTGATCATTCTAGCTCTTCCCCCGTGGCAAATTTACAAATGACTAGAATATAATCTATCAAACGATTCTTCGGCATGGACACACTTTATCACACTTTTCTGGTCCATCTGACAACGGCCCAATGAGTTTTTCACAGCCTTGTACAGTCACCACATCATACCTTTGAAATATTTGATAGTCTTGAGATGCTTCTTTCTTCTTGAAACTGTAATTCGATTTATAATTTCAATTATGGAATCATACTATCGTTTTGTCATTAAAACACTATAATATTTTGAATCTTTGCTAAAGAGATTTGAGAAGAATCTTTTCTTTTATTTTAATGCAATTGGTGCTACTCGCATACTATTAAACGAAATTTATCTGGTATAAAAAAATCACGGATGCAACCTCATACCAATTGCAGCAGATTGATGAACTGAAAACCGAACTAATTATGCTACGCACTGGCAGCTATTAAAAAATTATAAGAAATTAAGGCAACCATATTAGTTGGTTAACGTGCTAACTCAGCCGGACTCTGGAGTCTTATGATCATATACATGCGTGTGCGTGCGTGTGTGTGTGCGTGTGTGTGTGCGTGCGTGTGCGTGTGTGCATGTGCGTGTGCGTGTGTGTGTGCGTGCGTGCGTGTGCGCGTGTGCGTGCGCGCGCCGAGCCGTGCGCGTGTGCGCGGCTCTTAACTGATTTGGCCTTTGACCCATACCAAAATCAATCAACTGACCTTCCATCTATTCGCATTAACCTGATCTATCGGTTTCGGTAATCTTCACAACATTAACAGAAAACGTTTTATTAATAAACAACCTAAGAACTGACCATCGCCTTAATTTTGTTGAATGCAGTTTTAACTAAGTTTTCATGTAAAATATTGCTTCTGCTTTGTTTTCATAATCGAGTTTATATATGCTTTCGTATTTTGCTAAAACGAATATCTCATAATTTATTTCTGAAAGATAATAATTTAAACTCTGTTGTAAGTGTAATTACATTAATTTCATAAATAAATTTAATAACTTGCATAGTTAAATTATTGACACTTATACATTTAAGGAGCAAATGCAGGTTTTATACAGCATTTATTGATCATTATATAATATAAACATTTACTTAATTATTTCATTGAAATAATCAAATCTTGCAGTTTAAATTCCAACAATTTTGCACTTATTAATCAATAAAAAATTCAGTTTATTATTTACTTAGTAAATTTATTTCCATTAATCAGGAAGGCTTTTGTTCTAAAATTTTACAACATCATTTATTAATCTATAAAAATAATAAATGATGGCACTACTCCAATAATTTTTCAGTGACATATCTTGCTACCATATTAAAACTGCAAAATTATTTCAGAAAATTTTGATTTTCCAAAACTAATTTTATGCATTTATATATTGGATAACCTTTTAGCACAAAGCAAAACAAAATAGAATTACATAGAAAAATAGAATTTTTATTTTAAAATCTCCTTACATTAGTCTTATTTTAAAATAATCCTTTTTGTTTTCTCTGAAGTCCTTGTTTCCTTCCCTTCTCCTTATTAAAAGACGGAGAAATAATGATTGAGCCGTGGTGTTGTTGCGTAATCTGACTAAAGCCATGGCAATCTCGTTTGCTTGGAGTAAAGAAGGGAGAAGAGAGTCAGAAAGGAGGAGAGGAAGGAAAAGAGTTCTGAGCATGCGCGTGGTTAGAAAACCAGAGTGCTCTCTTTAAAAGCAGTCATTCACTCTCTATCAGTACTTTTATCGCTCAGCAGATGTTTTCGGTCCCGTCTTTTACCGATTTTCCTTCTTCAAAGCGTGGCTGGAAATGTAAGATGATATTTTTGAAAATCTCTTCATTTGTTTTGTTTGTGTATAAGATTTTAATTGTGACAGAGAATGTCTTAACTCATTCTCTCTCATATTTAAAATTTAACTTTATGACTTTTTTCCTTTTATCTTATTTTATTTACTGTAGAAAATTTCATGCATTTTCTTGAAATATCTATTTCATATTTTGCTAAATTTAATCTCTAGAGATATTAAATTCGTGATTAGAAATGCTTAGTATTCACAATCTGTCTAAAAGTTAATTGCAGAAAATATTAAGATAAACTTTTGAGTTTAAAGCGCAGGAAAAATTTCAGTGAGATATATCTGGAAAAAGTTTAAGTATTGTATTATCTAGATTCATTTATTTTGTATTTTTTGCTGTCGATATTTTTAGAGAAATTTATTCGTGATTAGTAATCCTTTAAATTCATACTTTCTATAAGAGGTAATTAAAGACAAACTTAAGATAAGCTTTTAGGTTTAAAGTATAGTTAAGTAAAGTTAAGGTGAGATAAATCTACCACAAAATGTGAGCTTTTTAATGCATTTTGAGAACTTTGGCATATTAGAAGATGTTTAGAATTCAAAAAGACAACTTTTGGGGATTTCTAAGAAGTACTTAGATTACGATCAATGTTATAAAATTATGAAGAATAATTATGAAATGGCTTTCATCTTAAAGTAAAATTTACCCACTAAGTTCCCTTAGCAATCTGTGTCTTGAGGTGGAATTTTATTTTATTTTATATATTTTGCGATATTATAATTTAAATCAATAATTTAATATATATCAGGGGTAAGAAATATTTATGTATAATGTATTGATATTATTTGCAATTAAAAATAACATGATGACTTCTAATCTATGGTACATTTTCTACTGTAGTGAAGAATTCGTACAAAGGAGTAACCACTTTTTTAAAGTTTCGAAATGATATTGTAGTTTTTTAAACTTAGCAGTTAATTGTGTAATATTTTTGAAAAGTCATTGTTAAAAAAAATTTTACAAACAATTTTTTAGTCAAAATTTCCAACTATTATCGGGTTTTAAATGTCAACGATATATTTCTGAACACTTAGGTGTTTCATTTTTCCACAAAAGTGATTTTGAATGAAACTAAACGCCCAAAATTATAGGAATATTAACTCTTCTGGATTTTAATCAAAAAGACTTATGATTACTAAAATTATTAGAGTAAAATAAAGGTACTAATCATGTATTTCCAAACATTATTAATGTTTTTTTCTTTTCCCCGCTAAAGTGATTTTGCACGTGCTGGAAAATACAGAAGTGTAGGAATATAAACATTGCTTGACTGATAAGTAAAAACACTAAATGTTATATACCTTTTTAAATCAATCAAATTGTTATATATATATTTATTTAAATCCTTTAAATTGCTATATATCTCTTTTTAAAAACCACTCAAACTTATGTTACTTTTCATAAATTTTCGACAATTTAAAAGATAATTTTTTCATTCAAAGTAATATCACAGTGTTCACTTTTTTAATCATTTCAAAATTTAGTTTCCTACGATCTGTAATCACTCTTTTAAATTTTGTTTTCTACGCTGCAATCGAAGTAAGATAAGTTACATTTATATTGCACTTCATTAATTGTATGAAGGCAGAGAAATATATTTTTCCTTCACCTTTTAATATTTATTTTTCAATAAAATAATCATCTATTTTACTAATTATCAATAATAATTTTTACCTGTAAGAGACTCTATATATATAAAAAACGTAAATTTATGCCTCCAAACAAAAAATTATTTTTTTCGAATATATTTTCTACACTTTCAATTTAGATAAACTCTGAAATCATTTATTAAGTTTTATCTTTTGATTTGAACGACAAAGTTATCATTGACAAAGGAAAAGTAATCCTTTCGACAAACTTGAAGGCAAAGTAATCATTTTTTAAATTGCACTACTCACAAGTAATATTTAGTTTTAGTGCAAAAAATGTATAAAAAATTTATATTAAATTATTTAACACTGTTTAAGTGTCTTCTATTATTTATTTTATTAAATAAAATAGAGACCATAACATTTATTTTTCATATTTCGTTTAAGAAATTGAAATGAATAAAACATTTCTTCTATACTACCATTAATCAACATAATACAGTTAAACTAATTATAAGAAGTTATTTCTTCAAGAAAAGTAAAACATTTTATATTTTGTTAACAATTGCTTCAAATTCAATATTTTAAGAAATTGTTTTTTGAAATTATTACTCGAATATTAAATTGTGATTATTTCATTATTGCATGATTATGAACTGTTTGAAAAAGAATTTAAATTAGAAGAGTTGCATTTATCTAGTGTGTGTATACATTGGAAATAAAATTTTCACAGATCTTTTCCTCAAACCTCTAAAATTGGGAAAATTCGGAAATTAATTGGAAAAACTTTATGCCATAAGTTAAACAAAAATATTAAAATAATTTTAATTTTCCTAGTATTTGGTTCAGTTACTTTCCCTGTGTGTTAGGTGTATAGAAAAAATTGAAGAAATTCTAAATTTTAATTGATAATTGATTGACATATATGATGGTCCCAATGAAAGAAGAAAAATTTTAGCCTCATACTTCTTATTATTTAGATCGACCTCATAAGGCATATACTTTTTTTTAAAAAAAAATAGCTATTTTTATGACTTTTTTTTGTTCATTACATTTCAGCGAGATTTTTTTTTAATTAGATAAAAAGTTATTTTTAAGAATCCACGTAACAGCAGAAAAATGTAATATTATACATTAACATTTAGATATACTTCTATATTCTACATAACCCCCAAACTTACAATATTTTTTTAAATAATTAGAAAAACAGCTTATTTTTTTGAAAATTTTCAAGTTTTAGAAGTATTTGCATAAATGAAACCTAAAAATAAATGCTTCCTTATATTTCAACTTTCAAGTCCCTCACAAAATATATTCAGTTTCAAATGATAATCCAATTTGGAAACTTATTTTTTAAATGTCAAAACATTTTGTGACGCACCGACTTCGTTACTTTCGCGTAATGTGAACCATTACAAATTAATTATGTTCACACAGGTAAATCTATGGGATATGACATTCAAAAAATCAAGCAATGTATATTAACTTCATACGTATATGAACTTTGCTGATATATATATATATATATATATATATATATATATATATAAACTTTATTCTTCTTAAGAATAATCAAATATCAGTTTGCCTATTATAAATGTGGAGCAGATCCCTTCGCGTTTTCTCAGTAATAGATTATCAAAACTGTTTAGTTATCTAAATTCTTTTAAAGGTTGTGCGAGTCGAAAACAATTCCAATCTCAATTGCAGCTATCGTATAACTCCCATACATTAAACGTCAAGCCGTATAATTCCTTTTTACTAAGCGTATGCACATATCCAGCCTTGTTATTCAAACCTTCCGTGCTCTCACTCGCTCGCTCTCTTTACTGCTATTGATACCTACAACCAGTTCCAATATCCTTTACTATCACTACATTTCAATTCATAAATAACAAAACTGATTAATTCAGAAGTGGAGGCTCACGATTCACACAACATCATATAAATACCCATAAATTCAATTGTAGTGAACTTGCTAACCTGTTACAACTCCTCCGTAATTTATTGGTAGATCTTAGCGACCCATCGGGAAATTACGTTATATTTTTGTATGTACAGGGAAGAGCCAGAATAACTTATTGAACTAACCTTAATCCTTTTAGACTTTAATTATTATTTCTAAATCAAATGTTGATTTTTATCACTAAAATCCTGGAAACATTCATTAAGGAAAAAAATTCTTGATATCCGTCTTGCAGCTGATGCTGGAAACACCTGGCTTCCAAAGGTTATCTTATTACATTAACAATTCTGACATTTTTATCAATATTTCCTGGATAGCAGAGCTGTAAATATATCTTATAAGTTATCAGTGCCTGAAACCCTGAAAGTTAAGAATTTACGTAATTCTCATATAAATAGATAAAAATAACAGTGATCACAGTTTTATATGAATAATATAAGTATATTCTTATATTTATGAGATACACACCCGATTCTAATCTGGTAAAATAAATTCTACCAAAATGAGATCATTAAAGTAGCACTAATAGTTGAAATTAGTCACGAGTCCTGACTACGACACATAATTGAAAAGACGAAATGTGTACATATATATACATTTTATAAATTCATATACAATATAAAATTACATCAAGACTTTTAACACGATTAACAAATCCACAATATAAAACAATTGCCTTTGCACACACGCCTGAGGAACCATTGACTTGAGATGTGAAGGTAGCTGAGTAAAATTAACTTCCGCGCACTGGCTCCTGATAGGTGAAACTGGTAGCTTGACGTTGACTTTTCCCTTGCCGGCTTCCTATCTTTCAATTATAAATGTTATCTGGATTCCTTTGAAGTGGATCTTGAGGAGATATGGAGATGGTAGGAGCTCTCTTCATCGGTGTAAAAGGACATGCTCAAGTTGCCTTTATTCTCCTTTCTCAAGTAGATGTTGTGAAGGATGGAATCTGATGATCTCTTCTCTGTGGCATTCGAATCCCACTTTTTCTGTGAATTCCACGACTTACGGTGATCCGTTCCAGTAGCTTTCGTTTTATTGTTATTATACGATAATTGTCAATCGTTTGCACCCTTCAGATGGTGTGCATAGAAATATCTAGCATCCCCTGTTGACTAAACAAAACTAGAGGAAGTTTACAAATTTTATTAACGTTTCTATTTTGTTCATTCAGAACTACTCGAATCCATACCTGCTCTTTTTCCGATTTTTCTTTTCTCACCTGTAATTCACACTGAGATTTTTGATTATGGCTTCATACTTAAATTAAATTTGTCGACTTCTACGATTCAATTCACTTTTAATGCATAGAAATCTACTAGAATATTTTGAGTACAATGACTATTACAATTATTATGCGTTTCGAAATGTCTGTATTGATTTTTCTGGTTGATGACAATTTTGCATATGTTGGGTTTTTCTATTGCCCCCCCCGATCAAATTTATTTTGCCACCAATCATTATTTGGTCTATGAGTAATAAATAATTTGATTTATTCCTGGGGTGGTCACCAATTTATTTGATAAGTGCGTATCTTTAAATACAACCTTTAGAAGCAGAGCTTTCTTTGTTGAGTCCTGAATTCTAAAAAAACATCCAGATAGTGTGGTAATATCCGTGTCATTATATGCTCAATGACACTAACTTCAGTCATTACCAAATGTAACATTGAGTAATTTTAAACGTATGATAAATAAAGACCTTGGATTATTGGTTCTGCTTTTGTTTGGACACATTATGACGTTAATGCTTTTTTTTTTCTTCCTATTTCATATATCACGGGATAAACATGCCATGGAACTCCAATTTGAAATAGTAAACATATTCTCTGTCTGAAAGAAATAAAATATATGAGAAAGAAATAAGTGAAATGGTGCTTGAGCACCTAAAAACGAGCAAAAGAGAGGAACAAGGGGGGAGTATGAATATTTTACGAAACCAAAACTAAAAGAAATAAATCAATATAAGAGATACAGGAGGGAAACCATTAAAAGCTTCCAAAAATAGACGCTCAGAGACTAGAGTCAAAAAGAGGGAATAAGGGAATGGAACCCATCGTTAACTTTGAAGGAAACTCAGGAATGAGGCAAAAGAGGAAAAACATATACATAACAAAACTCCAAGTAATCTAGAAAACTGTAAAAAGATTCTGAAATGCTTAAATCAAAGAGTTTTAAAACAAGGATGCATTCCTACAGTTAGCTTTCGAACCGAGTACTAGCAAAAGGCAGGAAAATGTAAAAGAATAAGATTTTAAGAAACCTAAAAGAGCAGGCAAAATTCTGCGCTCTGAATGTCCGAGGCAAGAGAGGAAGATGATGAAGGGCCACAATTTCCGTGATCCTAAAGTACAGACAGTGACTTTCGTCATAAAAAAGAGAAGATAAAAATCAGACTAACCGCAAATGAACAAAGTTTATCTTTGAGTCACATTCTTTTAAAGTTAGGATTCAAGAGAATTTTGACCCTTTTATAATTTGTATTTATCTTTTTAGGGTCTGAAATAGTTTTCTTAAATATTAATCTGAATCATCCTCTCTCGGAAAGTGAAAGGTTCCAGTTTGGAATTTTTTTGTAAGAGATTGTTTTCAAGATTTCGTGGATATTAACTGTACATTCAATCACTTTTATAGATAAAAATAATTTAAAAATTGAAATGATATTTTTTCTTTTATATGTGATTTCCGTAATAATTAAAAAATACTCGTAATATCGAAAATTTGTAAATATATCGCAAAAATACTGCAATTACACAAATACATAATCAATAAATAAATCATAGGAAAAATAATTTTATAAAATACTAAAAGCTTAGACCTCATTCGCGAGACATGAATAATAATCATATTAGGTTAAAAAAAAAATTTCCATTTGACTATAAAGTACAATTAATTTTCACCTTGAGAATTTAAATTTCAAAAAGTTGATTTTTATATACCTTACTAATCACGTATTAGTTTTAAGGGTAACTGATTGCCTTCTTTTAATAAACGAAACTTTTATTTTATGATCTTTTTGTGTTATTTTATTCAATCATAATATATCATTTTATTTTGATTATAGAATTTTAAGTATAGATTTGAAAATAAAGTATTATCTAGTAAAACCGTAATATAGATTAGGAAATTTGTGTGTGTGATTCATATTTTAAATAGAAATATAATGTTAATAATAAATTCATTGTAACTTTAGTTTTTAATATTTTTTATTCTAGTTTATTTACACTCCATTTTATGTAATTCTTTATCCACAGAGAAAGTTTTTTTGTTTTAGATTATTCCAAAATTGATG
Source organism: Nephila pilipes (assembly GCA_019974015.1). Taxonomy (NCBI): domain Eukaryota; kingdom Metazoa; phylum Arthropoda; class Arachnida; order Araneae; family Nephilidae; genus Nephila; species Nephila pilipes. The sequence continues at coordinate 229,921 of BMAW01020340.1, forward strand.
TTTATTTTAGATACCTAAACAAAAATTATTCACCGTCTTAGATATATGAAATATCATTATGATATATGTGATATCATCTTCGAACTATTTATATTATTCCGAAGTTCTAAGCTACAAAGTGACTTAAAAGCTTAACTTAAATAACATAACTAGTAAATAAATAATAAATAACATCTTTCTTTAATCAAAAATTCATTCCATTTTGTCGAACACTTTTTGTGAAAAGAAAATATCAGAACTAACTTCTGCTTGTATAGAAAGAAAAAAAAATGTTGTATTAAAATCTCAATTCAAAAGTAGTTCTGAAAAGAGTTAGAATTAATAACAACTCGAATCAGTACGAAATATGTAATACATTTTCATTCAAAAATAAGAAACATTTCTTCTCATGCTTCAAAATTATTTATTAATCATTTAATGTAAGAAATAGGTGCCTCATAGAGACAAGTTAACATAAAAGAATATATTTTTCTCATTTTTAAGAAGAAATACTGTCGTTTTAATGCATTACTCAAAGAAAAATTATTTTCTGTCGAGCTTTCATTTTTTAGTTTCAGGCATTATATCATTACATTTATCATATATTTGTCGAATTAAATTTCTTTTGAGTTTTCTTGAATCGTTTCATTTTCGCACCGTAACATGGTAGACACAAACAAAAAACAATTTTCAAAAACATTTTCGTAAGTTATATTTGAAAATTTATTTATTGTTGTACAATTTACATTTCACACTTTTTGGCACTATGCATACACACTTCTTAGATTTAATTTAATCAAAAACTTTGCTCTTTATTAATCTCTTTTACTGCAATAACTCAAATTGTTTCTACAAAACTTAAAGCTTCATTTTACCAAAAATGTTAATTTTCTTTTATTACTGAAAATAGGTTCTTCATAAAGAAAGAAGTTATATTTTAAAATGAAATATGTTTGTTTTAAACTTATTTTTACTAAAAAAGGATGAACTATGTCGTTATTTATGAACGACTTTATTAAATGATGCATTGATTCCACACACAATTCAATGTAGAATTCCTTGAATTCTAAGTTAAGCTTAATATGACTGCATAATATTACTTCCGCATTGTTTTTAATCCACAGATATTCAACCTTTGGCATATCTGCTCTCACTCTCTTTAATTTTTTTCTATTGGTGATTCTAAATGTATTCTCTAAAATTTAGCAGAGAATCAAATTTATACTATCTTACACAGTGTTTAATTTTTCCCAAATATTAATTCGCTCAAATTCTCAGTTATATACATTTTAATAATCTCAAAAATTGTTATAGAAAAAGGCTAAGAAGCAATACAATATATTTATCAGTATTCTGAAATATTTCTGTTTATTTGTAAATTCTGCACGTTGTTACGAGTATAGACAGTTTTTCTAGAACAATAATATTCATTGGATCTTTCTTAAATGAGAGTGTATCATTGTTTAATTGATTTACAAAATTCCAAAAATCACTTGTGGCTGCTGTAGACTAGACGTCATGGTCTTGGACTTGCAACCGGTGGTTTTCTTTGAGTCATGGGTTCGAGCCTTGATGCCTCAAAAAGCCCGCCGTGTCGCCAGGACCGATGCACGTTAAATCTGTTGAGGCTCAAAGTCCTCCCATTGGCGTGGTAAGGAACTTTGTAGAGGGAGGTGCCAGCTCAGGTGTCCCCCAAGTCACTTCGTAACCGAGGTTCAAAATTACAAGGTTCGTTACCAATAGCCCTCGTGTTGCTTCTAGTGTGATGTCAATAAAATCATTCACTCACCTCAAAAATTGCTGAATCACTGAAAATTCATTTTACTGTATATTCTACTTTAATCTCAAAAACTTCTTTTTAAATTCTTCTCGGGAAAAAATATCAGTATTGGCTTGCAATGTATCAAAAATGTTCTTAATATCTCATTACAGAGCATTCAAGAGAACAAATCTCTAAGGAGAGTTCTAAATCGGATTATGTTTTAGAGAATAATTTTTATTACAGATCTCTTTCTGAAAATGAAACAATTTCATTGCACAAAAAACAAAATTTTGCAACTGGAACTAACTGTAGATATCGAAACAGTGATAAATTTCCTAACTTTGGGACGGATAACCTGTGTATAAATATCAATACAAAGACGAGTTATTTTTCGATAACTTCAATTTTTGAGGAATTAGACTCTCTGTCTTGAAACACAATTTCAATGATCCCAGGCGAAAATTGTATAGATAGTACACTGTGACCCTTCAGCGTAGCTTTTATCATCATTACCAAAGTAGTGCACCATTTTAATACAACACTTTAATTAAAGCAGTCTCATGCAGAAGAGAAATTATCCTATTAAAACAGAAGCTTAGCTGTTCGCAAGCATGCTTACCTAACCATTATGCGTGACATTTCAACCACTCACGAAATTTGTTCGCATTAATTTCCTTCATTACTTCAGAGTGAGTTGAGAAGAATTTTAAGATGCAGTAGTAGAGATAGTCTTTAACAAGCCAATTAGATTAAAGATTGGGTTTTTTCTTTGAAAGAATTGATAGAAGATTCTCTTTTTAAAAACTTGGAAAGGACATTGACATTAAATGGAATTCTATTTATAATTAATAATGCTATTTTCTATTCACATTTTCAATTTTAGTGCCTTAAAATATATTTATGTTTTATGATTTTTTAAACATTTGTAAATGAGTTTCATACACAATTATTAAGACAAAACATAAACTTAATTTCATGTGTCTAGTTTTTCATTTATCCATTTTATGCTCTATTTCATTTTCTCTCTTAGAGAAAAGTTAAAAGCTTCTAATTTCTCAAATTTTTTTATCAAGGTCATTCTCTTAAAACTTTTCATTAAAACGGGAGGAAAAAATAATTTAAAAATATATCATATAATAAACTGAACAATGTAATTACAATAATATTTTTGCTCTATGATACATTTATTCGTCTCAGTTTCAGTATGAAAAGCATTATTAATATAACGTGTTATTAATATTTTGCTTCATTACACTTTCCAAATATTTTCTCAATTTTTTACATTCCTTCAATATAATAATTTTATTAGACTGAAGGAATAGTGATTATAAGGAAAGTTTTTACTTCACAAAACGGTAAGTTCCAAAACAAAATAACTATTTTAAATTATTTAATTCCGAAGTAAATATTGACAACAGTTTTTAAGCATAAAAATTAATAAATATAGAGATCATTAATTAAAATTTCTCCTTTTTCATCATTCAATTCAGGATTTGTTTTACTTCAAAAATTAAAATCTCTGAAATTAAATTAAGATGTTATAAGGCTTTAAAATCACTTAATTTCTTTTTCAAATTTCTCAGGTGTTTCCTTTTTAAATTTTCTTTTTAAATTAGAAAAACTGACATGTACTATTCTTAATATTGTATATTTATTGGAACATACAGATTGATAAGCTCTTTAAAACAAAATGCAGTTGATATTCGATGACATTAAAAGCATACAATAGTATTAAAAATACACAAAACTTTAAAAACTACATTTGAAGTAATGTATTTTAATTTAACTTTACTGAAGTAGGAATTAGACATTACAACATAAATATATTTTTTAATTAAAATGGTTCTCGTCTAACAAATTAAAGAATAAATGTTTCAGTAAAAGTACATAATGAGTTTGTATGAACTACACTTATTTTTTAATGTTTATTTATCAAAATATATTTCTCTGTATCTTAGTATTTTTGTTCACTTATCTTTTATACATAATAAAATATATAAAAAGAATCTTTGTAAAAATTAATATCTTAGTCACTGAACTTCTACGAATATAACACTCTATTTAAAAATAAAAATCAGATTTATTACTATTTAAAAGGTGTAAATTGTAAAAAAAAAAGTTCATGTAACTCATAAATATAATAATTTCATTTATGTTTATTATGTTCCATCAAGTTCTTTTGTATTACAAACCTGTTCAATTCTAGGAACGTTGCATACTCTATGCTTTAATATTCAAAAGAAAAATTGTTTTCCAAATTGAATTTATATCATATAATAATGAAAAAAGGTTTTGCGAATTTTCCATTATTTCTTCTGGAAATGATTATCTGTCTCTTTTTCTCTTAGCAGAAAATAAATTTAACAAGACAACCTTATTTAACTGCCTCGCATTTTCATTCAAATAAAATCACTTTCACGCATGATAATGTGTAAATAAAGATTAGTGGATTATATTTTGAGTGTCTCAAAAATAAAAAAAAAAATGTTTATTCAGTTGAACCATTTGTTTGTCTAAAGCTTATCTCTTACATACATAAAAACGTTACCAATGAAATAAAGTATTTCATTGCTCTTATACAACGAAATACTTTACTCTATAATAAAGAAATAAATGACGGACGTTTTTATGCAATGCTGAAGAAAACAATGCTCCACCCTTACAATCATCTCATTTTTTATTCACAAAAGGTTCCTTGTTCTTTACCCAAACAAAAAACAAGAGATAAGCAATATACTGAATTAGGAGAATCTATAGATAAAAGTTCTTGTAAGCCTTTTTGAGGAGAATACATTTAGCTCTCCGTTCCTTTAGTTGAATTGTTGCTTCTCTTGAATGATAACAACTGACAGCATTTCTTGATTATACTGCTTATCCTTTCTCCTTCTGCAAAAGACAACCAATCGCAAGGAAGAGACTGAATTCATCAGTAAATGTTTATACATTATTAGATCACTTGAGTTTCTTGGTCACTCCCTTTAATGACTTAAGAATGAACTTCTTATATTCTTCATTAGAAATGATGGAGAAACTGTTTTTGGTAAAGCTTGCATTACAAGTGTTTTTCAAATGTGTTTTACTGATTTTAAAAAGTTAGTGAAGAAATTAAAATTACCAATTTAATTTATGAATTCTAATATTCTTTCTAATTCTGTCTTTATTCTGACCTATAAGTTCTTAACTCTAATCCTTCCATATGAGAAGAAAAAAAATTCTTTAATAAACTCAGTTTTCTTTCAGAAAAAGTCAATTTCTTTCTATATCCTGCAGTTAACATAACTCAAACGAAACTTTTATTCGTCTAAAGGCACATTTAGAAATGGTAATTCTCCATAAAACTATAAATCATTTGATTTATCATTTTTAACTCATCTAAATATTTCTCTTTATTTTTTCTCAAGAATTTCCTACGTTCCAATTGTTTTATCAATTAAATCGTTTTCAAATGTTTTACTTATTATACTTTTCTTTCTGCTCTATTTAACATTTTATTTTTTAAAGTACCATACTTTCACTTCTTTTTATTCATTATAATAAATTTATCTATTTTTTATTCATTATAATAAATTTATCTATTTTTTATTCATTATAATAAATTTATCTATTTTTTGTTGTATTAACTCTATTCCATATTGCTTAAATATTATTAAATGAAATAGCTCTAAGCGTAAGGTAGATACATCATGCTTATAAGGGAATATTTTATGCATAATTCACAAATCCCCTCGAATTTTTGTAATTTGAAATAATGGAGAATTACGAACTGGTGAAAATTTTTATTTTCCTTAAATAAAATTCTTAACGGCTTGATGAGTGTTTTTATGCATAAAATGTATTAAGAAATTGCAGAAAATTTCTAAGGTTAGACAACGGTATAGTGTGATTTTTCAGAATCATGCATTTTAATATTTACCAACCCTATAACGGAGTTCTGTAAGGCATTTCCCTTCATCTAACTCTTGAGAGCTTTCATAAGATAATGGATTTATATAAGATTATATTCCAATAGATTATCTATTAATAGATAAATAAGTACAATAATATTTATAAATAACGAAGAGTGTAAAAAGTGATTTAACGGTAAGAGTAAAAGAAAATTGTAAGTTAGATCATTTAAGATGGAAGTACGCTTACGTTGACAGAAGGAAGAATTGATAGTTCGATGTTAGTGTGGAGTAATCACCTGCGAAAAGATGTCTTGCAGGATCTACATAAGAAGTTTGTTACTGACTTGGGTCCAGATAAGCAGAGTCATATAAGTTAAGATTTATTACATTCATATTTAGGCTCGGGCGGGGGTAGGGAGCGACATGTCCCACACCCATAATGATTCAGCTATCGAATTTTGAATTTTTATTATGAATTCGATTTCATTTCTTTCATTGCTTGACTTATTAATTAGTGACTCCTCATTTCTAATTATTTATGGAACAGTTAAGTGAGAAGAGGGAAAACAGGGCTGTACAATCTCTATTTAATTTTTTCACCCAAATACCTCACACGATAGTTTCTGATTGAATTATTTTATAACCAAGACTATCTTTGCAACAAACAATAACATTAAGTAATCTTAAACGAAGAAAGATTTTGAAAAGTGATGAGAACATGTACATAAGGTATGTACAATCAGGCTTTTGTTTGTTAGCTATTATAGCTCGTGAGATTTAAAAAGGCTGACTTACACACACACAAGGTGTAATAAGATTTGAAACAATTCTTTTCATTTAATTAAATGATTCCTGATTCCACAGATTCTAAACTAAAGAGGAAAACAAAAGTAAGTCTTAGCTTAAGATAAACAGAACAAATGAAGAGGAAATTTTGATATTCAATGGGTGACTTTTTTATTAGAATATATAGCAATTCACTTCATCAATTTTTCTTTTCGATGAAAAGCGAAGAATGTCATTAGATATTAAACTGTAAAATGCAGTTTACTTCTGTCTTTTGTGCATTTGCATGAACAACTTCAAGAATTAAGTAATACAACAGAGAAATATAACTAATAGAACACAAAATAAAAATACTTACTAAACAAAAAAAATAAGAAAACACGGATTCAAAGATAAGAAGGAAAATTATTTTTAATTAGTAATGGTTTCCCTATCATTATTCAGTTAACTAGGTGCAATGTTAATAGATGATGTAACTATGCATTTTCTATCTTAAATTTTCAATTCTAAAATCATATAATTACAGATATTTCCGTTAAATTCAAAATTTATCTGTGTTCTCCTAACTAATCAACATATAAATGCAGCAATATATAAATAATGTTAAAGTTATACCTTTCTTTTATGTTTTAAATAGAAATATCAATTAAGTTTTAAAAACAGTTGAAGTCAATTTCATTTTTAAGTAATTATTTTATTGTAGTGGAGAGAGAAACCATTTCCACGCTGCGGGTATTACACAACTCCGCCGTTAGATAAAGAATATGAGACGAAAAGTGTAAAAGCAAGAGAGAGTTTTTTTACTGTGTTTTTTGTTATATAGTAAGGAAATTTCGCAATTAACGTCATAGAACATGTGGGGTGAATGGAGGGAATTTAAGTGCAAACCTAAAGTCTGATAGGTATCATCCCTTCTGATCTGAATCCTAGGAACAACATTATCAGCGAATTTTTAAGAACGCGTGATTGTATAAATTAAATTTAAAAAGGAATTGTATCAGAGGAAATAAGAATGAAGTACTTTACTTTTAAATGGAAAAATTAGGAAATTAAATTATTATTATGAGAAACTAATAGAAATTAAGTTAAATAATTACATATATATATATATATATATATTCTGGGTGGTTATAATTAAAGTTACACTATTCAGAGGCTTGTAGAACCCGTTCTGCTTATCAGATTTTGATGAAATTTGGAATATATGCTATATAGATGACCATGGGGAAGAGGTTTCTGCAATAAAAAATAGCTCAAATTTTGACCACTAGGAGAAAATGTGGTGCCCAAAGAAGGACAATAAATATGTTAGAATAGTTAAAATTTATTCAATTACATAATATGCTCAATGTGTGCTCCATTGACATTAATAACGTGTTGAAAGCGCATTATAGAGTTTTCAATGGTAGCGCGAAGCATTTGACAAGAGATTTCAGCCTCATGGCGTAAAATGCTAGCTTTGAAATCCACCTACATAAACACGGTCTTTTAGAAATCCCTACAATCAGAAATCACAGGGATTTAAGTCGGTTGAACGTGAAGGCCTTGCATCCGGAAAATGTCTGGGTATTACACGATTATCGCCAAAGTTAACTCTAAGCAGTGAAGAGAGAGTTTCAAAGAAAAAGGGTCCGGGGATAAACTCAGCAGTAAATCCATACCAAGCAGAATGCAGTGGTTGTTGATGCAGGACATTATAGGAGGTGAAGTACCCTATTGTGGCAATTTTGACTATTCACAGCTCCATCTAAATAAAAGTGTGCCTCATCTGTTCATAGAATTTTCCAAGGCCACGCGTCATCAATTTCCATTTTCGTCAAGAATCGCCAAGCAAATTCAAGGCGTGTTTTGTGATCTTGTGGTTTCAGCGTTTGCATCACGTGGATCGTATACGGATATCATTTTAAAATGTTTCACAGAACTGTTCGTACTGTCGATCATAGAATCTCCAACTCGCGTGACACTGATCGACCACTTGCTGAAGAATAGATGGAACTGGAGGCTCTTTCAACCACAGCAGTAGAGACTTCTACGACAGTTTCAGACCCAACCGATTTCCTTCCTCTTCCGGGCAGCACACCCAAATCTCCAGTCTCTTCAAATTTCATGATCATCTTCCTCAAACAAATCCTCGATATGGAGCGTTTTTGCAGATCATTTAAACTACGATATTCACGCAGAGCAGCTAAGTGGTTGCTGCCGTTCTGATAAAACAGTTTTACTAGTAAAGCTTGATCTTTTTTTTTGTAAGGATATGATTAACAATGACAAACGCACGCTGAATGATTCTCTGTCTATGAATCCAAGTTTGTATAAAGGTTTTACGGATTTGCATAAGAAATATTCGAAAAAGGCCACCTGGTGGGCAAAATTTGTACAATTTTCTTATTGCAGAAATCTTTCCCCGTGGTCCATGTAGCATATATTCCAAGTTTCATCAAAATCCGATAAGCAGAACAGGTTTTACAGACCTCTGAATAGTGTAACTTTAATTATAACCACCTAGTGTATATTATATATACATTAAAGACGGTATCTTATGCAAGTTTTCAAAAATTATACTCTTTTACATTCTGTTACAAAAATTAAACACTATTACTCTTTGCTCTTTCAACACATTTCATTTATAAACAAAAAAAACCATATTTAAAGCATTTGACGATATTTTGATATTCTTGGATATTAACTGTTATTCTTCTTCTATAAAAGGACAAATTACGAAAGAATCCTTTAAGTAAAATCATTTTAATATTAAAAAAAAAAAGATCGTTTTCATAAAATGTTTATTTAACTTTTAACCTATCTATGAATAAATATGTGTAGCATTTTAAAGTTTGTAATTACTCTTGATTAGAATCCTAGTGTAGAAAAAATTAATTCGAATATATTTGAGATTAAATTTTTCTCCAATTATAAAGCGATAACTTAATAAGATTTCCCCATTTGAAGTACAAATTTATTTCTCTCTTAAACAATCATGAAGTTTCTCTGTCTCTATATCTATTACTCTATTCTATATTATTTTCTCTGTCTCTATATCTATTAAGCTACCAAGATTCCATCTCAAAACGTGTCATGAAAAAAAAATTATGAATGAATTCTTCATTACAGCTATTCTGAAAAAGAGAAATGACTCTCAGATTCTAATGGGAAAACTGAAAATATTTCATTATAACACTCTGCACTCATTCAAAGTTTAGGTTTCTTTTCTTTTTTTGGTTAGCATTCTCTTATTGGCTTGGTTTAGCTTACCAACGTTTTCCTTGTTAAGAAAAATATAAATCCTGTTTTTTGGGACATAAAAATGAAAATACACTCTTTACATTTCAGTATTCCTCATCTAATTTCTTAAATAGAGATAGAAATATGAAACCTCATATGAAAGACACCCAAACACAAAATGAAATGAAATTTATTACCGATAATAGTTTTGATTTTAAAAAAATTATGCTCATTCTCAATTTTGTGAATAATTTAATTATAAAAGTAATTTTTTTATATTTTTATCCCTATAAAATTTACATTCGTGTAAAATTGTATACTAATATTTATCTCTAAGCATTTATATATATATATCTTGAATATCGTTATAGAATAATTCGAAATATGTATTCTATTAAAAAATAAACACTGATGACTTTAGTATCGCGAATAAACTGAGATCTATTATGAAGCAATTCAGAAATGACGAAAAGATTAATGCAATAGTTAAACGAGATCCATTCCTCTGAATTAAATTAAGAGTTTCTGTTTTATCTTCAGCTGACGTATAATGATTTAGGCGTCTCTTCTTCAAGATAATAATATTATTTTAGTTAGTTTCCTGAGATCACTCACAAAAGATAAATCCTCCTAAGCTATATGGTTGATGCTGCAATTTCTAAATTACTCAATTACACACACAAATACGCAATTTTATTATAATTAATTTTAGAGTAGCATATTATTTTCAAAATTATTATAATATAGCTCTGTTAGAAATAATACATTTTTTCGTGCAATCCAGTGTTTTTGAATCAAAAATTGTTCTGCAATAAATGAAAACATTGTTTATTTCAAGTCAGATCTAACACATAAAAACTAAAAATATTTCAGATAATAAAGGAAAAAGAATTTTCAGGAAAAGTTAATACTACATGGACATTTTTTCATTTTTTAATAGTACAATATTCTGTTGAATATATTACGGTATCAAACAAACAGAAGTACATATATATTAGTATGCATTTTTTAATTTTTTCTATTCTTTCACCTTGGCCTTTTTTAAATACTTAGTTCCATGAGATTTACTCTTATGACGTTTCATCATTTTTCTCTCGAATGCTTTAAAATTATCAACTGGTTGCTGTTAATTTTTCCTACTACAGAACGCCTGAAAAAATCATTATAAGAAAAAAATGACTTAAGCCTTTGCTTTTTTTAAATTTTTTCCTTTCATACTGTTATTATTAATTACATGTTTTCTCTTATGTCTGGCATTTTATTTAAATTTCAATTGGAGATACAAAACACAACATGGAAATAACACATTATTATTTTAAATCTATTAAACAATTCATACATATATTATGATTTAAAAATATACCTAAAGAAAGTTAATGTTAGAAGTAAAAACTTTTGAATTTTTTAATAATGTTATAATTTGTCAATCAATTATGCATCAGTGAAAATAAAATGCTTCATTTCTTATTAAATCTGTAAAGCAATAATAAAGTATTTTGGAGGAAAAAATCAGTTTTAGAATATAATATAATATCTCATCGTGCATAATTTATTAAATTATCCTTTTACTTAATATTACTATCACGGCATTTTATTTTATTATTTTTAATACATCATACATAAACTACAAAAATCAATTATTATATTTTCACGCAAAAAATGTGAAATATGTTCTTCAAATTATGTATTTATAATGGCATTTGAAGTAAAATAAATTCAATAATCACAATAAAAATTAATATTCCAATATCTTTTAATTTTTAAATGATTTTTAGATAACTTTCATAGAAGTATTTGTCATTTTATTAAAGGTGTTATCGTAAAACTTTATTTAATACTAAAAATAACCCATATATTCGGATAAAATTTATTCTGTACATAAAATTATCCTTATGTACATATTGTTACAAATTTTCCTTATTATTATTGATTCGTTTCGTTTTAGGAAGCCAGAGTTGATGTAACCAGCAGTATAGAGATGTGATAGAATTCATTGATTAAAAATGCATGATACTATGGGTTACTTCAATATACGGCTTCCTAAGACTACACAAATTAACATTAATAAATGTAATTTACAACATTATGCACGTAATGATCAATTAATAAGTACAATAAATTTATCCATATATTATGTTAACTCTTAGTAATAATTAAAACTTTACGATATTCCTTTTATTAATGAATGTTTATGATTAATTCTTCTTTATTTTCATTACTACTTAGCTACATTTAAAAGGAAATTATATATTCCAAATATGAATTCAATTTTATTAAACATCACTAGAAAAGCGCATACGTTCGAAATTTGTATAATTTCTAACGAAAACGAAACAAGTCTCATTTTGCACTCTATATACAAAGCTACCTCGTTTCGTCATCATTACAAATCTAATTATATGAAGGTGCCGCCCAAAAGTTATCGATCAAATCAAGTCTCTTCCTTACTAAATATATTTACTAGAAATGCTAAGATTTAATTTAAATTTAAAATATTTTTATTCTTTTGTCTGTAATTTCAATGTATCTTTAATTATTTAAAATACATACTTTTTTGATAAATTTTATGTACAAATTACTTTTCATTAATTTTTATTTTTCATGCAAGAAATAAATAAAAACTTAACGGAAGATGATTTCGAAAAAAGAAATTTTAAGTAAATTGCGAAACTTTTATATGCTTATTTAGAGAAAATGTAGTTCTACAAATAAATAAAATTTATTAAATCTAAGGCACTTATCAAATATCGTTAAATAAAAAACAAAATAATTTTTAAAATTTTTCTTCCTATAAAATAAAATTTTTACACATTAAATAATTATAAACGAAACATATAGGTCAATATTGATAATTGTGTATTGTTTACCATATGACATTTGTAAGTTAAAAGCGAAATCTACATTTCCTATTTTTTATGTTAACATCATAATAGAGCTAACACGGTGGGCTGTTGAAAATAATCATAAGATTGTGAGTCATTTTAAAAGTGAGGAAGGCTGCTCCTGCAGACTTATTTAACTCTCCTAACTTACCTCAATATGAACAAAGCTTAAATCATTATCATATTTAACACGGAGCACTATTACACGGAGTAAATATTATCATATTTACACGGAGCACGTAACCCTATTACACTTTTCTTAGGCTTGGACTACCGGCAACTCTCTATCCACCAATTCTCATATCAAACATCAAGGCTATTTCTATGTTAGAATTCCTTTTTAGTTTATTTATAATATATTGTTTGAGATGTACCATTTCAAGGAAATTTTTCTGTTAGGGAAAAATTATTTTTCTTTGATATATATTGTTATCGTAACATATTTTAATTCTGTTAGAGATGAACATGCTCTGAATCTTTTTCACAACAATTTAGTAAGCCAAACATGGAAAATTTAGTTACTTTATAACTAAAACGAGACTGTGGCTCTTGATTAAGCCGTTTAAAAACTTCAGAAGCATTTGAGATTGTCAAATGTACTTCTATAACCTCGTTCATGTAAAGATTGTTTTAGTCTTTCTCTTTTTCACTTCCTCTGGTATATGTGTTATGTTACCTTCAGTATCTGTTTTTCTTCATAAGACTCATTCATACTAGAAAATTGATCAAGTATATCAGGAACTGGATTATTAAAGTCACTCTCCAATTTTCAATTTCGATACTAATATAATCTACATTTTTAATTAAATCTAACGCTTCTAAAACTATCAGTATTTTAAAATATGAATTTTTATACATAACTATTATATTTATTTATTATTTGAAGTCATAAAATTTCTGATTTATAAATAAACCCATAGTAAAAAAATTAAAATATATAATCTCTCAGAAAATATCTAGGAAGTATCTAATAGAAAGCTAATATTAATGATACAGATGATAAATTGAGACCCAATATCCGTTTCAATGGATGTCTTTGAAAACAAATTAAATCTACAAAGAATACCGGTTTCCCTTACTCATCATTAATTTCATATGTTAAGAAATAAAACTACTTATTAAACTTAAATATCTTAGTTTAATATCTTATAATAAAACTTATATGTAATATATTATATCTTATAATAAAACTTATATATATAATATATTATATATTATAATAAAACTTATATATAATATATTATATCTTATAATAAAACTTAAATATATTAGTTTACTATAAAAGTATAATAAGTACATAAAAAGGAAAATTTATCTCGAGAGAGCGAAATTCCTCCTGAATTGATCACTTTGCATACTGTAAACAAACTGTTGTTGCTAGCCTTCAAATGTTATAAAGTGATTTGAATTTATTCTTTATGATTCCCCTCTAGTTCTTCCTGCTAAAATAAAATCGATCACAATAGATGTTCAAACTAAAACATCCATTTTAATGGATGTTAGATCTCTGGAGTATAAAATTAAGTAAGAATAATATTTCCTACAGGTGCTCTTTTATGCTTGTATTAAAGTTGAATTATGAGGCCTTTCATACATTATATTTATAAATAATATACATTATATTTTATTTTCAAAATATTTTATGTTGTAATTTAATTCAGTGTTATATTCAAAAAATGTATTGCTGTCAAGGACTGAATATCACCCTTTAAAACATGATCATATTTATGCTGAAATAAGAAAAGAATTCTTATTAAAAAAATAATAATTTTGTCAAGAAATATTTTGGCTTCATTTTTATAAAATAATATACATAACCCAATGTACATTGTACTTTTATCAAATCAATTGTAGATAATAAAATTTAGTTTGTGAGGTTTTTTGGAAAAAATTTATATTCACATACACACACTGGTAAAATTAGTTAAATACTTGTTTCAAAATTTAGAAAAAAAATGGAATATTAAACAGAAGTAAACATTGATTCTATGATCCCCGAATGAGGCTTTCAGAGAGAATCACTAATATTTTGAATTATTTATAAAACATTTTCAGTTGCTTCCTTATATTCCTACTTCTTTTGATGATCATAGTTTTTCGTTTTTATAAATCTTATTAATAGTTAAAATATAGTTGAAGTACGTTTTCCGTTTTAGGTCCTGTTGTAAAACCACTCATTGCTACACATTTTTTTTATATTTAGGAGAAATTTAAAAAATAACACTAATACTTACAACCCTTGAAGTTTGCATGACACTTATTAAATTATTTCAATTATTGTAAAATAACACTATATGTAATGAAAAGTGCTCTAACCATAATAATTAAAGAAATCAAACTATTATCACAACTATAAAATAATATATTAGATTATGTATTAAATTATATAAATTTCGTTAATACGCTCTTCCCTGTGGTCTGTCAAATTTGCACCGATGACGACAATGTGATGTTTACACAACTCGATTAACAACATGTTCAATTAAGCATTTCTGAATGAAGTGCTAAATACGTTTCCTTTCGTGCTGTAATTTAGTTAATGTATATAATTAAGAATAGGAATCAGTCATTTATAATTGCATTGTAAATCTTTTACCTCGTTGTTTATACGCATTTATTCTATTTATTTTCCTCAAAGAAAGCAACATATTATTAAAGGGGGTCAAAGCGAAATTGTAATATCTTCATATAATAGTATTCAAGCAAAATAGTCAGTAAAATTAGGAAAATATTACGATATTAAGCACCACAAATTAAACTAATTCATGCTTTTATTTTACAATAAATAGAAGCAAAAACATTTCAAAATAGTAATAATGGTTCAAATTACTACTTATCATATGTATTTAATCTGAAATGTGATCTCAACTAATTTGGAGGCACATTTATTACATTAATCTTAAGGAAAACTTGACAAATATCGCAGTTCAACTTAGCTTTTTATTCATTTTTATTATTAATACACTATGCAGATTAAATTTTAAACACATTTTGAAGTATGCATCACAGGAAAGGAATTTGCTTTCATAGGACAACAGATTTATTATCACTTAAATAATTATAGAAGATATACGTTTACCTTGCAGTTGTCTTTCATAATTTATATATTTTTCTTGCCATACTCCCACCAATAATCAAATAATACAAATTTCTGTCCCATGCTTGTTTGAGAAATAAATGCAAAAATTACACATATTCAAATGCAAAACAAAGCAGAATACAAAAAAAGTAATCCAACCTTTTTTATTTTTTCCAAAATTTAAAAAAAAGAACTTCTTTGTTGCTATATCTGACATTCTGCTGTGTCATCTGGAAGCATAATATCATTCTTTTTCCAACGTATTAAATAGTTGATGTTTTGTTATAGAATATCATTTAAGAGAACTCAACAATGGTTGCTTTTCAATAGAAAAAGATCATGGAGGAGTTCATTAAAAATATTTTTCAAGAAGTCATTAAAGAAATTTGAAATGCTTTTGTTATATATTTTATTGCATTAAAGGAATTACTTTATTTTTCTTTTCTAAATTATTATCTAACTTCAGTTCTTGTTTTAAATGAAACTAAGAGCTGACAAAAAAGTTAAATCTGATCCAGTTATATGTATGTAAAAGTTTCTACCAAATTTGCTTAGTACTTATGAAGAGGAGACCTAAATAATGTTCTTATTACCAACAAACTCATGGTCGCAAATTAATCCATGATTAATCCAGTAATCAATTAATACATCCATTTGTGATAATAAGAACTCCATAAAACTGTTGAAATTGAATTAATATTTCTTTGTTAATGAGATAAAATTGATGCACGAATTTTATTTCCATCTTCCCTTATTTAAAATGTAAATATCATTTTCGGAGATCCTTCTTCAAGTTAGTTCGGGTATCGTGATCCCAAGATTCGGCAGTGATCATTTTTTTCCTCTCATGGGTATACAGTCATGGTTCTTTACGTGTGACGAGTCCCCGAGATGTCTTAACGATCCTTCCCTATCATCCCTTAGAGGTCACAAATATCCAACAATATTTGGCTCCTCTGCATTAACCTCTACTTTCATTAACTAACTCACAACTTCAAAAAAAGGTGCTTTTTTTCTAAATATAATTTGCATTCCGTATAAATTTCAAAAAAAATTATTTCCTCTGAACTTTATCAAAATTCTTACAATCATACATGCAGCAGTTTTTAAAATGAAAAATGTAGTAAGAGAGCAAAGTACTCTAAATCCGTATTCGGACAAGAAAAGTAAAAAATAAATGAAATTGAGGATCCTATTTTGTTTACAACAGAAACTTACTTTGAAACAAAATTAACTTATTTCTCATAAAACACATTTCGTGGAAGTATTCACTGTATTCTCGATAAATTGGGTACATTAATCTGAACATATCTTTTTCTGTTTCAAAAATTGAGCTATAAATTGTTTTTTGTCGTTTTATTAAAATTCTTGTAAAAAAACTTTTTCTCCACTATCTTGCCAATACATTTTTTTTCCTTATGCAAAATTTTAAAAGAAGAAATGTACCACATCATTTACTTTTTCTTCATCCATTACAAGTGTCAACAAGTACGTCTTTTATAAAATTAAGGCAAATTTAATATTTAATTTTTTTAATTAATAAATTAGTATTCTTAATAAATGTAATGTATTATTTATCAAACAAAATTTTTAATTGCTATATTTGCTTGTTTTATTTCGTAATTGTCAAAAATTTATTCTCCGACATTTAAATATTCGTATTTAAACATAAATATAAATTTCCTAATGCATCAAATATCTCCTATTTTGCATATGTTCCACATATGCTTCAATTATGATTTCATTATTCTATAGTTTTTTTTATCAGCATTAAAATTAAAAATGAAAAACTTTTAAAATTTCTTCAATATACATGAAAATATTTTCATTTCTGTTATTTGTATAATTCGTAATATTTTCTTCACATCATGTATCAGTTCCAAATATCTTTGTTTTATATAATTTATCCATTTGTAATAATCCGTTAAATAAAATTATTGATCTGATAAAATGTGCCAAAACACTTATCTTCTTTGACACTTAAGTTACATATACCTTAAAACTTGAAATTATGCTTAATTTTCTTTTCAAAAATCGTAAAAAATAAATATTTTTTCTGCGTAATTTTCTTCTTTTAGTAATTAATGTATTCGTAAAAAACATTAATTTATTGAATTATATACTAATAATGTATAAACATGTTTCTTAAAAATAATTTTCAATTTTTAATTACTTCTGAAAATAATACTTTCTTCATTTACTCTTTTTTTCACAGTCTTTGTGGCTAACAATGTTGCGTATAAACTATCTTTGTGTTTATAAATTTTTGTGTGAATAAATATGGAATATATTCGATACTTACAATATATTATGTGAATTTACAATATATGTGAATAATATGTATCACCTTTTATTAAGAAGTTAATATTGTCTTTTTTTACAAATACTATCATCAAAAATTTGATGAATTCTCTACTGAGAACCAACTTTAACTGGAATTCTACTTTACAATTTCTTTTTACTTCAATACAGAAAAAAAATTACTTCATTTAAAAATATATGAACTTAGAACAAATTTATGAATTTTTGAATAATTTTTTACATTGCTTCAAATTTATTTCACATTCAGTCTTTATTAGGAAATGAGTTTTGTTGCATAATGAAATTAAACTCAACAAGAAAAAACCTTTCTTTGGGTTCTACTTTATGATAACGAAACATACTAAATAACTTTGGGTTTCTTATTGACAACACATTTAAATCACATCTGTTAGTCATTTTGACCGCAAATTGTAAGCGTTACACAAATAGTTCACGAAATTCTGAAAAACAGAACAATTTTATTTTATCTTTAAAGATATAAGTGTAATTGATGATTAACCCTTATACAAAATTTAGTTCCATAAGGTGTGACGCTTATGCAATATCGGTTCAAAGAAATGTATGTGAATAAGAAAACGATGGTACCAGAAAAATGGAAGAATCTATTAAGTTAAATATTAATGATGCTTTTTTTTCTGACTTTACGAGTAAATGAGATAACGTATTTTAGGTCACATAAATTATCTTCATGTAGTATTAATGAACGTTAACTCTTAAATACCTAAATTAAATTGTATATCACTCTTATATATTTTGGTTCAAATAAGTAATTTTTTTAATAAATTTAGATTGAATTACTACCAGAGAGGCCACGATAAATTTAATCACTTATTCGTTTTAACTTTAAATATTCGAAAAGAAGCCTGAAATATGTTTTCAATTCTTCAATAATTCAATCAAACAATATTTAATTATATTTAGAGATAATAGTGGGAAAAAGAATTGAGAATTATTTCGCAATCATAATATTTTAAAATATTTTAAATTAAAAATATTTCTTTTACACACTATAGTAATTGCATATCAAATGCAATTCAATCATGTAGAAAGTTGAATATTAAAAAAAAAAATTATGATAAGTCTTTAGAAAGAAAAGTATCTTAAAAATCACTTGAATTTTGGTAATGCACTTTATTACACATTTTCATGAATAGCATCTTCATGGAACCTGACTCCTTCTCTTTTCTCTGTCTTTTTTATTTTTATTTTTTCATTTACATCTTTTTCGTGAATTAGTGATAGTTTATTGTTTGTTAATGCACACTTTTCTTTTCATACTTAAATATCAGATATAAAAACATGTGTTAAGTATTTCAAACGTGTTTGTTATTTAATAATTGACATGAAAATGATATCTTATTATTTTAACAATAGTAGTGGAATTGTTTTATGAAAATTCACATCAACCTCTCTGCGATTGTAAATTATTTACATCACTAATCCAAACGCATGGCGATATTTTACAGTGCAATTTAAAATATTACATACAATTTTGTGGCTTTCAAACAAAATTAAAGCATCGTAGAACATTCATAGTTTAAGAATATAAGAAATCTGCCTGAAAGAAAAATTATCGGAATCAAAATGAAGTGCTTTTAAAACGTTATGGGTTTATTTACACAAAAAACATAATATGATTAAATAATTCTCTGGTTCGAGTAATTTTTTAATTTATATAGTAAAGTTGAAAGTTTGTTTGTTCGTTATACAAATCTATGCCATTGATCATATTATTCCAAATATTTTGGATGCTTCATTGATGCTTGGAAGGCACTTTAAGTACATTCCCACCAAAAACATTTTTTTAAATTAATTTTTGATGATATTTTTAACTCCCCATTCCTTTCACCATTTTTACTTATTTTACAACAGATGCAACAATTTTTCCAAACCTCAAAAAATATGTATTTTAGTAAGTTTTCAACGCATTTCCGTATTTTTTAACGGTTAAAAATAATAGAATCATATTAGTTTCTGCTCCACGTCAACTGTATGTTAATGTAAGGAAAAGTTTGTGTGGGAACGTATAGCGCAAAAATCGAATGCCACAGAGGAATGAAATTTGGTATGAGATTAATCTATAAATGCTGATGGCATGCTTCCCCAAAAGAAATTTTTCAAAATTTTCCTCATTTCTAATAATTTAATGTTGAAGGGATTGATTTGATTTAATGATAGGATTCAATGTTAAAATTAAATCACTGCAAATAATTCTTATGTTTATTACATTATATGACGTCATCATCTATCTTTGTTTTCGGCTAAGCACGCGAATTTTTTTAAAGATCGTTGCCTTTATTCATTTGTTTGCTCTTTACAGCAAAATGGAATTTTCTACCGAATTCGTATACAAGGTGGCTAATATTTGCTACTCTTTTTCACTCCTTCATAGCACGGCTAATTCGGTATAGTGATTTTAATATCCATGTTTTAACTTTTGGATCTGAGTTCATTTTTCAGTCTCATATTTTGCCCGCTATGTATCTGTTCTTTCATTTATTTCGGATTAATCAAAAGCTTTTTTTCTTAATTCGTTTTCTTAAAATTAGTTTTGATTAATTTTTTATCATATAATTTTTCTTTCGAATTTTTAAACTCTTTTATAATTGATATTTTTGTTATTATTTTTATGTATTTGAATTTTAGCTGTACAATATGTGCTAAATTATTCTTTCCTTTCAGGCTGATTTACAATTAACTAAGAATTATTTATAAAATTATTAAAAGACGAACCCTTATTTAAAATATTATTTAACATTTTTGGATTCAATTGAATGAACAATATTTTCTAAAAATTGTTCAGAATGTTTATTACAGAACATCTATGTCATTCATATCCTTCTATTCATAAAACATTTACCTTATTTTTCAAGTCTTAAATTCTAGAACTATTCCTTAAACAAACACAGCTCACTTTTTCTATTATTTACGCTGCTTCAGAGGGCGTCTTATAGAGTTACCTGGTGCACAGGTATGAAATTCGGATTGTTTTTCTAATAAAAAAGCATATTGAATTTGCAAGAATGATAAAAAAAAGGTGCTTTATTCAAAGTCTGCTCCATCGCTTGTTACACATTTTCCCCATTTTACGGGCAATTTGTGAATACCACGCCAATAAAAAATCTCCTTTTGCTGCGAATCATTCATCGAACCAGTTTTTCACATCTTCTTACGAACCAAAGCGCTGCTCAGCAAGTGCGTGATACATCAACGCAATTAAGTGGTAATCGGAAGGAGCCAAGTCTGGTGAGTAAGCCACATGAGATGGAACCAACCGGTTGAGTGCTTCCAACGTGTCGCGAACCGGTTTTGCTGCATGTGATGAAGCCTTTCAAAGCAGAAAAAGGACATTGTGTTTCCTCTTTCGGTATTCTGGCCATTTTTCTAGCAACAAACGGTTCAAGTAGGTCAATTGTTGGAAACGTTTAGTACCAAGCGTTTCCCCAGGTTTCTCATAATCGACTACGCCCCTCTGGTCCCACCAAACACAGAGCATCGTTTTTCTGCTAAGACGATTCGGTCTTGCTGTCGATGTGGATGGTGCGCCTGTGTCGACCCATGATTGGGATTCCCAAAAGAAATCCACTTTTTATCCTCTGTATCTATAAAATGCAAAAATGACTTCCTTTTGTACCAAGCGAGCCAAATGTCATATGTGTTTTTGCTCTTTTCCATTTGCTTGTCGTTAAACTCATGTGGTACCCATTTACCGGTCTTCTGAATATTTGCCATCTCTCATAGCCAATCGGAAATAGCTTGTTGACTAACGCCTAATTGTTTGGCGAGTTGTTTTTGCGTTTGTGAATTATCTTCATTCAACAATGCTTGCAATTCCATATCTTTGTATTTTTTGGTGTTTTTCCACGTTCCTTCACTTGCAGCATCGAAGTAACTACTTTTGAATCGCAGAACGCCGATAACATCGTTTACACTTATCTTGCGATAAACCATGTTCACCATAAGCTTTTAGAAGTAATCGATATGATTCAGAAGCAAATTTTCTGATGAAAATAAAAAATTAATGCTGTCCACGAATGCTTTTTGTTCGGTATAAATTTCGACATATTGAACACAACAACATAACACTATGCACACACTTTTCCAATTTATCATTCTTTCGCGTCTGATACCTGTGGATGACTCAACAAAATGGCGCAGTGTCAAATCTTTATAGCACAAATCGCATGGTGCACCATCTTTTGTCTGAAATCCACATTTCATACTTGTACATCTGTATAGTGGTTTCATCATTAGGGTTCTAAGTTCCTGACCTGACTTCACTTCAAGGTCTCATATTTCATTCGCTTTGCGTCTATCTCTTTATTTTCCGCAAATTTTAGTTCACTTTAGTTCTTTTCAGAATTGTTTTTTCAAAAAAAAAATTTTTAGTCTTTTTTAAAAATATGCAAGACAATATTACTGATTATCATGCAGAATTTCAGAATTACATATTTCAGAGAGAAAAGTTATTCATAAGTTATTCGCAGCATTATACCTAACATTTGCTTGAATAGATAATATATTAAAAACGTACTTGTGGTTAGATTCGTTTAATTTGTGATTAGCTTATCCTTCTTCATGAAATTTGTTAAACTGTTAAGTTGTAGCAAATTATTTAAAGAAAAATAGTGAACATGATACTGGGCAAAGTAATTATTGAAATGGAATTCTTGGCTCTCACTCTATAAAAATAAGATTATTAAATTCTTTCATTATAATATAATAAAATTTCATTTAACAAAGCTATTAATACATAGTGAAATTATCAACTAAATTTATAACTCAAAAAGTAATTCATAATAATCATAAATGTATATGTAAATTTACAGACCAGATTTTTTTCTTATTTATGGAGATGTTTGATACGGATTCATTTCGATTAAAAACTTAATATGAAAAATAAAATTTACTGCTTTGAAATTTTGATTACATTATAATTTCTCACTGTAAATTTGAAGGAAATTGTCGACACTCATTTCTTTCACTTCTCCCTTGCCTTATTTATCACAAACATTAATTTGGCTGAAAATTCTGAAAGGCAGGATGTGTAATTAAAGCTATCAAACAAAATATATTTAATCGTAGGAAATATTTTTATTAAATGAGTTAGCAGTTCTTTTTTCCTTGAAAGTGAAGAAAAAGAAAGAAAAAAATGAAAGAAAATAAATCATTGTAGAAATCAATGATAAACGAGATAATAATTAGGTACAATATGTAAAAGAATTTCTTCAATACTTCTTAAAAATTTCCTGCTTGCCTCTCCTTTGTAAAATACACTACATCAAAACTCAAATAATACACAAAAATGTTAATTGATAGGTTTTTTTCCTTGAATTAAACCATTGTTATTTATTCCGTGAAAGATTAATACATAGTTTTATTCTTAAGCATCTGCGCTTCTACCCCTCTTTTCCAATTATATGTAATTTAATTCTGACCTTATTTTTATTTAAAACAACTTCAAACGAATAAACAGTAAAGCATTTATTTTATTTACAAAGGCTAAGTCGTACATTAATGAAAGTATTCAGTTAAAGTAATAATCTTTTATTTTCGGTGTTGATATTTCTATGCAATGATTTAAAACATACTAAAAATTCATTAAATTGTAGTTACGGAGCACTCATTTACGCGAACAATTGAAAATTTTTTACTCCATTATTTGGGCTAAACTTTTTATTCATTTTATCGATTATGTGGTAAATAAAAATATGTTTACCATCCGGAATCATTTCAAAGTGCATATTTACTTACGAAAAGAAAAAATAAATAAATATAATTAAAATTATTTTAAGTTATTATGCTCTTTTCGAAATACAATAGAAGATATTTGAATAAAGAAGTGATTAATTTTATTTTAGTTTCATTCATTAAAGAATATTTACTGAGTAAACAATGATACGTTTTATTCATACGGTGAACAGTGTTTTAAAAAAATCAAGCTTTAATAAATAGGAATAATAAAATAACAATTGCCAAATGCGCTTCAATTTTTTGTGTATTTCAATATAAATGTAGAGCTTTCGCAATAAAATTATTTGGTAATAAATATTAATCTAAATTTTAAAAATGAAAAATAACTATTTAAAATATATATTTGTTCTCTAAAGAATTGATATTTTTCTGTTATAAACTAGATTAAGCTTTCTTGCATACATTTATATTATAAACATATTCTTTTAAAATAAGAATTGCGAACAAAATTGGCTAAAATCTTTTTAAACGAAAATCCAGTTTTTTATAATGTCATTGCATGTTATATGATGAAAACAAAAAATGATAATTAATAAGATTGATAAGATCATTGATAAGATTTATAATTATTTTTCTAATAATATTTATTTTAATTTATAATTAGAGAAGGTTAATTAAAATTAATCTGTATCATTTTAATAATTTGATATTTCTTTCTCAGTACATAAATTCAATTATTTAAGCAACAAATTCAATGCATGTGTCCTCCGTTAATTTTAACATCAAAAAATGGGATTTTATATTTCTGTAATTCTTAAAATAATTTTAAGTTACACTCTAATAAAAATATATACTTCAGAAAACATTATATCAACAACCTGAGAAACTACAGAATTTTGAAAAATAAATATTTTCTTTCGAAAAGAACTAGAGTAATTCAGGTATACTAAAATGGCAACAGTAAAAAGTTAATATTTACGAAATTACTTTGAGAAATAAATGGAATAATTAAAGTTCAAAAGATTAAGTGGGAAATACATGGTGTAATGAAAAGAAAATCATACATAGCTCATACATGAAATTGAAGCGTATTAAAAATAAATCTTTATATCAGTAATGAGGTCAGAATATGTTGCAAATATTTAAGTCATATCTGAAATGGTGTTTTCGAATATTATATAGATTTTTAACTTTATATTATAGAAAAATAAATTACATTCAATGATTTTACTTTAAATGCATACAACACACAATTTTATTGTGTGTTGTATGTATTGAAGTTCAGATTGAGGGAGTATGTATTGGGGAAGTTCGGATTATGTATTGTATTTATTGTGTTGTTTTAAACAGAAGAGTTAAACATTTTACAAATGTATATCATTTAAAAACCTTTCTGTCATGAAGAAAATCTTAAGCATTATTTACTTGAAACGAAAAGTCATCCTCAAATTTTATTTCACGGAAGACTCTAAAAACACAATTAACATTCTCTGTTCATTATTATCATTCATTACTTCTAAAAAAAGTTACAATTTCTGTTAAATCAATATTGTTAGAAATCCTAAGACTTCTCAAATAAGAGAAATAGAGCAGAAACCTTTTTTCCTGATTGACCGATTATTTAAAGTTATTGAAGAACAGCTTCTAATTACGAATTCGTGTACCTCTGTGAAAGCTGTAATTTTTCGAACTAAACTTTATTATCAAGACATATTTTTTAAATGTATTGAGATGTAAAAATCCAATAATTTGCAAAACAATCTATCAGAAATGGTGGGCTTATATGTATAAACACATATAGTCTGTTAGTGTTTTCAGAATAGCTTAATATTTTTTGTGGTTCACTTTCCATCAAAATGACTCGTAGACACCTATATAAATAAAGCAAGATTAAAATCTTATTTTTAAAGATATGCTTCTGATTCTATAATCATTAACTATTGGTATTTATTTTTTAAGTATTTTTAATGTTAATTGTTAATAAGAAGCAAAACGTATTATAGCACGTAACATTTCTTTAAAATACTCGTACTTTAAAAAGAATTCGAGTATTTTAAAGAAATGTTAATCATTATAAGTAGGAATCCAATGATATAAATAAGGCTCATTAACCATTCTGTCGCTGAGGCGACCATCGGGTGAAGACGATTCCATACCCGAGTCGAATAGAAAGACAAGCAGGAAACGTATCAGAAAAAAAGAACAGTTCGGCAATCGACAAAAGTTCTGGCAGTTGGATTTTTTGATTCAGTGAATGTTTCGAAAGTTTAATTTTTTAAGAATCTTTTATGTCAATACGAGAAATAAAATGTCGTTTGAAGAAAAAACATTTGTATAAGAAAATTTGTACTTTTTAAAGTCTTGTGATTGAATTCTAAGAACTTAAAGTTAGTCGGATGAAATTTTTATTAGATGAACAAATCTGACTGAAATGCATAATAAATAGTTTTAAGATAAATAATGATTTTCTTATATTACAACAAAGCAATATAATTTTTATTTCAATTATTCCTAAATTATGCGCAATTTTCCCTTTATTTAATGGGTTTCTAAATAATATTAACAGCTATTTTTATTCCCTTTCAAAAATTTCCTTTTAAATTATAATTAATACTAAATATCTCCTTTTTTGCGTTATATTATTTCTCTTTTGTTTTCCCTTTATTATAATTTAAATTAAAATTTCCATTTTTGTATCATTTTTTCAAACTCTATTAAAATTTATGTTTGGTCATTTATGCTTTTTATTGTTTATTATTTGTACTAAAATATCATTAAATGAGTAAAACTATTTATAAGAAATATTTTTCATTTGCTTGAAAAAATACGTTTTTGTCAAGCTAATTAAGTGGATGATTGGTATTTTTGCATAATTTAAGTTATATTAAAGTAAAAATAATCAAATGAAAAACTCTGTTAAAACATCTTGAATATTATTAAACTTCACGCATGTATTCTCGTCTAACAGGTTTTTTTTTTTTTTTTTTTTTTAAAGAATCAATTATGTCTAAATTTATTTTTCCATTTTTCCGTTGAATTTCGTATGCAATATTTTCATCATAATAATTTTTGTTTGTTTTTTACTATTCATAAATGTACAATATTTGCAAAAGAATTTTTTAAAGTAATACCGAGAATGTAAGAAAATGAATAAATTTGTAAACATTTTAAGACATGGAATTTTTTAAATATATATGTGTGTGTGTGTGCGTGCGTGCGTGCGTTGTCATTTATATTATAAACAACACAGTTTTTGTCATATTTAAAAATTAAAAATAATTTAAAAGAAATTATAACTCATAATGTTTCTAAATTTATTTTTTTATCAATTCATTTAAATTAACACTATGTCTGTAAAAGTTTCTGATATAACTATGCTGTGTTAATCGACTGATTCTTTACTTCACAAAGCACCCATCGAGTAGAAATAACGAGCTACTGCTCACTGATTGAATCCTCAGTTGGTGAGGCCCTAAGTTAGAGAGAGAAAATTCCTTGAGAACTGTCATCGTCTCTTGACGTGGTTCGAGATAATGAAAACATTTGCCAAGAAGTCTAAAATTATGTTATTTCTAGATTTATCATTTATTTCGCGGGAACAAATTAGTTTTAATTACTCTTTTTGAGCTTCACAAGAATTATTTTTAGGAAATTGAAAATTTTAAAAAATGTTTTGATACTACATTAGTTGGATGTTTCAATTTTTAGTAGATGTGTTTTTTATTATTGTTAGTGACCACAGTAGCCTAGACGCGAACTCACTGCCGGCATTGTTTCCAATGAGTCGTTGGTTGGAGCCTTGATGCCACTGAAAAAAAACATTATGCGCATTAATTCTATCGAGGCTACAAATTCTCCTGTGGAAGTTTGAAGCAGGAGGTGTCAAATTAGGTGTGTCTTAGGTATTTGAGAGAGGCTCAAAATTACAAGTTCTGTTGCCAGAATCCCTTGTGTTGCCACCTCGTGTGACATAAATAAACAATAAACATATCCTTTAAATTATTTGTTCTACACTTTCAATTAGTTTATCTGATGAACGAAAATTAATTATGTCTTAATTAATTCACTTAGTATGTTTTGTTCTCTATTTTCTATCATTTCCGATATTTTTCGTACTGTATGTTTTTATAATGAAGATAAAAGCAAAAAAAATGTGCTAGCTTTATAAATAATAATTTGTAAAACAAAAATTTTGAAAAAAATTTAAAAACTGCATTTTCTATCATTACTTGAAAATTAGATATTAGACACCGTATTATTAAATTTTAAAAGGAAATTAAACCTGAACTGCATGCCCCTTCACTGAAAATTTTCTAGTAGTACAATCGAATCCTTCAGTGCACTGAATTAGTTAAATTGAATAATTTAGCTCACTAAGCACACCCATCCTGAAAACACTTCATTGCATTATCGATTGTAAATATTAAAATAAAAAATTTAATTTTAAGATATGAAAATCTATGCATTGTTTCGTAACATGATCAAACTAGAATATTATGATTTGATCGGAAACTGCATCAAACCTATATCTTAGTATTTTAAGGCTTTCATATCTTTTTAATGATTTATGCATGATACGCAACTCAATTATTACAATTATCATTATTGTTACATAATGTATGAGAATAATTTAGCTTCTCACAACTATAAATTTTGTTATCTGATTCTTAGCAAAAATGTAAACGATATCTTTAGCAAGATGCCTTCAATTACACTTATATCACATTCTTTTTACCCAATATCATATCGCTTTACCTCTTAGTTCTTAGTTATGTTAAAAATTAAACACATTTCAAAGGAATATATTTTTAAAAATTTTGGTATTGTTTTAGGGGGAAATACTAAATTTATATAGAGCATAAGTTTTTATATTTTTTTTTATCCTTAGTGTTGTCTGGAATCTTACACAAATATTTTTTACCTTTCATCAAAGTTATTAGGAAAATTTTAATCACAAGCAATACGTAAGCATTAAATTATCTCTAATATGAGTATCATCGAAAAATTCTACTTTCTAATAAGCTTCTGAAAATTACCTAATTGCATCTTTGATTACATTCTGACACTAAACAAAACAAGAAAATCACTCTCCATCTAAGTTTCCATTACAGAAATTCAATACTGCCCGTCTTAAAGCTTTACAATAAAAATAGAAGAGGTACAGACATTCTTCGTCCTAACGTAGCTGAAGTGATTTGCATCAGTAATTACTGAATGCTTCGCTAGCTTCTTGGGTGAATGGGAACTCGAATGTAAAAATTCGCTGAGCGCTGTCATTCCGCCCAACTCAGCGTAGGCGTTCGAAATGCGTGAAGTAATTTGCAATATGATTACTGCTGTGCGAAGAAACATACTAAAATGCTTAAGGCCATGTTTGCCGCTTCTATTAAACTACAGGAATTAATATGGAATGTAGATGGTATCCATTGATGAAGAAAATTTCTCTGGGTCACAATTTCTAAAAGTAAATATCAAATTATATATATATATATATATATATATATATATATTAAGGGAGCACCGTTAGTAAATATAAATTTAGCATATTTGCTCAAATAAATCCATCAGAGCTGACAGAAATCAGAAGAAAGATAAAGATTTGTATTAATATTAGATTAATATTTAATTTTGATGTAAGATTTCTTTTTGCCTTTTTTTATGTTAATGTTTTTTTTAATAGTGGAATAAATAATATAATTAACAAATCGTAAGGTATTCAATCTTTGAAAAGATAAATAACTCTGGGGAATTCTATTTTCTTGATCTTTAAATTCTGATGAAGTTAAACACATGTATGTTTCATATATAAATAAAAATCATACCATTTCGCCTTTTCTTTAAATTTTCATGATCAATCAGAGTTGTGACTAAGTTTTTTCATGTGTTCCTCACTAATTTAATTCTTACAATTCTTTAAAAACGCATGCTATCTCAAAATTGAAACCATTATATCACTTTCTGTAATGAATTATCTCAACTTTCGATTTCATTGGGAATTAGTTTTATGAACTACTTTTACCTTTTTTTATGCCAGTAATAGGTGTCCTTTATTTGTATTTCAGAATAAACAATACAGTCAACGAAACTCAAGTTATTAGTTCTTTCACAAAATAAATAAACTTAAGTAATATGTAAACTTAAAAAAGTAAAAACTTAATTTTCTTGTTCTTTAAATTTTGATGAAGAGAAACACATATTTCAGTTATAATTAAAGGTCAAATCATTTTTCATTTCCTTCAAATCTTCATGATCAGTCAGAGTTATGACCAAGTTGCTTCATTTGTCCCTCACCAATTAATGTCTTAGTATTCTTCAAAGGCTAATACAAACTTAACATTTAATCCATTGTTTCACTTTTTGTTAAAATTGTTGCACTTTTTTATTTCATTGGAAATCACTTTGCTTATTATTTTTCTCAAATTGTATAGTTTATTCTTACTTGAAATTATTTTATTTATGAAAAATGCTCCTCCGATTTGACTTTTAACAAATTACAACATGTTCTCAAATATTTATGTAATTTCCACATATTTAAGTGCAATGGCGTTCTCTAAAGGAATTTAAAAATAATTAATAAGTAAAAAAAAAATAAAGTATGCATCTATTTTTCTTATACTATGTATAACATTTCGATAACATTATGTATAATCATGAAAAGCTTAATTTTTTTCAAAAGTAATATATGTATAATGAATTTAGAACCACTTAGAAACCTTGATAAAGAGAGTACATTCCACATTATATGAATAGAATGAATTTGAAAATAGAAAACTTCTGTTCAGAACAGATACTAATATTCGTACCAATTTATTCTAATCAAACCAATTTATCGTGAAACAATTTGTCTGACTTAACGACACGATTTATAAAACAATACTTAGTTTTTAATCCCCTTGACAGAAAATAGCTTTAAGCATTGCTTTACTTTTAACGACACTTGAGTTCTTCAGCTCATAAAATAAGCAACAAAAGATATTCCGTGCCTTTTACTCCTTTTTATGACTATCTACAAAAAAGAATCTCTGGTCCTTTAAAGAAGCACGTACATCCGCCATTACAAGATAGGCGTCTCTTTTGTAACCGTATCAGTGATTTGCGAGAGGTTAACTGTTTTACACTACGCTCCCTTGAATCTCCAAATAGATAATGTAGATAGCATGTGGGAAGGAACATACATTTTGTCATTCTGCTATACTTTCAGTAAAACATTCTTTAAAATTGAGCAATGTTTTGAATTGGAAAAAAATTTCATTTATTTTATTCTGTAATTCGAAAGTAGCGATTCTTATGGTTAGCTTAAATTGCCCTCAGCAATTTGTAAAAATGTTTATAGTTTGTATTTTTAGATCAGAAAACTTATAATGGTTAAATAATTTAAAAACAAATTAGGAAGTAATCTCAATAATTAAAACAATAAGTGACATCATGGTTGTACCAATGAGAAAACAGATATAAGCCAAACCATAAAAATAAATAATCATATGCAACTATCAAACAAAAACATTATAGACAGTTCAAAAAGAAAGTAAATTAAATGAAAGAAGTAAATTGACTATTACCAGAATCAGCAAAAAAAATATAAAAATATTGAAAAATTGTAAAAAACGATAATTTGAAAGAAATCAAAAACATGGAGTATACTATAAATTTAATGTATTTATTGTTATGACAGACCTTAGACTGTAAGGTCTGTCAAGATTTCTCTAGAATTAAGTGTGTGTGTGTGTGTGTAGAGAATTATAGTAATTCCATATGCAAAGCTTCTTCGTTATTATGGAACCTATATAGAAGGACTTCTATAATATAAATGGTATGGTACAGGTAAGTATCTCTTTAACAACTTAATCATTATATAATTTTACTTCAATCAATAAAATTTATTTCTTGCACAATAAATTTTCAAATTATTTCTTCCAATTCCTCCTAAAGTAAATTCTACAAATAAACTATCATCGAAAGTATCAGTTCTAAAATGAATATTGAGACGATCGATATAAAATATTTAATTATATTTTGAGCAGCAAATGAACTTGATTAAATTCACTTTTGAGTTTTCATCCCGATAAAGAAGCAAATTAGCTGTTTTGTTCATTAAAATGTACAATTTACTATAAAATGAACACAAATGAATATCTTATAACTGAAACAAACAAAACTCGCCTAAAAGAGTTTTTTAATGAACATGGGTAGAGAATCATCATTATCTTAAATTCATAACACAAGGAAAAAGCTAACATAGCCGACTTTTTGATATTGACTTTCACCACACACACACACACACACACACTAAGCACACACACACACACACACACACACACACACACACACACACACACACACACACACACACACACACACACACACACACACACACACACACACAATAATAATAATAATAATACACACACACACACACTACACACACACACACACAATAATATTGT
>BMAW01020340.1:266268-327780 GCA_019974015.1 Nephila pilipes
TTTTTACCCCTATGCTACCGTTCCCATTTCATCATAAGAAAGAAATCCACTTCGCTACTATCAAAGTCAAAAAAGTACTTAAATCAATAAGCATTCATTATCCTTAAAATGTGTATTAAAATAATAATATTGCATACTATTTACTGTTAATGTATATACGATTTCTTACAATATTTAATACAACACAAATTTATGAGTAGTTTTAAATAATGTAAGCTTATTTTTGTCACATTTTTTCCTAAATTATACGAATAGACCGAAATTGCTCTTTTACATAAGAAATTGTATTTGTTAAAATATTGTGAATTTTACCTTAATATGAAATACTCAGCATATTTCTATTTCAAAGAAAATATATTATTCAATTTAAGATTATGTAGAAATTTTTTATTTTCTTTTTTATAAATTACTAAGAAATCAGAAAAACATCTCACATATATCTTCTACAGCCTTTAAAGGTTATGAAAAGCATTTAAAAAAGATACGTAAAAACTCATTGAATGCAGAAAAATGTTAAAACATTTTTAAAGCATTTTGCTCTTAACCAAAACAAATCATTACTTACTCAACCTACAAAGATAAATCCCCTTTCACAAAATGTCTTTTCAAAAAAGAAAACCTTTTCATAATGCGAAAAATCACTGTTATAAAAATAAATGCATTTGAATCGATAAATACAACGCGTCTGAAAGCAATGGTAACCTCAAGGCACAAAAAATAATAAAAATCTAAAATAATTTTTCAATTTTTCTAGGGAAAAACTATATTTTATACAGAGAATGAAAGCTGAATCAATGTTCAAAAAACGTTTTCTCACATAAAAAGACATCTGATACAAGCAATAAGAAACACATGATGAATAACGATGTAATAATTTGAAAACAAAATGGAACGGAATATTGAAAAATTTTCATGAAAGTTGTCAAAAACATTAATCAAAATATAAAAACTCCAATATATTTTGTAGTATTCTTAACAAATTAACAAACAAATTTCATTCGTGCTAAACATTCAAAGTTTCAATATTAACACAAAGTTTTTTAAAAAATTTCTTATCTAAGATTAAAATAATGCACATAAGAAATACCATGTTGTTATAAAATTATTGAAACGGAAATATTCATCCAATTGAATTACAAAAATCAATAATAAATATATTAGCATTCAATTCAGGGAATTAAATTTTTTAAGAAAAAATTTATTTAAGAATCCTATTACATCTAACATATCTAAGTGAAAAAAATATATCTAAACAAAATAATGGTAACAATATTTTAAAACTTGTCGTGTACTAATAATTCTAACATGTACATAAATTTCAAAAAGGGGAAAATGTAAAAAAAATTCTCAAAATTTTTCTCTCAGTTGCAATTATTGATTTTCGTGATTTTAAAATTAAAGAAACGCCGTTTCTTGAATTTTCTATTTCAAAAATAGTACTTATACGGCTAATATGAAAGATCTAGAAGTTATTAAGAATCCCAAAATTACTTGTTTTTCTTAACCAAAAAGGGCAGAAAAAATAAAAAGTTTATAGCATTTTTAAAACATATCATCTTGATGGAATCTACCTGAATTTTAGACTTCAAAAGTGTCTCTTTTAACTGACCCTTCAACAATTAAATATTTCCAGGAAGAAATTGTGTATGATTCACTTACCAAACTAAGATCATTGTTTGCAGAACTTCCAAATGGTGTTTCAGATGTGTAACTATGTATTTTCAATGTGCATGTATTTGAGAAGAAATTTTTCGCAAATAGACCTCGTGTTGCTTCTAAGTGCGACATTAATTAAACAATCACTCAGAAGAAAATCGGTAAATGATCCAATAAAGAAATCTCGAAGCTTTTTTTTATTCGAAACATTCAAAAAGGAAACACTTGATTCTCTTTTATCAAGGAGTTTATGAAAATGCTTCTAGATAAAATAATTAGTCTCAAAACACTTGCACGGAACACAAGTTGCAGATAAAATACAAAATTCCTAACTCGCAAATATAGTAAATATCAACAACATTTTATTAGTACTAGATATGAATGAAATTTGATAAATTATAACTTGTATTTTATCCGCATTCTAAAACAAAAACTGAAAAATAATTATGGCATGTGCAACAGTCTTCCGTTAAACACCTGAAATTAAACAAGGGCAGAATTCAGACATTTCCATGAAAATAGTTTTCAATTATATTTGCTTATTTAGAATATTTCGGAACATTGCACTCAATTTTACTTCTTAAGCCTTATTTTGATGTTAAAATGTTATAGTTTAAAATATATTTACATTCTTCTTAATCATTGTTTATGATATTTTTATTTGCAATTTCGTGTCGATACTTATTTTTTAATTCCCACTTTTAGAAATTCAAGTATTTAATTATGCAATACAGTTTTTGTTGTTTCCGTAATAAAAGTTCTTCATTTATTTTCTCAAAATTTTTAGGTTCAAAATATTATTCGAACTAAATAGTGTTTAATGTATAAAATTAAGGCTTTGAACTTCGGAATGAAATAAGCTCCTAACCAGGTCATGTTTTTTTTATTAAATTAGAGTTAAAAAAACCAATCATTTAAAAAAATGTACTTGAAATAAATGTAAAATTATGTATAAAAACAGATTATCAAGGCAAAAAAGATTTTAAACAGCAATTTTTAATAAAACTTTTTCACATGAAATTGTAATTTAATAAAAATTGACAGATAAAATTAAACATCCCTTTCTCAGCTCTCTGATTAATCTCGATAAATTGAAGCGAAATATAGAAGTATGTTTAATAATACATTTTTAAGTAATACTTTTTCCTCGGATTCATGAAAGCCAGCAAATATAATTGAACATCGATATGAAACTTGAATAAGATCGAATTAAACGAACATACTCAAATTTCATTAAAGTCAGTTAATTATGAAGAACATCTTCAATGTTATTTAGAAAACGATAAATATGAAGATAGAAAAAACTTCGGAGTGAGAATAACAGTAAGGAAAGTCATTTTCTGTGTTATCCATTTTTATTTTTATTTAAATTACTCAAGAAATCTCTTTCCTTTTAAGAAAGAAGAAAAAAAATAACATGTAACTTCTGGAACATTATCAGTAATTTCTGCAAGATATTAAATAAATTCCAAAGAAAGCTATCAATACATTTGATATGAGTACAATACGGTTATAAATAATTTAAGCCACCAAAAGATAAAGATTTTTCTTTTTACGAAGAATGTATTAGACTAATGTATGTATGGTGGCTCTATTTGAGGAATAATAAACCCTAGAATCATAATGATTCTTTTACTGCTTAATTTGATTTTCTTAATGATTTCACTTAATTTATTTGTATTGTTTTTTGAAAGCTACAGACAAAAGCCATGTTGCCTTTACCATTATTTATAACATTCTCGACTAATTGATTATGTACGAGGGAGAATCGTAAAATTATACATATATATATATATTAATGCAAACTCAATACATTTCAAGTCGAATGCCCAATGTTCCACCTCTGACTGACAATGTGCTTGTCAAATCATTGACCCCGCAGAGTTTTTTGAATTCTTGAAGTTAGAAAATCTTTCTTGTTATGATATTGATAGAATAAGGTCGATTTGTCAAATTTTGAAGGCCACATCGCTTTAATTCTTCAACCATTTCTCAAAATGATTGAATAGGTGAATTGTCGACAGGAAGGTAGACAACTTTGGGGATCATACCGAACCATTTCTTGTTCAGAGCATAGCGCAATTTGTTCAGAAATACGCAATAGTAGGCGGTAGTGAGGGTCTGATCTTCTCCAAGTAGTCTGTTAAAATGACAACACAAAAGTTTGGAGAACAGGCTGAATGGTCTTCCTATATAGTTTTGTACCTTAACCTTTACGTGGGGAGGGGGGAGTTAGTCTTTGTGCTTCCACTAACTGCCCATCTCTTTAGTCACTGAATTATATTGATAGATTCAAGAT
Organism: Nephila pilipes; assembly: GCA_019974015.1. NCBI lineage: Eukaryota > Metazoa > Arthropoda > Arachnida > Araneae > Nephilidae > Nephila > Nephila pilipes. The sequence goes on from BMAW01020340.1 coordinate 270,224, forward strand.
TTATTCATAGTTATAAAGTGACCAGAAAATCTTTTTTGTTTTGTTCCAAAAGATTTAATATTTCCTTGTTTTGATTTGAAAAGGCGTCAGAAATCATGGAATCTAGCGTGCTGATTCCTTTGACATCTCTTCTTGAATAATTTTTTACACACTGCCGCAACTAATATCAGCCTCATTCATGGTCATTTTGATAATTTCCGTTCAATATAATAGGATAAAGTCTTTCACTTTCTTCATTGTGGAGATACCATCATCTTCATAAATGAAGATCTTCCACTTCTTGGAATGTCTGTAAGGTACATGTGGCCAGTTTGAAAAGTACATTTTTAACCTTACAACAGAATAATATGACTAACTATCATTTCTATACAAAGCCATCATTTCATTGTGTATTTGTCAGATACTATAACCTTTCAAATGAAAGAACTTAATCACACTGCTAGCATCTATTTTCTCTATACTGTAGCTTTCTTCAATCTATAGCTTCTAAAACCAAATAAATTAACATTAATAGTTGTAATTTAACTTAAGTACTCATACATAACATTATGTACATAATGTACTTGCGCATAACATTATGTACGAGTACATAAAATTAAAATTATATACTCGTACATAAGAATCCCTTGATATACAGAATAAATTTTCAGTTACTCCTTAGAAATAATTAAAAGTTTATGATACCTCATTTTACTTATAAATTTTTCCAATTACTAAATTATTTTTTATTCGTAATATTATTTTTACTAAAAACTTGCATTTGCTCTGATATTTAGTTCCGAAATGTGACGCGTAAAATTCTGAGTCAAGAAGTTTCAATCCAATATTTATTTCTTTAATTTTTCCAAATTACATTCAATTAAATAATTTTCAAAAAATCTCATCTTGGTAAATAATTAAAAACTTTTCTATTTTTTGTGATGTTGATTAGTTGCTCAGAATTGTACTGCCAATTGTTTTCGAAACGGTTGAGATTGCATGATTCATTCAATATTTGTTCTTCTCTCTAATCAAAATGTTCATAAAATTAGTTTATCAAAAGTCTATCGCTTCTTTAACTGTAAGATGATATTCTTAATAAGATGATGATATTCTTCAGCTACCTCAAAAACATTTATATTTTGCATAAGGACAAAATATTTCTGGTGCTTTTCATGTTCAGTTTTGGTACATTATTTTCTTTCTAAAGCTCGTTTATTGCCTCGTTATTGCCATTTTTCGTTAATTCCGTGATTGCGTCATCGATATTATATTCTTTGATATTATAAATAATATATTTGCCTTTTGCTTAATTGTGTAACTGGAATATCCGAATATTGAAATATAGATATTATAATTTTAATAGCTTCCCAAATTTGAAATATAAGTTCTCTCAAAGAAAATTAAATGACTTTCCAAATTAAAACAATAATACTTAAGCATTTAACTCCTTTAAAGCAAGAAATAAACATTTTTCCTGACAAAGTCACATTTCAAAATAATGTATTTTCATCAATTTATTCTCCTTATTAACTGTGACGAAATTTAAAAACTTTCATCCTATCTGGCACAGAAAAGAATCACTATTTAATATTCTAAAGGATATATCGTTCCTATGTATTTTCTATCTATACTTCCCTGGGGATACATCTCGATAAATTTATTTATATAGGAGATTGTTTTTGAAATTTCTTTCGCAATACTTGTTCAAATCCGCTTGAGACCCTCTGGGGAAATTTCAAGGAACATCTCTTTATTGTAGCTTCAGGAAAACACGTTAAAAGGCAATATTTCACTGTAACAGAAGTAATTTCTTCTTCGTGCCTTCTTATTGATTTAGTTTTAAATTTTAATCTTACAGGAAATCATTTCTGTTATGTTTTCCACATAGAATGTTCGTAAGAAGAAAAATATTGTCTATTCTAAGGTATTTTAGAAATACAAGATTAAACATCAATTCCCTTCATTTCAAATGTATTACGTCATATTTAAACAGTATATGACTTTATTTGGATTCCGTGTTTATTCTAAATTCATTTATATTTCTTTTAATATTTTAAAGGCAGTTTGATAAATGTAAAGCGCATTTGCTTATAAATGTTGCACTGAGAAGCAACACAAAGGTTATTGGTGACGAACCTCGTTATTTTGAACCTCGTTTAAGGGACGAGGTCGATACTGGCACCTCCCTCTTTAAACTTACTCACCACGCTAGTGGAACAACTTGGGACCTCAACAGATTTAACGTGCGTTAACCCAGCTACACGGTAGATCATTAATGGCATCAGGACTTGAACCCACAACTCGAAGAAAACCACAGACTGCGAGTCTTCAACCATGTCCACTAGGCTACGGTGGCCACGTAGTGTGCATGAAGAGATATGTTATCATTCCCTATTTAGTTTAATAATTTGCATTGCAATTCATTAAATGAGCATCTTTTTTTGTAATTTTACTTTGATACAAGTGAACAAATGCTCCTCTCTCGAGGAATATTTTATTGAGTTTAAGTCTTTTTTGGCAGTGTAAGATTGAATAAATTAAATGGCATACACATAATCTTGCAGTAGTCAGTCATTAATCCTTAGAGATGATGGACATGATCATGAAAATGATTTAAACCGATTGATGAAATAAAATAATGACAATAGTATTTGAGCCAACTACGAGTTTATTGTATTGATTAATTTAATTTTAAAAGTTTAACATTTACAAGATTCAAGTACCTGTACGTAGAGGAGGATTAACTTCCATCGTACATGTCGGGATCACGCATACTATTTCAGATACGCGCACATTTTCGTGAATGTAAGATGTTAAGAGTGTGTGCCAGAGTGTGCCAAACATTGCGAACGCTCTTATTTAAAAGGTCGCCGGGAAAGATGAAAGGTTCCGCAAAGTGCCCTTTTTCCCATCTGATTTGACTACATTCTTGGGGTTTAAGAGTAAAATAACCCGCTGCGGGTCTTTTATTTGTGATACCAAAGAAGATAATTGGAAATGTCCTAAATTGACAACCACTCCGTGGTGATCATTGGGCACTACGTAACATAAGCATAATCGAGATAAAATCTCATTTCAGTTACAAAATGGGATTACAGGATTATTTGTGAACAACAATAACGAAACATCGTAAGTGTATTATTACATCTGATATCTGTTTATATTTACTTAAAAAAATGGCAATTGACAAAACAATTTTATTTCCAGCTAACATTAATAAATTCATTTATCTCAAAATATATCTATTAAGTGAAAATAATAATTGAATAAAGTTGAATTATTTTTATTAAACTTATCCATTTTGAGCAAAAAATTACAAATACGTTTTTTATGCTTATATTGAATTGGAAAAGCAATTTTTCATTCCTTCCAATTTTTAAAATATATTTATTAATACTATTTCGTCTTCAATTTTCATTTTTTTTTCAAGTACTTCAGTCTTAAAACAGATTTTTTCTAAATTTTTTCCTGCAACCTAGTTACTTTTAAGATTCTTTTTCTTTACTCATTTATCTTGCCCGTTTTGAGTTTTGTAGATAAAATAAAGCATTATTTAGGTATCTATATAATTGTCATGTATTTTAATAATTGCTTGGATTAAATAATTACAAAAATAATCTCAAAAAGAAAATATTATTAAGTTGAAATTATTAATGAGTGATTCGAAGCTGTTTCTTGCTAACTAAAAACTTCACGTTTGGGGAAAAGGACGATAATTTAAATCTCAGATTCTGTTCGATTTCAATTCTGATCTTTCAGGACAAACAGTGGTGAAAATGTGACTTCATAATTATACATTGGTGGGCAAAAATTAAGGACGAAATCAGAAAATTAGGATATCAGCGGGGGAAAAGACAGAGTGGACTAAAAGACTGATCTGGAGATTAACTAGGGTGAGGTACAGTAGCACATGCACAGACATGCAACTAGTTGTAATGCGGGAGTGTTGGAGCGGCATAAAGTACGCAGATGGTGTAAGTTCAGCATTTCTGGGAAAGAGACTGCTCGCCGCATAACATTTAAACCATGTCGAATTCCTGTCTCAGGGTGAAATTTCGAACAATTAATCTGTTAGACGAGATCTGGATGATTTTAGCTGAGGTCAAATCATTGGAAAAAAGAAGGTCAATGTGTGATAAATGTGGCTGAGGAGTTCGGGATTGCTCTCAGCATCGTTTCACGACTTCGGAGAAAATTTAAAACTGCAGTAACAACTGTTAAGCAGTGGACAGTTTACTCAGTGGGCGTCCACGAACAATCCCGCCAGCTGATGACCAGTATATTGTGCGACAGGCAGAAGAAAAGGCGGCAGACAGTGGGAGAAATCACTAAATACACGGCACAGGCGATTCGACATCGATATTACGTTTTACGCCCTGAGGCTGCACAGTGGTAGTCTGTTTTCACTATGACTTGTACGGTGTGTACCTTTAACGCCTGTTCATCGGAGAAGGCGTTTTATGTGGTACCAGGAGCATCAGACTTGATCAGATAATCAATAGGATCGAATATGTTGTAAGGATGAGAGCAGATTTATTCTGAGTAGTGATTCTAGACTCATACACATCTGGAGAGAGCAGGAACCCTCAATTACCTCTCCAATATCATTGAAAGAGACCAATTTTATGGTCGCGGTGTTCTTGCTTGAGGAGGCATCATGTTTGGTTGCCTAAAGGACCCTCACATCTTTGAAGGAGACTCAGTCACCCGGTCCTGATATGGTAGCGAGAGTCTCTTTCTGTATATGAACCCTTTTAGAGGTACTATGGGTCCCCAATTCCTTTGCATTGACGCAATGCGCCAGTTCATTGGACAATAGCTATCAAAGAGCTGTTGGGAAGTAAGGATACTAAACGCATGGATTGGCTGGCAACGTCTCCGGATTTGAGTCCCATAGAGCATGTTTCGGATTACGAGATATCGAGCATGCATAAGTTACATGCTCCAAGCACGTAACTTACAGTCTGTAACGATTCCGAAGCTCCAACTGGTAGTACAAGACTAATGGACTGCAATGCCTCAACATCTCATACTCAGCTAGTCCAGGTGATGTGAAATCTGAGTATCAGGGGAGATTATATCCCCCACTAAAGGCTGGATGTTTCTGGCTGGACACCTGTCACATGGTTGTTTCAGCCTTCAGATGCAGTGTTAACATTTCAGACATATGGATGTTTCCGTGTTTAGACGCAGTCATAACGTTTCCATGGTACTTTTTCAATAAAGTTTATATTTATCTGTAATGTTTGGTTGTGGTTCGAAGATATAGTGAAATGAGTTATGACTTTTAAGACTTAACAAAAACTTTATTTGAAGATTAAAATAGTGTAGCACTCTCAGGGAGTCCTACTTAACTACTCCTATGCTACGAATACCTTCAACTGACATCACAAAACCATCTTTTCCCCCTCCTTACGGGCGAGGTCCTGAATCATTGCTAGAAGGGGACAGGAACACTACATTATCCTTTTGATTTCAATTTTGGTAAGTTTAGCTTACATTACTTATGATATAACATCTTGGATATCTTATGATACTATTTGTGTTGATTTGGAAAGCTTATGCACAACGTTATATTGAAAAAACAATCTCGTCCTTAATTTTTCTATACCAGTGTAAATCTTAAAAAAAGGTATCACAACTTTTACAGCTTTTCTCTAAAACTGATACTCTTGACCACGTAAAAGTTAAAAATTCATAAATTATATTCTTTCGTATATACTTTTGAATTAGGTGTCACATAACTTTTCGCGTATTCATTTTGTCAACAATTAAAAAATTCAACATCTGAAACCTGGAATTCTGTCTCCTATTCTACGTGAAATGTAATGAATTTTTTATCTCTTCTTTGCCGCTATTTATTGAGTGGAAACGTTCTTTAAGATTAGTCTCCAGGCCTAGAAAACTTCCCTATATAGCCGCTGAAATATCTTTCAGCAATAAACTCCTATTATGTTCATTCTGCAATTCTGTCAGCAGTAAAATTTCTTTGTAGATACCACACGAAGTCAGCATAAATTTAGTTCTTTTTTTACAGCTTCAATCTCCTCTTGATTTTTAAAAGCAGTAACATTGTTATCTTATAAAATTAGAATTTATTCAAAAAGTTAAAAATATCACAACGATTTTCTACATCATCTTGAGAACTATGAGATCATGAAACACCACCATTTAGGAAATTCTGATCTGAAATGCACCTAAGAGGAGATTTGTGTGTGCATGGGTATATGTACTTGTGCTTTCGTATGTGTGCGTGCGTGTTTAAGTTATGGTTTCATTTCATTTGATTTCTCAATATCTAAAATCTATAGCATAATTAATAAAACCCAAAATATTTTTGAAAGAATATTTTTAAATATGTTTTGTTTTCAAACGTTCTTAGTTCAATAAGAATACAATAAATTTTAATCTCCTTTTTAGATAATAACTTATATAATAATTTAATTTTTAAATATTATCTAAAATAATGGAAATAAAAGTGCTCTATAAATATTAACAGAAATCAAAATTTGAACTATACTCCAATACTTTGTGTTACAATTTATAAATGCTGCATTTTTTAAAATAAAATAATTTGTAGTGTATTACTATATTAGTTTTTTATTTTTTCAGTATATTACTATATTCTGTTATTGTATTATATTGTTATATTAGTATTTTATTATACTCTGTTATTGTATCAATATATTATTATATTGGGACATTATCGTATCAGTATATCATTACATTCTATTATTGTGTTAATACATTATTATATTCTATTATTGTGTTAATACATTATTATATTCTATTATTGTATTAGTATATTATTACATTCTATTATTATATTAGTATATTATTATAATCTATTACTGTATTAATATATTATCGATCAGTATATATATATATATATATACTGATCGATAATATATATATATATATATATTATTGTATTCTATTATTCCAAATTAAATGCTCTATATTTTGCTTGTGATAACTTGATAATGATAGTATTCTTATCAATGCATTTGTACAAAATGTAGTTTTACTATCAGTTGTTCAAAACTCTAATTTTGAGTATTTTGACCCGTCTTTGTCTAATCTATTATCACGTTTGATTTCTAAACCATTATCTGTTGAGGATTGTTATCTGTGAATTAATCTATTTTGTCCGCTTTAATTTGGTAAACTGTAGATATTGGAATTTGTATCCCTTCTGCTCATTTCAGTAAGACACGCAAAGATATTTCAATGATATTCTTCGATGAAACATTCCACTCTGTTTGTCTCCATATAATTTACTTGAAAGCTACATAATTATTGAGACAATATTTGCTGAAGGTGGTTAAATATAGGTTTTAATCCAGAATGAATAGTTTTAATAATAGTAAAAATAATATTATATTCAAATATTGTACTAAGATTTCAAACACCTAGGAACTGGAGTGGATGTAAAACGTATGTTTCTGCACAATTTATATCAGAAGAAAAGCATTCCAATCTTTAATATAATGTTTTAACAAAAAAGGAGTTACTATGGGAATTTAGAGCTTTAATCTTATGAAAATTATTTAGTAGTTTCTAATCCAAATATATGCAGAAAATAAAATGTAATCTTGTGTATAAAAATACTTTTTTAATTTGGTTAAAAATTACAAAATCTTTTTTCAAATGTCATCCTAACCCTAAACAAACATCTGTCGGAAAGAAAAAAAAACAGTTTTGTAACGATTTAAAAATTACACATAGAAAACAATCTTTCTAATACAATTAAATTTATAGTACAATTCTACTCAATTTTATAATTGAAATGAGATTAAAACTACCATTTAGTTGCAGTTTATGAATGTGAAAAATACTTCTTTGCCACATTAATTTCTATTACAATTTTCCGACTTAATAGTATCTTTTCGGTTCATTTACGTTTTTAAGATGAATCTAGATCGTTAAATTTAATATCTCTTAAGTAAATTATACAACTCTTAGAAATAAGAAAAACTGTTATTAAATATATTTGTCTTTGAATCTTTTTCCATTATTGAAATAGAAATTTTTAAATCTTTTTGTCATCTGTGTATGCCGGGAAATTTCATTATTTCTAACCGACAAATCTAATTTCCGATTTCGTTTTTTTTTTATCGAACGAAATCCATCTTCAAAAGTTGATTTTATTGAAGTTTGCGTAACATTTGATAATTTTGAAAGGATACGCCGTTTTCGATTTTACGGAGAATACATACAAAACTGAAACCATTTATCTTAGACAACGAATTATCGTGCAATGGAAAATATTTTTATCACTCAAATAATGATTTGTTGTTTTTATTGAAATTGTTCAGCGTTCAATTGTGCAATTTAATATGAACGCATTTAAAACTCAAAGCAGATATAAATTCAAATGTTAGAGAAGCATCGAAATTTTAATACTATTTTTTAAATTCATTATTTTTCTTTCATACCAAAAAACTTAAAATGTAAATAATAGCTGTGACTTGCCTTAATATAATGGATATAGTAGATCACTGTGAGTTCTAGGTTCTAACCTGAAAGCCGTAGAAGACGATCCCGAATAACTAAGGTATTATGTTTCTTGTGAAACTGAGACTTACTGCGAAGTCCATTTGCTGAATGACATGGAAGTTTAAAAAGTGAGATACTGTCTCGACCATGTCCCTAAAATGTATTTCCAGTTAACATAATCAAAAATACATAGCGCATTTCTAGCTCTGAGAAAGTTACATTGTCAAAGGAAGTGGGAAATTACTTTGTATTAGAGATTTGAATGCTAAAAACTGTTAATTTTTAAATAGAAAACGACAAAAGCACTGACTCTTTAGGATTCAAATTCTTGTACATACAATAGAAAATCCTGCAGAAGGCAAAGGCTTTTATAATGGAAACATCAAATAAGCAAAGAAAATCATTTTAGCATTTCAAAAAACATTTCAAAATGTTTAATTGTAAAGTGTTTGAATATAAACGTATTTGTAGCAAACAAAAGTTTTCAGTGCACAACATTTAAAACACCAAAAAATTATTTAAAAATGTTTAAACTCTTGCAATTGTATTAGATTCTAAAAAATAATCTAATTCCGTAATAAAAATTTCAGCTGTGTAACATAATGATTATAGTAAAGTATATAGTTCTAATAGTTTGATTAATTCATCATAATTGATAATTTATACTTTTTAAGAGATCATAGATAAAATAATGTATATTGGTTGTTACATATCAATGTAATACATTTACTTCAAACAATGGTCCGTAACCTATAGAAGATCAAAAGGGTAACAAAAACAGCATTATCCAGCGACAAAATTAAGAAAAATGAGACCACGATAATAATAAAATGATAAAGTTTTCACCAGTAAGTGTACTGATATGACTGAAAATATCCGAAGTATGAATACGAAAAACATAAAATGTATAAAAAATTTAATATATTTTTCTAAATCCTTTGCTGTATTGTTTATTCAATAAATATTTTTTGATTTAGTTTTTGAAGGTACATCATTTCTTCTTAAACACAATATGTAAGAAGATGATAATTCTTCCTGTATATAAAAACTAAATTTTAGAAAACTTTTTAAATTGTAATATATGATTAAATAATACAGAAAATTTTATTTGTAAATTGAATAAAATGTCTTAAACTTATCGTAAAATCATTATTTTATGGAGATAAAAGGACAAGTATGAGTAAACATTTTTTCTTGGGGGCCGTTATGCACTAAAAATAATGTAAAGGTCCGAAACTTGTAAACAATAATATTGACAAAAAATATTAAACATTTCGATTTTGATGAAGGCATATAGTGTGTTGTAGTCTATATTGTATAGACATCTTGTATACTATATAGACTACCTCTAATAGTATAGACTTATAGAAGTAGTTTTATTGAATAATCCCTATTTAAAAACTTAAATACAAAACACGAATTCAATATTAATGATAAAAGTATGGATTGCTTAATGTTGTACTTCAGTGTGGATTTTTTTCCTCTCAATAAATTTTTCAACACGATATTAATCTAAAACTTCATCATAAAGCCATTTATTATAGAGCGCTGAAAATTTTGTTCATATAAAATACTACTTTTTGAAATTCATTATATATTCAACTAATGAAGGAAATTATTTTTAAATTTATTTCTTTAAATATTAAAACTTTTCAAAATTAAAACAAAGAAATAAACTAGCAGATTATAAAAACACTTTAACATTTTAATAGTATTCCTTTATTTACTTTTTGTTCTTTATAAATAAGTTCAAATTTTATAAAGAAAATGTAAATCTTATGTTTCAAATTCTTAGTAATAATTTTGAGTCCATAATTTCTGTGACTGAATGACATATTTTATTTTTATGTATCTGAGTATGTTAGTTTAGGAATAAGGTAACAATTAATTCCAGCTGCAAATTGAGATTATATCTTAAATTGTAAACATATTGTATATGTTGTTCTATATTTGTGAATACCTTATTGATCCACAAACGAAGTGCACCATTTTCTTCTTTTAGTATATCATTTTATGTTAATAAAAACTTGATGTAACTGCTAGGAAAAAAAAGAAATTCTTCGCATTTAAATCTTATCGTAAATTTCCAGGAATTGGTAGCATTTGGATTTTTTTTCTTTTACTTTCATAGAGTAAAAGAGTTGTTTTGAGTTTACTGAAGGCAAGATCTAGTAAAAAAAATTTCATTATATTTCGAGATAAATAAAAATAATATATCATGGCCAATATGAAACTTTCGTTTGCAATTATAATAGTAAAAATTACAACTACAACTTTTTTCTTTCAAACATTTATTTTACATTCATTTTTCAATCCTTTTACACAGTTTTCTTTTACTTACTATGACCAAATGTTTATGAATTCTATACTATCTAAATCCAACAATAAATATATACATTATTAGTGTACTTATGCAAAGAGCAACAGTTTCTTTAGAATTGTATATTCAAGAATTCGTCCATTTTTAAATTCGCTGACGAAATCTTCAGCATAACAAAACGCTAGGGAAAAAAATCTCAAAAATGGGGAGATTTAGTAGATATATCGATCAAAAAATATCATCGCGTGTTGGACTGGTGTATTTTTTAAACACATTCTTTACTCCTTAGATTTTTTTAAACTTTATTTTAATGCTATGGGAATTCAGTGATAGACTTTCAAACCTCACGAGAGATAGAAAACCTCGGTCAATTAATTTTCAATTTCAATCTCTGTTAATCCTTTTTTAAATTCAACTAGAAACTTCATTGAAAAACATTTTATTCAAAGTTTTAGAACAATTGATCAAACATCCAAAGATAGATTTTTTACCATTGTTTATTAGCCACCCCCGGAACTATTGTTTTAGTTGCATCACTTTTGGCGTACCAGATCACTTTTCAATTTTTTTATTTTTTTTGCTTCAATTTTAATTACATTTAGCTCAAAAATATTTAATTTATTAATATTTATTGTTTGCTTTAATTTTAATTACATGTACTTCCAATTTATCCTATTTTCAATTTGATGTTTCTTCTATTCACTTCACTTCATTTCTTCAGTTCGTCTAATTTGCTTAGGTTACGATTCATTTGGTTGAGTCAAGGTTTTATTTAATGCAATTCAAATTATAAACCTCAAAATTGCGGAGAACATTCTCACACGAAGGTAATCACAAATAGCCAAAGTATGGAGTTAATTTTTCTTAAAAATGGAAGGAAGTCTGTGTCAAACACATGTAGGGGTATGCGGTCATCCAATATAATGCATGTCCGAACCATTACACCTCCACCATCGTACTGATATTTTCCTTCATGAGGTAGGGATGGAATTCTATCCTAGGCTCTCTCCAAGTAAGGTACGCCAAAAATCAGTCTCCTGACTGAATCTCGACTCTTCTGTGAAAAAAACGGTGCTCCACTGAAGTTTGGTTCAAGGTTAATACAGCCTGCATCACGCTAAGCGTACTCACAGAGAGATGGAAGCAGACAACAGATCTTCTGGTTTACAACCATCTCTCATAAAGCTATCGGGCAACTGTAAACAATGAAACTCTGGTTTTAGCTCGAGTGAGAGCTGAGAAGCTGTAACCACCCTGTGTCGTCGGGATGAAATTGCCGAATAACTATCTTCATTCACCATTGCGTTTATCAAAATTGACTTTTACAACATTTTCTTGATATCCATCCAGTGTCCTGAAACTGTTTCCACAAATTGTTGGCAACAGTGGGCGTTACATTGAGCTCTGTAACTACCTCATTTGTAATTAGACTGCCTCCAATTTATCAACAATTCTTCATCTCATTCCGTCATTCATTTATTCGTGGCTATTCATGGTTCCTTATACCTTATAAAATTTACCTGACTCTTGCATTTAACATAGCAAAAGTCAGGGAAGAGTACGAGGAAACAAATCGCCGACAACCTTTCTAACTCTTATATCCCTTCTACAATCACAGCTCTACAGACATGCATGTGTACACTACGTATTCTACTCTGAATATTTGCTTAATTCTTCGAAAGAATAATTAGTACCTTTGGTTCAATACTTTTTTGCAAAAATAGATATAATTTGCAAATCCTCTTAATTTTTGCTCATGAATAGTCTGTGTGTGATTAGCCCACACTGTCACCTTGTTTTTAACTATGTTTTTCTTTTTGCCAAGCTTCTTGCGCTTTTTAGCGCCCAACTAACCTGAACCAATTAATCAAAACACAACTTTCAGTCTAGCTATAAAACCTCCGTTTCACTGAATCGTGCATACAACGGTATTATCTCAATCCCTTTGTAATTGCTGAATTAACAAAATTTCGAGACAGACTTGTTCTTTTCGGGTAACCGTTAATCCTTCACTAACCGTAAACAGATTTTTTTTTGCTTCTTCTGTATTTCCTGGCATGCGGTTGCGGTTCTCACCATGAATGTTCAATTTCGTTTCTGTGAATAATGTCTTATGCTTCCATTTACTGATTACCTGTATGAAGAAGATGAAACAACTAAAATAAATAATTAAATTACGAAAAGACTGCTGCTTTCAAAATTCAGCACTGAGGCATTGATGAGAGGCGTTATTTGTTTGTTTATATTATTCATATTCAAGTAATTATTAATTTACTAGTAAATTGCTGATGATAAGGAATTATTTTTTAAAAAAACCACTATCAAATGCAAAGAAATTTCAATATTTCAACAAAATTGGATATTGTGAACCATCGGATACAATGATCCTTTTACTGGGTTCGCAGATGGGTTCATTACAACAGTGTTCGACTTAATAAAGAATATAACTTACTTTTAAAATTCCATTTGAAATATATTTAAAGGAAAGAATTCAGAAAATAATAGACGAAAAATGTAGAGCTAATTTTCGTAAAGAAATTTTATATCATATGTAATAATATCTCAAGGAATGTAATAGAAAATAACCGTTATATATTCGTCATTTTATTTTAACTTCACAATATATCTTTTATTACTTTCGATTTAACATTAAATCGCAAAACTAATTATTGATACGCAATGAAATATTTACCAAATTTAAAAGAGCATTACATTTTATCTATACAAAATTTGATAAATATATATAATTGTTTAAACAGAATTATTTTTACTATATTTGAAGCAAACATCAAATCTGAGAGCTTCAAACCTGCGTTAAAAATGTATATTTATTTTAGCTCAGTAGAAAATAAAATTTCTTTACAGAAGAATGAAAATTTATCAATCAAAGAGCAATTATTTTAGCTGAAACAACATTATAAATAGATAGAATTACTCGTTGTGATACAACAAACTGCTTATTAAACCGAATGTCAGTGATATTGTATTTGTAGAAAATAGAGGATCAATATTTAAATAATAAATCTAAATCTAAAGCACAAAATCAGATTTTCAAATATTTGTTTAAATAGTTTGTGTAATTTAGTTTTTTAAATGCTGTAGAGAATGAAGTTTTTTTCCTAGTCATACAAATGTATTTATGTTCAAATTTCTTCCTGTTTAACATTAAATATTTCATTCGTGAATAATTCGGTGTGAAACAATTGTTATTACTGCTGCTCTTATACTTAATGGGAGAATATATTTAATACTAACGTGCAAAACTTTAGCAACAAATGCATTTTTCAACAAAGTACAATGAAAAGGAATCTCCGTATAAAGGTGATGCAAAAGCATATACCAGAACTTTGATATCAGAAGAAACGTCACAGCATGCAAACGTGTGGAATGAGTGCGCTCAGTGCCAAGGCAACTTAAAAAGAAAGAGAAGGAACGCAAATACAACATTCTCTGCAAATGAATGTGAAATCGCACATTTACAATGCTACGAGAAACCATCAGGATGCCTTTACATATGGTAGAATGATTGACAAGCTTGAAGAGGGACGTTGTTTGACGAGTCTTGCACAAGAATTTGGAATCGACAAAATTGTAGTTTCAAGGGCATGGAAAGTCTTCTAAATCATAAGTGCAGCTGTAAGAAAGGTTGGAGGTGGTCGGCCGAGGAAAAAAAACAACAATAGGCGATGACGGTATATCGTTCTGCAGGCAAATTTAAGACCAGAACCAAACATTGTGCAACTGCGTACGGCAACTAGACGATGGGTATCACTTTACTGTGGCTAGACGTTTTAAAAGAAGGTGGCTTATTTGCCCCTCGTCAATAAGATCCCAACAGTGGCAATGTTTACTGTGGTGTCAAGAACACAAAGCCTGGACATCTCATCAATAGGGTCTTTTTCTGTTTAACGTTGTCTGTTTAATGTTTTTTCTGTTTATTAATCTGTTTAATGTTGAGTCGTTTCAGTCTAAGAAACGATTCTTAACCCCAATTGATATGAAGAAGTAGGCGCACGGTTTCATCCCACTAACATCTTGGAAAGAGGCCATTGTTGTACCCTGGAGTGCGGGGAGTCATTATGTTGAATGGACGAACAGAATTCTATATTTTCGACAGAGGCTAATTTACTGGAGATCATTACTGCAAAGAAATTATTCTGCCCCGCTTGAGTCTGATCCGAGGTTCCATTGATTCAGCCCCTCGATTTTTGTGGCCGACAATGCTCATCAACACAGGAACTCTGCTGTTAAGGAGCTTCTAGAAAGGGAAAATATCTGCAGAATGGATTGGCTGATGTGCTTCCCTGATTTAAATCTCATCGAATATGTGCGAAATACTTTGGGGAGACGCCTGGCATCAAAATCATATCCTCCAAAGAACGCTAGACATCTGAAACAGATGCTCTTTGAGTGGCAATTCTTACTTCAAGAACTGCTGGATAATTTGGTATTGAACATGAATAGACGGCTTCGTTGCAGTTAGAGGAGGTCATGAACCATTGTATTTAAAACAGGTCTTATCTCTTACTAAGGGAATTTGGTTTGTCGTTCTTCCGTTGGTTATGTCTTAAGAAATGATGATGCGTAAGAAATTTGCCACGTCTGAGGGGATCACTTAATGCTTTCCATTACAGTGCCGACTAACAGTTCACCGCTTGCTCTCCACTTGTGCATTGTATGATGAAAATTACTTGTTTAGATATTTTCTATCACCACTTAAATATTTCACATGTGTTTCAAAATACCTTGTAACTATATACTCAGGAACATAGAAACTAGCGTATCAAAAAGGAAGCGAGCTACAATCGCGAAACTTTGCAAAGTAGTTGAATGATGTCCGATATGAAAATTATCCACGTTTGTTGCCATAGTGCAATCAGAAAGTGGTGGTCCTGAGTCATATATCAATGGCGCGTAATGAAAGGTTCATAAATGTAACTCTGACGTGAGAAAGCAAAAAATTCGAGTCAGACATGTGAGAAGACATTTAACACTGTTAAGGGAGTTTGAGAGAAGTCTGATCATCGGCATGAAAACAGCTGGTTCGTCGACAAGCCATATTGCTTGCCAGATAAATCGTTCGGAGTGCCCCATCAGGGCATATTGAGAACAATCTACACGAATGGTACCTACTTGCGTAGAGCCGGATCTGGAGCCACCAGGAAGATAATTAGGTGAAAGTATCATACAGAAAGTAATCGTGGATTCTACAGTGACTCGTTCCGCTATACAATCTGTTATAGGGCTGCCATTTGTTCCACAAATCAATTCCAAATGCCTTGTGAATGCGAATCTGCAAATCAAATCCCTTTTCGTGTACTGACTTTTAACACTGAACATCGGCTACTCTGTTGAAGAAGTGTCAAGCTAGAGTGACGTGGTATACCTCAGAGTGGTAAAATCTAATGATTAATGATGAATTCCTCTTTGTCTTGGAGACAGATAATAACTTCGTATGGGTGTGGAGGCGCGTTGGTGAACGGCACAATTCTATCCAAACTGTCGTTTGACACACTGCCTACACAACATGCTTAACTTAATGGTCGGGGGGATCATCACCAGTTTCCGGTTCCAAATGGATTTTTTTCCCCACGAGCATATAGAAATAAGCATTTGATGATTCCACTAAGCAAATTTTTATCATTTAACTCTCAAGGCATCCAGCTAAAATGTTTATAGACCAATCCTCGTAACGACGAAAATTATATTGTACAATAAATATTATTAAATGTATGAAAAAATGTATTACTTACTTTTAATTCGCGAACGTACAGAACTTTCCAGTTGACCTTATATATATATATAATGATCTCTCATAAAACTAATATAATTTCCTAATTTTTCCCATTCTCTAAGTAAAAAAGAGTTTATTCCTATTTCCTTATCCAATTCCAAATTATCCTTTTATTTATTAGAACACACCCTCATAAAATTTGTTTAATTGGCTTTCACGTAGTTATAAATCTGTCATAAATAATCTATATTCGAATAATAGACGTCAGAGTAACTCTCTCAGAATCCCTTCGTTTCGTCTTGTACCGTGTGAGCGGAAGAATTCCCTTGTATAAAATCAATTGCAAGGTAAAATTCTCCCTTTTCTACGCTCTTCTGATGTAACTGAACAGAAGAATTGCGTCTCCTTACCTCTCTTTCTCAAATAAAATGAATAAACTTCAGTGGAAGATGTTGTCTTACTCCAGTAAGAAAACATCTTCCAGCGGCTGTTTCGAACCCTGTACCAGAGGGTCCGAAGAAAAGTTGATCGGTCGCTTTTTGCTGATCCTCTACCAATTAGGCTAAAAGAGACGTCTACTAAGGCTTTTTAACTTCTGGCGTTTTTGTAGAAGAGAGTCGCAGCAAAACAATTTTAAGAGAGCAAAGGACTGTTCATTTCAATCGTGCATTTGGAATGTATTATTTTCACTTATTCGATAACATTTAAATTTTTTCAAATATAATTTCAAAATTGTGGTCATCTAGAGTTAATGAATGTTGTCAACCGATAGTTATTTATAAATAAAATCAATGTTCAAATGTATATATTCATTGGAGTCTTTAGTGATTTTAACTTGGTATTTGTGAATATTTTGAAAACATACCTATCAAAAAAGCATTTTCTTAATTCAAGTAGCATTAGTAAAATTTAATAACATTGATTAATTTTTTTTCCACTGGAAATTCCAAAGGGAAAAATGGGTCTTGAGAAGATTAGGTTGAAGCATAATGAAATTTAAGATAATGAGATTTATACTTTTTAAAGAAGATAGTCTGAAAAAAGTACTGAGAAAAATATTGCAGGAAAGAAAATAAAATCAAAAGAATTGTCAAGTTTCAAATGAGAAAAATGACGAGACAAGATTATTTTATTTCAATTGTAAATTTATTTATTTTAATATCTTTTTTTAAAGAGGGAAGCAGTTTAATTTTCATTTTAAGATAAGCGTGTATATAATTCGCGAAATATTACTTCAAAATATAGATATGTAAAAATGTGTATGCAGAGAGTTCATAAATACTAAGCTTAAAATCAATTAATTTCCTCCAAAACCTTTTTTTAAGAAAATACTTTTACTTCAATTAAGTATTTAGAAATATTTTTTCTTCTCGTGAAACCATTTTTTTTTCCATAAAAATCAATTTGTAGCCAAGTAATTACTTTTGGAATTCTTCAACAAGAAATAAACTTTACTTCATTTAATTAACTATTTAGAGAGACTATATTAAATAGACTGATTAGATGTCATCAAGATTGAAAGCAATTTCAATGCGATGTCATTAAATATCGAGAAATTAATCATTATTTTTCTCTGCATTCTTATCATTTCCATTACTTTTCGATTAAGAACGACTTTCTTAGAAATGCCAGAATTAATTCAAAAGTAGGCATTTGAGTTTCAATTAAGCTGAATTAAACTAAAAAGTAAAGTATTTTCTGATATCGATTGTGCTTCGTTACAGCTGTGAATGCATTTTAAATATCACATTCAAATAAATTTTCAATTTGAATTCACTAAGTTATCTTTACATAGTTAGATAATTATGATAGCTATAACACTCAAATTGAAATTTCAATTTTCTATCCCCCAATTCTGATTTATTGAATATTTTTAAAAAAATTCTATAAAATTAGAGGAATTGTGTTGAGTGCCTACTAAATTAATTTAAAAAATATCAGGGTTTCATAAATTTTCCCTTTGGGCAATGAAGAAGAAGGTTATAAAAAGAAATGAATGATATTAGCTCTTTACATAGCTTGATTCGGCGTGTTCCTATTAAAAATCATATATAAAATAATCAATAAATATAAATAATAGATTAATCATTATAACACTAGCAAGTAACAAATTATTTGAAATAATATAAATGCATTGGTACAAAGCAAATTTAAAGCACTCAAAAGTTGTTTGGTATACATTTATATTCTGCTTACAATTTTTTTTTTTTTTTTTTTAAAATTCAAATTCCTTTACAATGCACTTACGAAAATATTTCTTCATTTCAGATTTGATGTAAAATGGAGGCTCATTGTAAAATTTTCTAATCCAGCCTGATGGACCAAGCACCATCTGAGTGTCGTAAGTCCCTGGACCAACTTCTAGAACAAGCTCTAGCCGAACGGAGCAGAGAAGAAGAACAGGTAGAGGTTACGTACGAGCTGACTGGTGATTATATTTGCGAACAACATGGATTGCGTCTGAACTCTGAAGATGCTTCAATTTCTAGAAATAAAGATGAAGAAGAAGACGAAAATGAAGGTCTGCTATACAAATTACTTTCAGTCAATAAAATAAAAATGTACTTTATTTGAAATTATTTAGTATTTTCTCCCTTAATTATGTAAATATCTATTGATTGGCTGGAATTTCGATGACAAAGCAAAACAAAATTCATTTCAATTCCGTGTTAAAACATCTTAAGTTTAATTTTTAAAGTGAATCAAATATCTGTTATTAATACCTTTTTTAAACATTCGATTAAAAATCAGAATTTTAAATTACTACATAATAAATTGAAGATTTAACTAAATTCAAAATAAATTAATCAAATAATTATGCTATAAATTATATATTATAAATAAGGGAGCATCTGATTAAACAAGTGCTTCAGAAGGCATTTTTTCTAGATTATAAGTAATAGAATTCCTTGCATTTACCTTCTATAGCTTTTTTCAAAATATTGGTATCAGAAAATATTTGAAATTTAGAAATTATGGTAAACTTTGATTTTAGAGTGTAAGGCTTCTATAATTCGATGATAATTTAACTATTATTAATTCCACCAATGAATGTTATACATTCATTCCAGCAGAATAAATAACTGAAGGATTTTTCAAATAAATTAATATTTTACTCTCGAACTCTTCTAATTCACCCCCTGTTATATTTTAAGACATTTCTGATATTTTATTATGTTACCTTACTTCTTCTTTTGTGGCAATTTTTAACAGTTCTTTAAGAGTAATAACTAAGAGTTCAAAACGAGAGTTCAAAAAAGTAAATATTTCATCTATTATTTTAAAAAGACACTATTATGAAAATACAAATTAATTTCCTTCAATTTTTATTATTTATGAAATTCAAGGATTCCTTCTTTCTATAAATGCAAAAACTTTTATTTAAGTCAACCTTCATAGATTGTGTCAATTTCACTGACCAATCAGGATTATATAATTAGATTTTCTCGAATTTAGATTAGTACCAATTTAACAGTATTTATTCATATAAAATGAGGGCGCGGTAGTCTAATGATTATGGCCGTGATCATATGGTGGGCAGTTTCTTGAGACAAGATGCGAGTTCGTATCCTAGTTCCCTTGAAGACCATCTTGCTCAAAACTTTGGATAGTTTTACATTACTTTCATCTGTTCTTCAATAATTTCATAAAGCAGTGTGCATAGAAGTTAAGATGTGACTGTTAGGTTGTACTAACTTAGAAACTTAGATTCGTCCTCGTCGCTTGAAAAAGTTACGAGGTCTATTATGAGCAATAAATCTCATATTTTCTAGAGTGATGTTAATTCATAAACCAAATAACTCGTAAAATATAAATTATTTATATTCTTCCGAATAGTTTATAATTAAAAAATATAAGAATTATGAAATAAATGCTCAAAATTGCTACCATGTTCAAAGATTGCCAGAAGTTAAAAAACTTAAAATTATTTTTTGTACCATACATTTGTTTGCTATTTAAATTTATTTTCAATTCTCTATATCGCATTTTAAAATTTCCTGATACCCAATCGAGTAAATTCTGATTTTCTCATAGATAAGTTTAGCAGATTTTTTTCAAATGAACTACCTCATCATTAAAAAAAAACCTTTTAAGACGGTAGAATGTTTTTAGTTTGATAAAATAGTAATGAACTTATTTTCTAGATTTCCACACACATAACGGAATGCATGGCTTTTATTTTGAATTTCAACATAAAGGACGCCGTTGTTTGGTAGATATGATATTTAACACTCGGCCTGAAAAATATAAAATGCAATTTTAATTCAGCAAAAATATTTCATCTATTCATTGACAAAAATAGTTGTAACAACATGACACATTTGTTTTTTAGTTGTAAATAATATGCATAATCTTCATTTGGATTTGTTATTTTTCAATTGTTTTTATGACTATCAAACAGTAGATAAAATGATTAAATGTTTTCCGTAGGAAGTAGATATATGTAAATGATTTTTTTATGAAGTTTACAAACATTGCATTTTATTTTCTGATTTTATTTCACATAATTGCATCTCTTGTAAATTTTTTATTTGTTTTTACTAAAAGTTTTTTCGGTATTTTCATTTTATTATGTAACATGACATTATAAAGCGAATTGAAATTATTGCAGATTTACCATAATGTCAGAGAAATCTGTAAAAACATAAAGAATAAGTATAATAATAAATTTACTATTAATGCTGTGAAGTAGTCATTATTTAATAATTTATCAACCATTACTTTTGTTACTGTTCATAACTACTTCAACAAATTAATATATTATGATTTGAATTTGGTATAAACGAAAAACAAATTTGCACAAAACAGTTTATATGTATTATTTAATCATTTTTACAATGAATAAGAACTTGAAATACTTTATTCTGTATATTGAAATACAATTAAATTAAACTGGCTTTAAATTTATAAAGAATTTTTTTAACTTAATGTTATATTTCTCAGTGATGAATAAGATAAATTTTTACGAGGCTTCACGATACGATTATTATATTTTGAAAAGTTGCTTTTTCAGAATGAACTTTTCAGGAACTAAGGATAAATCAAAAAATTTCATTCTACCGAATTACTAATTTGAAAAGAAAAAAATATGACTTTAAATCCAACCATAGTTGTATAGTTTTCTGAACTTAATGTTTCTTTTAGTTTTCTTACTTTTTCAAAATTATATTATATCGTTAGTGTTTTGTACATTCAAAAGTTACATGTTTACATAAGTTTCGGAAATTTTAAAATGTATTTCGATGTAAACAATGGTGCTTATAAAAGTTATTTTTCCTCAAAATTACATATGAAAAGCATAAGAATATCTGCAAATAAATTTCAAAAAAATTATTATTGTATATGTCTATTTTGGTGGTACTGTTTCAAATTTCTTTCTAAATGTTATAATTATAATAATAAAAGCTGACTAGACAAAAATGAACGATATTTTAAGCAAAACTGTTTTAATGAAACAAACAAAATTCAAAGAAAATAAATTTCATTTTCACTCTTTTGGGAAAATTATATTTCTTTAAAGGTACAAAATTACTACTTTTATTTTGAAATACCATTCGGTCGCTTTTATTTCTACATACTTAGTAGCTAAATTCTTAAAAAACATTTTCTTAAAAGTATTTCGGATGCGGGCATACAAAATTCCATTTTGCGGATTTGTCAACACAGGAAACTTTATTTTCCAAGAATAAATATTCCTATAATTCTTATTCCACTACATTCCAAACCTTGAAACAAGTTTAAGATAAAACTACATTGTTCTTTTCTATTTTCGGATGAAACATTTCTTCGAAATACCTCTTTTTCCTTATATTTTTCTCGTGATTTTTTTTTTTTTTTTGAAAGCGTAGGAAACCCTTTCAATTTTACTTTTTCTCCATTTTCTTTCACTCGAATGGTGGTTAGATATTTAATATTTATGAAAAAGAAGTTATTCTGACCAAATATGTATATTTTCTCTTTATTTAATGTTTTTTTTTTAAAAAAATACATAACAAATCAGAAAAAACTGATGTTGACTTTAATATAGGAGTAAACAAAAAACTCTTGGAAAGACTATTCACATGTATAATTCAAGCGTAAATATAATACTAAAAACTTATTTGATAAAAAAAAATAAACGTTATGTTTTTCGAAATATTAATAAATTCAAGCGTTTGTTAAAAGTGTATAATTTTCATTTAAAAGCATACGAAAAATAATTTTAAGAAATTTAACAGTACAAAAAGTGATTATTTCTCAAACTATATTAATGGGTTTTAAGAACTCATAATCAATATAATGTTATATTAAGAGATACAGAAATCATGTGATTAATTTTTTTAAATTATTAATATTTATTTATTTTTGGAAAAGTATAGATAAAAATACATCAGTCCATAAAAATGTATTTTTTTACTTCTCATCACTTTAGTACAAAATTTTTTTCTTCCTGATATAAACAATTAATTTATTAGTATTTACTACTCTTCTTCTGGTAAAATATATCATTTACTCATATCAACATCGATTGATAGTTTATTTGGAAGAAAATCTTTGTTTTCTTAAAAACATTCACTCCAGTACGTATAATATATACCCGCACTGCGCGTACTACCTAAATATTCATCATTTTTGTAAGAATTCAAATTATATAAAGCAAAAGGGGGGGATTTAAGTGTACCTAAAGAACAAAAATTGTACTTAAATTTCTCGTAGAAAACCTTTTATAAAACTAAATCATTTATATCACATGAAAAAGGAATAAATAAGTTAAATCAGGCACATTTAAATATAGATAGTCTTTCCTTGATACCATTGATATGAAATAAAGTATAATCGATGAAAATATCAAAAATTAGTCGCAAATATTATTTTAAACAAACTTTTTGTTTCAGATGTAGTTTTGTCTTCCGACTTGCCGAATAAATTTGGAAAAAAATCACTGTTATATAGCCTTAGATGTTGATGATAAATACACTAAAATGTTTTCAACATTTCGGGAAGAACGAAGTTAATTTCTTATTAAATACAATGTGTTAAATTTCTGCATTCAAGCTTTTTGGGTCTAATATGGGATGTGGAAAAGCTATAATCTCATTTTTAAGATTTTCCAATTAAGTATTTCATAATATTTGAAAAAAATTAAAATTTTGTTTAAAACCTACTGTTATTAACCTAATTACATTTATAAAAGTTGCATATTTATTGTTGATATCTTTAGATTGCGTGAAATTGTACGAGTTATTTATGGTTATCTAAGTATGTTTAATTAAGATTGAACGAAGTACGAATTATTTTTTCATTTTTGTAAGCATTAATGTAATAAAAATGATGGAACCATATGTATTAACAGGGCACTTATACAATCCTTATTTAATACCATTTTTATGATGATTAATCAAAGTATTTCATCAAAAGAGAAAGACAAAACAATATGATTATAAAAATATTTTATATATAATAAACATTCAAACACATTTATGTATTAAAATTATCAAGCGCTTATGTTCCATAACCAAGACGGATACGGTAGCCGTATGGTCATGATCGCCAGCTCATAACCGGTGTTGTTTCTGTCGAATAGTAAGTTCGAGTTCTGTTGCCACTGTAGACTTAACGTGTAGACAGTCTGATGCATGTAAAGTATATCGAAGTTCAATGTCCTCAGTTGAGATGGAGTGGAAGTTTGGAAAGTGAGATGCCACATCAGATGTCGTCCTCGTCATTTGGCAGAGACACAAATTTACGAAAACTGTAGCCTATATCCTTTATGTTACCTCTAAATGCGACTTTATTGATAAAAGAGTCAAAACTCTTCACAAAGTCATGGATAACCATTATTATTTTCGTCCCTTTATCTATTACAAATACTGAATTCTTTATTGTTATTATTATTTCACGATCTTCGTATTATTGTGAAACAAATTTTGGCTATGCGCCTTTAAATCCAAAAGTATTTATACCATGACAACACATACTTTAGCAACATAAAACAGAAATTTCCTTCATACCTCATTAGAAATCAATCAAACATGTGTACTTATTTTAATTCTTACGGGACATACAAATTTTTAATATATACACACAAATTTAATGTATTGTGTCATATGACGATATATATATATATATATATATATATATATATATATATATATATATATATACATTTATACTGTAGAGATTGAACAAAGGAATCAATCTCTACAGTAATCAGAAAATAATACAATTCTATAAAATGTTAGAATCTGTATCTGCCTATTGCTTCTGGTTTCATATTGGAATAATGAATGATAAAATCGTTTTTTTATAATTGATTAACAGGAAAAACAATTCAAAAAATAAACTAAGAGGTAATATTTTTTAATTATTAAAATATTGTTTTTCTGTAATTACCGTCATAATAGCATCATTTTTGCTTGAATTAGTTCCTAAATTTTAATCCATTATACATAAATGTAAACTAGATAAAATATATTTTTGCCTATTTGTGATCATAGTGTAACTTAGATACACATTTTGATTCATAAGTAACTGATAAGAAAACAACACTAAAAATTAAATTAAACGTTATTTTTTAAATAAATTACTTACCATCTTGTAAAATTAATGTTGTTTTTAAGAATACCCGGAATATAATAATATGTATGTTTTTTTTTGAATATCAAAAGTTGAGAAGTGATAATATTCAAAAGTTTGTTGATGAATTTTATTTTTTTCCAATATATATATATATATATATATATATATGTATGTATGTACTGCTTTATAGTAAAAATACTGCGTTGACGAATTTGAATTTCAAGCACACATACTTTGAAAAGTATTCAAAACTATTTTCCATAAACAAACTGCACTAAGCCTCTTCTAGAATTGAAAGCAATTCATTTTTACAAAAAAAAATACTTTTTCTCAAAAGGAATTTTTTTCCCCAAATTTTTGAGCGTTGATGCTGAAATTGATTTTTACGCTTTCATAAGAATGTTTGAAAGATTTGTTATTGATGGAAGATTTTGCTCTGGGGCTCTTTACTCATTCTCCTTTTGTTCTTCAAGATCCCTTCTGGTTTTTGAAATAACGCAATATCTTTCCAGGTATTTTCTTCATAGATGACATAAAATAGAATCGCTATATATTATTTAATATATTCTGATTGATAGATTTTCAATTTAAAGGAATAAAGTTTTGACAGTAGAAAATAAGGAAATCCATAAATTCCATGAAATTTGAATCAGAAAAAATAATCTCATTCGTATTACAAGAACTACTATTAATTTCAACGCTGTTCCACTTAAGAAAACTGACATTTATATGAACATATACATTATTTGCCAATTTGTTTTTAGAAGAAGATAATAACTTAAAATGTATTTTCGCAAATCTTGATTTATGAATATGAAATCCACATCAAACAGTAGGATTATATAATCATTTATAATTATATAAAACATTAAAAAAATTTAACATGCTGATTCTACCAACCTTTGAAAAATACTGAAATATATGGAATCCAGATGGTAAAAGAAAAAATGCTCCAATGGTTGCATTAATGACATTTTAAGGCAACGAAAAATTATTGATTGCAGAACACGTAAATTAGAGCCCCTGTCAAAGGATTCAGAGGGCCTCTAAACTATACAGTATCAACTTCTCGTAAATTCCTTGCTTGATTTTGAGTATCAGATACCTTGAAGTGCTATCTCTCTTGACCCACACGGTAAATTTTCCGACCGTCGATTCAAATTCAACTTCGTCAACTATGTATGAATCTTGTTTGGAAAACCATTGAAACAGTGATTGTGATTCAGCTAACGGTTTACAAGGAATTTAAGTATCACGAATACATTTTTAAATAGCATAAACGCCTCAAATAAAGTAGATTTGATTATTATTATTATTGCTTCCGGAGGACCTTTGCTAGCCAACTAAGGCTTGGAGAGTTCCTTTATGACTCGAGCAAAGATTACCAGCTGATAGATTCCTTTTAATTACTTAGGTGAAACTCTCATGGACTTAAATAGGACGCTTTATGATCATTGAATCCCATCAGATATTCTATTTACAATTTTGATCGATTATGGGATGCATAAGAGTCCTATTTTTATATTTATATTCCATTGTTCCCTAATATGTAAGGTAAAAGTCTATTGTATAAAGATGATTAATGATGTAGCATTTTGAATCCCCAACAGTATGGAGTTACAATTGATGACAGCTGATATAACATTCAGGAAATCTTCTGACTGGCATAAATTTATTAATGAATCATCAGCAAAACATTGAGTCGCATTACGTCAGATGGATGTGATATTAACACTGGATTCAAAATATGCTAACATATTCTCGTTGAAGTTCTAAAGTTGAATAAATAAGGTATTACATACACGTTATTTGAAAATGATTCCAAATTTATCCATACTTGAGAATTTGTAATGCTCTAGAACAGCATTACAAACAGTGATCCGCGGGCTACATGCTGCTCGCCAAGACCGTCAGAAAATCCGCATTTAACTATAAGATTTCCTTCCCACCCTAAAAATCATTCAAAGTAAAACTAGGTCTATTTTCAAGATAAGCAGAAGAAGGCAGTTCTTATAATTTCTAATTATTAGGAAAACGAAAAGTGCCTGTAAGTGTTTCTGCTAAGATTAGGGTTCATCTGTAGAGTTTGTGGGATGAGGTCGCAATCTTTTAGAACTTTACGCAAATTTAGCCTAAATTCAATTAGCTCCCTTATTCCGTCACCACTGCTGTTTGACATACATTAACTTGCAGCTGTTATTAGAATCTCAACAGGCAATCTCAGTCCAAATTTCAAAAAAAATTGTTGAAAAGTGTGATATGGTACATTTGTATCATTAAATTGGTTTTAAAATTAAATGTGCTTGCAGTTATAGAAGAAAGGAATTTAGCACAACAAATAAATTGAATAAAATTGAAAATATTTTATTTAATTTATATTCATTGGTTTTTATGGTACTATTTATATCTTTTTTAAATGAAAAGTTAACTAATTAATGGAATCATTTTAAATCATGCTGCTCGCCGTTAATCTCCAAATCCACAGTGGCCTCGAGCCAAAACAGTTGCCTACCCCTGCTCTAGATCAATAGTAATTCAATTCAACCAGCTAGTTTCCCTTAGGAATTTGATTTCCATTTAGTAACTTAAAGTATATTTTAATATTCTTTAAACTATGATTATTTCTATTTATTCTATTTATAAGACATTTATTTTTAAGAAAGCTTAAACTGAATTAAATGGAAATACTTGAATACATGTGTACATACTCAACAGTTTTTCTTATCAAATAAAATCTCTAGATATATTTTTGCTTATTGTTTTATACCGACTGTAAAGCGTTAATTAAATACAACTATTTTCTGGGTTATATTCCTTTAAGTTTACTGAATTATAAACTAAATATTGATAAAAGATATTAAAGATAACGAAAAACTTTTAATTATTAAGGAAAATACAAATTTGCATATAAATATAATTTTAAAAAATTAATCGACTTTTAAAAGTAATTTTCTACGGCATACATTTTTTTTTCGCAAATCAAATACTTAAGAACAAAATTAACCAAGTATTTGAGTTGCACAAAAGAAAAATTATGTTTGAAAAAGAATTTATTTTAATCCTTAGGATATCTCATTCAATTTCTTATCAAAAAGTTCAAAATAAAGGTTAGTTACATTAGTTGTGATCTATTTTTAGCTACACATAGCGATAAACTTCAATATGTATTTTTACACAAAACTAATTGCTGTTTTTTTAATCAAAGCACATTCAATTCTGCACATTCACATTGGTGTGCAGAATTTTGAGTAATAAATTAAACACATCGTGCCAACTGAGGCGAATGATAATCATTCTTTCAATAGGGAATGTACAAATTATTCTCAAAAATGCTAATTCTAACTTATTAATCTTTTTATTTATATAAAAACTCTACAGTTTGTCAACGCGATCCGAATAATAATTAAAATTTACTCTTCAAAGTACTAGTGTTAACTACACTGATGTGCACTAAAATTTATGAATAAAATATTAAGTATTTAATATCACAATTGAAATATTCCTGGTTTTCATGTATTAAGTAATGCAATTTTTGTAAGATTTACTAACTAACTATGAAAATTTTAATAAAAACATGAAAACTATTATTTACGAATAAAATATAAATAAATTTAATTTTGTTTTCTTATAAATGTTCTTCTTAAATATCAAAATAGGATTATATGCATTTTAATACAATGCACAATACAATAATTAAATACATACATTTTTGAAGCTTACTCTAGACAGTGATAATTATCCTTCATAGACCATTTTATCTAAAAAAATTATCTCTTGTTTAGTTACAGTATGAACTATATCTTAATTTTAAAAAAATCAATCATTTAATCTTTCCTTTTTTTTCAATTTTTTTCAGAGAATATTGGATCTATTCAAACAGAAAGAAAAGTGATGAAAAACTGTGTTGTTCTTGGTATTGCCATCATACTCTGTTTTAGTGGATTTTCAGCATTGCAAAGCCTACAAAGCTCTTTATTTCCCTTCACGGGGTTACACTCTTTAAGCATCTTATACTTTTTTGCAATTTTCTCTAGTCTTTGTGGACCTATCATTGACCAGAAAATCGGACTGAACTGGACATTTCTTGCAGTATCTTTGATGGAATCATTGTACGTTCTTGTGTTCCACTACTATCATCCTGTTGCATTAATTACATGTGCCATTTTTCTCGGACTGTGTTTGGGGCCAACAATTAGAGTTCAGAAGTCATACCTCAGTCGTAACATATCCAGACTCTCATACGTGACCCAAGCCATGCGCAATAAAATCCAACAACGCTATTTGAGAATATTTTTTCTTACGTCAAAGTCTTGTTACTTCTGGGGACACTTGGTAGCCACTATAATTATGGAGTATTCAGGAGCCACAGTTACTGATGATCTATCGTTGTCTAATTCTACGGGAGGAACTGTAACAGTGGTGCAACGCACAGAAGTATGTTATGAAAGACTGTGCACAAATGGAATATATCCTACAGAAATAGACAGTGATGATGTGGATTCCTCATCCCCCATCATATCGCCAAATACGACAAAATTGTTTATCTATGTCTTTACATCAAGTATTGTAGTTGGATTTCTTATCGTGGTCATATTTCTGGAAAAAGTGGAAATCCTCCTGGAACAAGATCCAATGGAAAGATCATTGCTTTATCAGACCATGCGTCAAATAAGACTTATTTTAATAGATAAGAACGTTCGACTAGCTTTGCCAATGCTCATTTTTATTGGAATAGAGCAAGCTTTCATATTTGGAGATTTTACCCGAGTAAGTGAATAAATCCCTGTTTTGTTCAAATTGCATATAATTATGTAGTTTACTTATTAAAAATATTTTCCTAAACTTAATTGAAAAGTTATGGTTGATTTGAGATTATTTATGCTACATATGCATTTAGAACGTAACGTTAGAGAAAAACTTTTAAAATTGTATTCTCTATTATGAGTTAATAAAAAATACTTTTCCTTGTTTTTCACTACATAATATTCTTTCTTTTACATAGTCGTGGCCACGGAAGCCTTATGGTCACGGTCTCGAACTCACCGCCGGCGTTGTTTCCGTTGAGTCGAGGTATCGAACCTTAATGCCACTGAAGATTTACCGTCTATCATAATTGATTCATGTTAAATCTATCGAGATCCCAAGTCATCTCTACGATGTGATGTACAAGTTTGGAGAGAGAGATGCCAGCTCAGGTATCACTCTCATCACTTGACCGAGGTTCAAAATTACAAGATGGGTCACAGAAGCCTTCGTTTTGTTTCTTAGAGTGATGTTAATAAATAATCAAATCTTAAACATAGTCGGGCGTTTTATTTAAAAATAAATTTCTGAGAAATTAATGATTGCCTAAGCTTAGAAGTCTCATTTAAATGATGTGAGATATCTAACAATATTGATTCTATATCATTGATTTTTTTTTCCTAATTTTTTATCGAAAATTTTGAGATAAAAGTATTTATTTACCTTTTAATAACAAATGCATCAAAGTTTCTTTTCAAACAAAAACTGAAAGTTATTTAGGCTAAATCTATGCTTACCTATCTTATAAATTTAAATTAATTCTTTTATTCACAATTTCAATGTCTCATCTGTTTGAGAATTTAAACTTTCACAGAGCAAACTTTAATTACTATGGTCTCAATTAAAACTGCGTTTGTGATTTTCAATTTGATTAAATCAACGTTACTCAATTTTATGGTTCAACAATTTAAACGCAAAATACGTTCTTTTTTTAATTCTCTCTACAATCGAAATGTTTCTTTTATCCCGAACTTTTCAAAGGTAAGTGTTGTATCGGTTCAACTTCAAGATCTTTAATGTGTGTATAATCTTTTTAATTAAAATCCTTAAAAGAATTCGCTAAGCAAGGCATTGAGTAAATATCACCATCTAATTGGAAAGAGATGATTCGCAATTAAGTAATTATTATCGGATTACAAAGAAACTGAATCTTTTCTAACAAGAGATTGTCGAGATTTACAAAATCTATTGCAACGCTCTGCATTATTTCAAAATGTAGTTAGGCTTTTAAAAAGTGCGTGAAATTAATGTATCATTACTGAAATATATTTCTCAATCCTTGATGTTATTTCAAATCACTAATTAGTTTGAAGATATCAGTTTTTAATTAGGATATTATAATTCTATTTGTCTCCCTCCCTCTCTGCGGAATAGAAATACTAAAAAAAAGAAAATGCTAATTACGAGTATATACAAGTATGCCTTAATATCGTAAAAAGAGAAGCATTTCTAATTAAAAGCAAACCTGAAATAAAACAATGTTATTACGATTGAAACCTCCTTCATCATTTTCTTTCCATTTTATTAAATTAACGTTGGAAACTCGAGTAACTTTAGACAAATAATTCCATATATTTTATCTTCTAGAAATGATACAATAAATAAAAGCCATGTAGTAAATTACAACAATATATAAAGTTAGAAAATAAATAAAAATAAAACAATAAACCTCATTTAAAATTTATCTTTTATTAGGAATGTCCATTTCGTAATATTCGTTAACTCTTAGTCTCCCGATAGAAACTTAACCTAAATTTTAAAATTAATTGTAGTGACAACTCAACATTCGCACATTATTAACGACATATAGTGTTGCTGAGGTAAGCAGGCATTATACCACTGTGTGTATTCATCTGTTAAATGGCACTTAAACCAATTTGATTGGTGCCACGAAGAGCTATAGTCGTCATTTTGCGTCGAGCTGGGACCATCGACCTGAACTCATTATTATACACCGAAACCCAAACAACAATCAAAACAATGGGTTACTGCAGGTGAATCTGCTTCAAAAAAGGTGAAGATTGATCATCGAGTCGTCATACTTATGGGATTCTTATAAAAAGGAAAAGTGATCACTGAACTGTACAATAGATAGTTACGCATTTCCAGTCTCCCATTCTTAATTTAAGTACTCTTTAAATATATCTCTCACTCTCGTACATCCTCAAAAATATATTCAAATAAGTAAAAAATATTATTATCGATAAGTTAAGATTTAAAATGGGTCATTTATAATAAAAAGTATACTGTCAGTCATTATGATGGCATTGATTCACATTCGTTCTAATTTTAGAAAAATTAATGTTAATTTATTATTTCTCCTTACCTGTGTTACTATCTAATGTTAATATGAAATTGCGCAGTTTTGGAAAAGAAACAAAATAAAAAATTGAAATTAACTTCGTTTGTTTCAATTTTCCATGAGCTAACTTTTTTTTCAGTTAAGTTCTCGAACTAGTAGAATTATTTAAAATGACTGTTAATTAGCATAAAGTACGCGTACTTCCGAGTCCCAAGCTCCAACAGAAGCAATTATCAAGAAAAAAATTACTTTCTTCAAATTCCTAATGCATTTTTATTTTAACAAGCAAAACGTTCAAAAGCACAAAAACGCTGACAATTTTTGTAACAAAAGAATAAAAGAGACGATTCTGCCATAAAAAAAATTCAATTATTAAATTAACGATAAAATATTAAATTAGATATATCTTAGCAAAGTAAATATACCTTAAAAAAGCAAAATAAATATATTATTATAATCATAATGTCATAATCATAGTGTCAATATTTTTAGCCTAAAGCCATGTAACTTTTATTTTACGCCCATGGAGTTTTGCTGACGCCATTTTCTTAAAACAACAATTTATCAACGCACGTTAATAAAAATTATTTTTGTTGAAAAAATTCGAATCCTAATCTTGATTGAAAACATTTCGGTGAGAATTGAAAAGTAGATAAGTTTTCAAAATTACATTTTAAAACTTTTCAAATCTTCTAAGATAATCAATGAACATTTGTAAAATGATTCATTTTGCAGATTTAAGTAGTGCATTACAGTCATTCCAAAGAAGAATACAAGAGAACTCACATTGATCTCTTTAGAATTCTTCATATGTTTAAGAAATTATTTCAAAGTGTATTTTTTGAAGCATTAACAGAAATTTTCATTTTATTTCCTTCAATTTTGTATAAGAATATTCTACTTTGTATTGAAATATGCCCGTATTGTGTGAAATTATGTGCATATATTTTATTTATAGTCTTTTGTAACACACAATCTAAGACATTATTGATTACCTAAAGACTTCCAAATAGCACTCTGTTTGAAAGTCTATATTGCTTATTTTTATAACGCAATATTCGCCATAAGGACTGAATGCTTTCCAATAAGACCACTCGCTTTTATTTAAATTGTCCGCTGAAATTCTCGAAAAGTCGATATAGGGTGCATTTTTTATTGGACTTTTTAATTTTAGATTTCCTACTCTTCTTTCATTTTTGAATTTCTCGAACTCGGCTGTTTCTTTATTTTGAAAATATTTCTTTTTTATTTTTATATTGCTATTATTTTTTATTACGTTTTGAGTTGGTTGAAAACTGAAAGTGGCGTCATTTTTACTCTACTTAAGCAATTTTTAGAAAAATTATAGCTATTATGATTGGTTAGTTTATTTTCCCCGAATCGTT
Source organism: Nephila pilipes (assembly GCA_019974015.1). Taxonomy (NCBI): domain Eukaryota; kingdom Metazoa; phylum Arthropoda; class Arachnida; order Araneae; family Nephilidae; genus Nephila; species Nephila pilipes. The sequence continues at coordinate 303,808 of BMAW01020340.1, forward strand.
CAATAAAAAAGTTACCTTCAAATATTAGATCAAAACCAAAGGTTACATAACTTACTTTCGAAATTTCTTAGTTAATATTATGTACCTTATTCTTCAAATTTTTAAAACATTATGTTGTTTGAATTAGAATATAAATTAAACATATGAAATTACTTTGATAGAACTTTAAAAGAACCAAAAATATCAAAATCGTTCTTTAAAATTTATAAATCTCAGAAGATTTATATTTACGAAATTGTTTCATTAAAATAATATAAATGTTTTTTTAAATATATTTAAATGCCAATACCCAGATTTCGAAAGCAATTTTGCTTAAAATATTAGTTCAATTATTCGCTTATTGAAATAAAATTATTTATAAAACCTTTTCTTGAAAGACGATGTCAGTGTGTGAAATTGCTTATTAATTAAATTCATTTATAATCCCTGTAAAGAACGGTTTGCAAATTAATTGAAAACTTCTCTTTTGCAAATACTTGTTTTTTTTTGTTTGTCATAGTTTGGAAATATTTTGGAAGGCATAAATTAAGATCATGTACTAGTATACTGCTAGATCCTTAGGGTTGTAATATGACAGCTACTATTTGCTCCCGAACAAATCATCCCTGGTATAATGGGGTTTCTATGACGCTAAAAGCTGGAACTAGTTACCTTTCACATAGTGGGAACCATAAATGTGAGATTAAAGTAATAGTTCAGGTTTCATGCACTAAAAAACTATTTTAGTATTTAGGGGCACCACATAACTCCAATAGCACAGTAGTTTAAAAATTCAAATAATCATTAAATGAATGCTTTAAACGGGTTTCTTAATAATGAATTTAAAATCTAACCTTTAATCACCATATCATCCATCCTTCCATCATTTTGTAATGGATAATTGTAACCTAACATCCTTTACAAAAAAGGAGAAATAATATACTGTGCATTTACTTATCTGCTATACTCAAGTTGAATATTCGTAAATATAAACATCCCATCTTCTTATTGTATACATATATAATTTAAGATTTATTATCACTATATATATATATATATATATATATATCATTACGCTATTATTTAAAAATTCATTATTACATACATTTAGTAATGAAATGTTACTCACACATATTTATCAGTAACGTACAGCAATTTTGCAAAAACGTTTTTGAATGACAGTGTCTACACTTCATTTATTATAAATCTCCTTATCTGTTAATAGGTAAACATCAAGTAATTTTTTATGTTTCATTTTTATGCTGATTATATTTTTTCTTAGATATAACGCAGGACATCTTTTTTTTTAATTTTAATTTCTTTTAGTTTAATTTAAATATTTAATATTCATAAATATTTTTAAACATTTTATTTAACTCTTTGCAAAAATATCTGAAGCTATTAAATGATTTAGAATTAAAGACACGAACGTCTTTTAGCTGCATATAAATGTTAAATAAATGATATTCTTAAGCATTTTAAGGAAGAGCGAACTTTTAAAATTTACTGCACATCGAAAGACCATTAGAGATGTCTGAAATTCGCATAGAACTTAAGTGGCAAGAAAATTTTGTAAATAATTTTGAAAACATCAAACGATTTTATTTTTAATATGTATTGAAATTGAATTAAGTTAAATATCTTGACTGAATGCAAATAAATCATTCTGAATTAAAATTCTTTGAAGATAATAAGTAATGAAGAGTTGAAACAGTTGAAAGACTTTTTAATTTTTAAATTTTTATTGTATATGCTTTTAAAACTATTTGATTGCTATTTCAGTACAATATAGTCCATAAGCGGAAGAGATAATTATCATCACGAAAATGCTTCATATATATTCGGAAGTTTCATTCAAAATTCAATAACTAAGATTATATCATTGTTAATTTCTTTACATTTTAAAAACATCAAGAATAGATTACGTATTTGATATACTTAAACGCCAAAGTTTGAAAACATTTAAATGTATTAACAAACTTTAGGAAGATATTTTTCCTTTTTGCGTTTGGTCTCTCTTTTTAAACATGAGAATAGAATGATACCTATGTTAAATATGCTATAATAATTTCTTAAATATGATAATGGACGCATATTACAATACCAAATGGGATTATTGATAACTAAATCTCTTTCAAATAGGTATTGTTGTATTAGGAAAAATATAAGATATTCAGCTTTCAAATTTCTACTTTTTCTTTGTTTTCAAAAACGTTTCGTCTTACTTATTTGTTTATTTTTAGGCTTACATCAGTTGTGCATTGGGTTTACAATCAGTAAGTTTTACCATGATGTGTCTAGGAGGAGCACATACTCTTGGTTCCATTGGAGTACACCTCTTTTCTCAACATTTTCAGCGACCGATTATAATGGCCGCTGGTCTCGTGTGCCAATCCGGTCTCTTGATGGTTCTTTGGCTATGGACACCCGTTCAAGATGATGCAGCAGTCTTTTACGTAATTGCAGGAGGATGGGGACTGTGTAATGCCATTTGGGAAACGTTAACACTAAGTAAGATTTTTTTTAAAAAAAAAGATATTTGAAATGCATGTTATTCTATCATTTTTATCTGTACAAATGTAATATTTAGGAATTTGATTACATAAATTATCGAACCATTTTTTTAAAAAATTAACTGATAGCTAATAAATTATACAGCTGAAACTATAAGTTGAAACTATTAAAATAAAAGACATGAATTTATGTGCATAAAGTTTGAGATGAAATTGAAAGGTTACAGAAAAGGAAAAAATTCTCTAAATATTTGGTAAGATTTACCACAAGTCTACAAATTTATTTTAATGTTATATTATTCATTTATGTTATGTCTCCGATATGTTATAAGCAAATTAAACCTTCATTTAGCTCTTTTTTAAAATTTTCTATGGTTATATTTATATCTCATTGTTACTTATATTAAATGTTACACTAATTGCTCAAAGTTAAATGAATTCACAACTTTTTTTAAAAAAATATTAGCAGTTATTTGATGAGAATGACAAGAAAGAGAAATAAAATAAATATTAGAGCCATTTCTGCTAATTATTCTTATTATACAATGACTAACTATCTTTAATGTAAAGATACAAATCTTTTTTAAATATAAAGCTAATTATATTCCAAACTTTTCTATCTCTGATAAAATACTAACTCAATTTACTGTTTCTTATTAGTTTCTAAATTGAATTTAATTGGTGATGTTAAATAGCAGCAAAATGAGAATAACAATTTAAATGGCAAATATTTATGCCAATAAATGCTTGCATTGCAATTTAAATTTAATGAAGAAAGTTTGTAGATATATATACATTTAAATTTAAGCAGAAACTTCCCTATTCAATTACAGAAATATTTTTAGACTAGACTTTTTGATGAATAGCTAAATATACTTATTATGATAATAAGCAAAACGTAAACTTTTTTTTAATCTTAATTTTGCTAACTTTTAATTACTGCTAATTCAAATATCTTTAAAGTATGATAGAAAGAAAGATCTTTCTTATGCGCCGTTAGAAACGTAAATAAAAGCATGTGAAGTATTTTTCTGTTATTTATCCTGTTGTCAGAAATTAACAATTCCTCTTATACTAAATAATATATCAAATTGTTGCATCTTGTCACACAATAAACATTTAGCAGTCTTCAAAACAGGTATTAATTATTATATTCATTATGAGTTTTTTGAAGCAAGCTTTTAAAAGTGCAGTAAAATTTTTGATTCTTTTGTTTTTACATTTATTTGATGCAATATAAAGATATTTAAACTTCACTCAGCTTGCTTCCTTAAATCTGATTTTCAATAACATGAACAGTAACGTTTCTTAAATCTGAGTTCATTTAATAATTTTAGAAGCGAAAATTAACAAAGCTGCAGTTAAATACATTGTTGTTATAATATTCTGTGTGCGTGTGAGAAGTTTGAATTAATTCCAAATGAAACAGTTAAATTATGAATTCCGTACCATTAAAAAAATGTTATAACACATCTTAAATCAACCAAATTTCGAAAATTAAAAACCACTGGAATTCTCATATTTTTATTTAGTTAATCATTAAGCTTTTATTATATCATGTCATAACTGAAATGTAAAATAAGTCCTTGTGTTTGAATTTCCGAATACTTACTTTCCTAGGCTGTATAATTCACACTTATGAAAAATTAATAATTAATTCTTCCAATTGATAGACTTTAAGAATTCTGCAATAATTATAAATAATTAGTTTGAAGATTTGAAAGTAAACACATTTTATTAATGTAATTAAATGCATGTATCTACTCTGTTATAAATATTTACTATTAAGAATACGAATAAAATACTCGTATAGGGTTGAAATCGTCAACGATTTCCCCTAGTGTCAAGAAAGAAAATTTCAATTCACCCTGCTTCGCATTAGATGCTGAGGTCTTGCTGATATTTTTACGATACTTTTATGACCCCTGTGGTGTGTTATATTGCTTGGCTTTAGAAGAAATCCGAAACGCATATGAATATCGTTGGAAAAGAGCTTTTTATGAGTTTGCACAACGACAAAATAACAATTTCGGTTTTTCATTTCTTTTGGCTGTGTTTTCCACATTAAGATTCAAGGAACACTTCGTATTTTATTTATCTATAAAATATTTCATTCTGTTTTTGGTCTTATTCAGTAGAACTTTGTAATTCTTCGAAATCTGCAAACGAGTAATTCTGCATTTTATTGTGAAATTTGTTACCTTCATTCAGATAAATATTTTTAGACGTAAAATACAATGAAATCGGACCTTATAAGACTTATTGTTCTTAATTCCATTTAATCCTTATTATTATTATATGCTTGTAGTTATTGTATATATTTATAAGCAAATACTAATGTACAATATATACATTAAAGTCAGAAATGTAATATATCAAAATATATTACATTTTTAAATTTCTTTGTAAGATGCAATATTAAAAGAAGTATCACTTTGACTATAACAAGATTACAATATTTCATTCTATAAATCTGATGCTTCATAAGCATCACAAACTGAAATTTGTGAACTCGGTGATTGTTAAAATAATTCAACAAAAAATAAACAAAATTATATTTTCAAGCTGTCTGTTCAGCAAGCTTCAAGACGCAGTACCGAAATTAAATTGATTTTATAGAATACTCGTATATCATAATTTGTTGCTCAAAAATTGAGTTTTATTTTAGGAAAAATTTCCTTTATTTTTTTTCAACTTAAAAGTAAAGTTTTTTTTATTAATATTAGCTATATTTTAATTGGTATCATAAGCAGCCATATAATTTTCACTAAAATGTTAAGAAATAATTAAAGGAGTGAATATGGTAATTTAACATTGTGAAATAGAAGAAAACTGAGAAAGCTTTGTTTAAATGTACATTTATTAAAAAATATATATATTATTTAAATTAAAGTAAACCATGAAATAATATTTCAAAATTATTTTATTCTTGATAGATTTTATAAAGCGGTAGATTTCTCGATAAGTTTTACAATTTTTTCTTCAAATATTTTGATCGATATTATCTTCCTTATCGTACTATACTATATTACAATTTGTATTTTTTGTGTGTATTTGCATTGTGTTAACCGTTTAATATAATCTAAATAAAAAGTTTTCTCACATTTTACAAAAGAAAGTTTCTTGGTAAAACCATCTAGTAGCATTTGAAGAAATAAAAGGCTTTAACTTCAGTTTTGCACCTTTACTTTCTCAAATGTACCTGAATAAAACCAGTGAAATTTGCTTAGGGCATTTTTCACTTCCTTAAGGGGGGGACAACAGTGAATGGTCTTGGGCTTAATTGTTGGTGATGGGCGAGTTTAGTCGGAGGTTCGAATCTTGATTCTCCCAAAGATCCTCAGGAGAGATAAAGGAGGTTACTGTGTATTAAATTAAATATGACTTCGAAGCTCTTCCGTTACGTAGTGTTAAAGTTAGAAAACTGAAATGCCAACTTAGGATGATATCTTCACCATTTAAATTATGTTCGAATTAACGAGGTTCCTCATCAGTAGTCTTCATTTAACTAAAGAGAAAATCGACCTCTATCAATCAAACATAGACATTTATTTATTAAATTCGGTGTAAGTATCAAATATTGCCCAACTTTTATTATTAAACACTGAAAATTCTCAAATCTCTGATGCTTTATGCGATTCAAAATGTTATGTAAATCGGAAAAATGTAATTTTTTCACTGTATAAAAATATGACAGTTACACAAGTGGAGAAATAGCCTGAGACAGAAACATTCATATTTCGTAAATTTGAAAATTTAAAAAGCCAATCTTCCTACCTTTGTATCTCCCAAAACATATTTTTCTTCATATTTCCAAAACGCTGTCGTGACATTTAAGTATTTCTAAAACCTCAAATGCATATTAAATATTTATATCCACCTCAGGAATATATTCAATAACTTTTAATAAATATTAATCATCAATAAACTATGTTCAAGGATTAAATTGCAAAATCGAGTTATTTGATAAAACTGACTAGATACACTATTTCTTTAAAAAAAAAAAAAAAAAAACTTTGTTATTATAATTATTATTATTATCATCGGTCCTCCACTAGTCAGTTGAAGAAAATGTTGATAAAAAATGAAGATTCAGAATTAAACTCATAGCGACATTGAACAAATCAGAATTTTCATAACTCATCAGTTTGGTTAAACAGAGAATCAAACGAATTGAAACTAAGATGACAAATATTTTTAATCAGAACCTGGTTATATAAGGACATTTTTCAACAGTTCAGAATATTATACTAAGAGCTAACATTTCTAATATTCTGCAGAGAATATTCAGAATTAAATTAAATGTAAGTATCGTATCACAGATACAGATATATTCAGTACAACAATGAAATTTCCAAAAAAAAATATCAAAATCAGAATGTTTGTCATTGGATGTTTTTTTTTAACTTCATTTTTTTCTCTTTCTGACATCATAACTGAATTGCGCGATCGATGCGCAGTTTTCATACCGATAATCGAGTTTGAGGTCTCAGAAAATAATGCGTGGGCAAATGAAACTCAATCGATATTCATAGCTTCAGTCTTAATCTTATATGAAGGAAATAGCCAAAAGCGATAACGATTAACTTGTTTCCTTGGCTACTCATTCTAGGAAAGAGTTAAGTGTAATGGTACACATGACACTTCAATAGCCTTCAGCTGAACCAACAGAACCACCTATTTATGAAGAGCAATTAAATTCAACTTTATTGGAAAGATAAACTGATTGATTAAAATATCGTTGCTTACCTTATTATCCTTCAATCATTTTAGGCAGATTTAGAAGTCTGCATGTTCAAAAAGGAAGAGTCAACATGTACTTTTTGGGTGACAAAGCACATTTTACAAATTTGATGTAATTCATATAATTGATAGATTCATATTTATTTTAAGACATATTCATCCGATATTAATTTATTCTTATTCTATGATAGCATGATAGTAGTATTTTAGGAAACATCTTCAATTTTATTTAGTGATAAAGCACAAAAGCTTCTTCAAAACTGACACTTGATTCATTTTACATTGTAGTAATGTTTTATTTTATTTTCAATATTTATCTTTCTTCATTTCATTACTTATTATTTTGATCATTTGTTCCAACTTATTTTTCTTGTATACACATTTCATGAAATGGATCCATATGTCAAAAAATTATATTCCGATAAGACAATATTTTCGTGACTAAAAAAATATGAATTCTTTTATAAAAGAAATGACAATAATGCTTGTCGATATAAAATCAAAATGATTATAAAAAGAATATTTTTATCGACAGTGAAAAATCTATGAAAATTAAAAAAAAACATCTAAGTGTCCTGCAACATCTAAGAAATGTGGGGACTATTACTTTTTATTTTCTACAACTTAGAAAGTAACATGTCTTTAAATAACCAAATGAATTTAATGAATGCTAACTAGTAAATATTACAGAATAATTTTAATGCAGAATATTTAACCTTAGAGAAGAATTCGAGCAGAAACCTGTCAAGAGATACATATTTTTCCTTCCTGCGTCCATTCTCTCGTCTCTTCCAACAAAATGTCTACATCACTAATGGTTTCTCTCTCGTGGTTTGTATGTCGCCTTATCTCCTAAGCATTCTGGGATTGGGGAAGAGACAAACCATCTAATTGGGTTTTCTGTTAAGGTTTCACATATATAGCTTCTATGGATGCCGACTATAGTCACTTTCTGTCCACTCAGTGGGGGATGGGGTTAGACATCCTCAACTCAAAAGTAATAAATGTAATTTTCATGATACATAGTAACACCTGTCCTCAGATATTGAGTTTCTTAATTTACAACTTTCTGAGCTATTAATTAGTTATGTATTATTGTTGAATTAATTGTTTTAAAATGGCTGGAACACAATTTTCAAAAAAGACACTCTCTTTTCACAAAAAAATACGTAAATTATTGCATTCCAGCTTGACTTTACATGAAGTGACTTAATTTTATTTGATGCATTTATTTAAACATATAAAATACAGGAAATAAAATGCTGATAAATATTCACAAAGAGATTAAAGTTTTGCATCAAAACTTTTCTTCTGTATTTAGTTAAGTAACTTGAAATTATAATGTTTCAATAACTTATATTCTTCTTCGTGATAGGTTTCAAAAACTTATTTTAAATGCTGATTAAAATTGATTCCTGAATTTTTCTAACAATTATCCTTCCATATATTTTTATAACATTTTTTCGTCTCTATATCATATTTTAAAAATTTTCATAATAATAAAAGGAATAATAATAATAAAAGAATATTATGTAGTAGTATATAAACATGAATTTTAATTATATAATTCGTTTTTAATCTATAGTTTCACTAAGCAAAAATGAAATTTAAATTAAAATTTTCAATGTCAAATAGAATAAAAATAAATATAATAGGATTTTATAGAAGGAATAATTTTTAATATTATAAAAAACTTTTACTCTAAGTTATTTTCAGAAATTATGTCATTATTTAACAGTAAAAGCTTGAATTTCTGACCAAGTTCTTAAGTTTGATCATTTGACTTTAATTCAAAAATCTTGTTATACATTTGCTAATTATTTATATTAGCAAACATCTTTTTTTTTTTAAATTGTAAAAGTGATTTTGAATAATTTCTACATATTTCCTCATTGTGAGTTTCAAGACTTATAAGTATGCTCTTAAGTGTAATGTAACATATGTAATCAACTAATAAATAAAATAACTTAATTTTTTTTTCAAATAACAGTATTTGATTTGAAGCTATTGAATGATATCATCTCGAAATAATTTTTATTCAATAATTCTTAAGCATATCCCCCAATTATCATAATTTCACGCTCCTTATTAAACATTATTTCATTTCCTAATATTCTTTTCGCATTTAGATGCGCTAGTTTCTCTCTTCTAATATGTGTATGCTCTATATTTACAGTTTTATAAGCTAAGAATTACTTTTTAGATTAATTTTCAGTAATATCGTACACTTCTAAATTCTTAGAGGAAGGTTTTATAAAATATGTGCATTTACTTTTAGTAGAATTTGCAACTAAAATTGCGTTGTATTTTCAGCATTCCTCGCTTCAACATTTGTGGACGACTGGCAAGCGCCATTTTGCACTTATTACCAATTGCAGTGGTTTGGAATGGCAATTTCCTTTTGCATCAGTCCCTACCTCTGCGCTGAAATAAAGATATTGGCATTAGCTGTATTCCTGGCAGTTGCTATTATTCCATACACGATCTTGGAATTCAGACTCCATCAGCGAAGCCGAATTCAAAACCGAACGGACATGCTGTGAATACTACGCTTTTCTATCGCCTGCCAAGAAAATAAAACTTTGTAAACTGCAGGAGACTTCTTTAAGTGTTATCGTCTATAAATGTATGTAGTCTCGTTGCTCCCAAAGATATATGTGATATTCATTAGTTGTCTAAATAGTGATCTGATGTTCTGTTCATTGATTTATAGTTATCCAAAATTTATATTGGTTGTGACTAGATAATTTTAATCTTTACGTGTCTGAAAAATTTTCATTTTAAGTTATTTTTTTCCTTTTGTTGAAAATTCATCATCATGTAATTTATAAAACATTTTATCAAAGTAATTGTTAAATGTAAAAATAAAAATGTCCCATCAACTGAAAAAGTTTTCTGGTGTTTTTATTTTCACATTTATAGAGAACAATAAATGTGTACGTTTCTGAATTATGTGAAATGTGTAATTCGGACTTATAAAACGGATTGAATCACCATTGCCATTTGTGAAACACCTAAATTTAAATTTGCTCATTAAGCTAAACACACTTTAAAATTTATTTGCTGATTCTATAAAATAATATATGTTTCTTTAATAATAATAATATCAATACCTCTTCTGTGTAAATTAAACCAAATAATACGTGGTAAAATTTAAAATGCATGATTATCATACAGTACAACAGTAAAATCCATACTATATATTTACTATCTTGAATATGACTTAATGTGATAGGTGCTTTTATATTCTGCTGCTTTCAAATTTATTTCTAAAATGGTTAAACGTTCTTTTCCTATGTCCTACATTTTATTGTGACAATATATGTATTAGCAAAATTAACTTTAAGATTGTGGGAATTAATGTTTCTAGAGGATAAACACTCATGGACAAAAAAATTTGAGCGCCAAGAAAAAATTTCGGGATCGTAACGAAACTTGGCATGAAGGTACATGTCGGGGAGATATGCAAAATGATTAGAAATGCAGCGTGATTGCGCTTTACGTATAGCCGGTAGAGGGCGTTTAACGCCATTCTCCGTGGAGTATAAAACAGGTAACCAAAGTTTGTTTGAGTGTGCTGAATCGTTACAAAGGAAGAACTGAGGTAGACATGCCATTACGCCGTTTTCGAAGACAATATATGCAGCTGTCGCAGTTTTAGAGGGGGAGAATCATTGGCATGATGGAAGCTGGGTGGTCAGCTAGACGAGTAGCTCATCAATTAGGCCACTCTGATTGTGTTGTGAGGAGGTGTTGGGACCGGTGGATCCGAGAAATGTCATTTACACGAAGACCAGGCTCAGGACGCCCTCGACAGACCAGTCGTCGAGAAGACAGACACATCGTAAGAAATGCACGCGTACAGCCAACTGCTTCATCGGCCGCCATCCAGGCACAGGTAGCACCTTCACTAGGGGGCCCTGTATCTTCTCGAACCATACAAAGGTGCCTGGTTGAAGGACATTTGGGATCGCGGTGCCCATAACGTGTGCTGCCCTTGACGCCCACCCATCGACGCCTCCGTTTGGAGTGGTGCCGCACACGAGGAAACTGGACTGCAGCCGAATGGAACCAGGTCGTTTTTAGCGACGAATCCAGATTCAATCTCAGTAGTGATGACAATCGTGTTCGTGTGTGGAGACCCCGTTGTGAACTCCTCAATCCTGCCTTTGCTTTACAGCGACACACCGCTCCCACAGCTGGTGTGATGGTATGGGGTGCCATTGCCTACAATACACGGTCACCTCTAGTATTGATCCGTGGCATCATGACAGCCCAGCGGTATGTCCATAACATCCGGCAACCACATGTGCTGCCACTCATGTAACGGCTCTCAGGAGCCATTTTTCAACAAGACAATGCTCGGCCTCACATGGCAAAGGTGTCACAAGACTATCTCCGCACTGTTACTACCCTTCCTTGGCCTGCCCAATCCCCAGATTTGTCTCCAATCGAGCATATCTGGAATCATTTGGGACGGCAAGTTGGGCATCCCACGAGTTTGAACGAACTAGAGGTAAGGTTACAGCAAATATGGAACGAAATGTCTCAAGACATCATACGGAACTTGTATGCCTCAATGCCCGATCGTATCGCATCGTGCATTCGCGCTACAGGGGGTTCAACAGGGTATTAAATCCTCCGTTCTTTTGCCCTTTTCTCTGAAATAAATGATCATTTTCCTTTGATTTTCTAATCATTTACTTATATTAAAGTAGTCATTACGTATGTAAAATTTCGTTTCATTTTGACGACTCCTTCTTGGTGCGCTAATTTTTTGTCCATGAGTATAAAAGAGATAAAACTTACTAAAAACTCTAATTTGGAATTATCTTTTCTGAATTTAAATAAGAAAAAAATTCCCATCTCATAGAAGAAAGATGAAAATAAAAAGATATATAAAATATGAACTGAAAATAAAAAAAAATACGAAAACATGAAATATTAAAAAGGACTATGTTTTGATAACAAATGAGTTTAAATAATTCATTTGCTATCAAAACATAATATATGTTAAGTTAGTTGGTTTAATTTAACAATTGATGAATATAACGATTTGAAAACAGTGTTTTTTCAATATTGATTTACATCATCAACTCTTGAACATGAATTTTTGAACATAGTACCGAAAAAAAAAATTACAAATCAGAAAGAAAGAAAAGTGGATGAAAAGAAAACAAACGATTTTACTGTGAGATCTTGTCTAAACTGTCGTTTATATGAATATCTATCCTCAATATTGTACAATAATTAAGGGGCTTATTGATGGTGCTGTCCATTCATCATTGTCGACATCGCTGATAATTGAATCTATGACATAACTTTCCTACATAATTGGGCTTGTTCCTAATTGAGCTTGCATCTCTCTAATTAAGATCTCTGTGATTTAGATGTCGTCTATAGATTATCGTCTATTGTCTGTATAGATTACCGTCTGTAGTCGGTATAGACTGTCGTCTATAGTCTGTAAAGATTATCTTGTACAGTCTCTAAATTTAGTCTTCTGTTGTTTCCTTTCATGACAGCAATTTTTTAAAAGCTTTCGTTCTTCTCATCTGAAACAACTAACCCCTTTGGTACTGACTTACCTTAAGAAATGAATAAGCCCTCAAGGGTTCCGTAGGTCTTACTCTTCCACACAGAGAAATTATACCTTTATCAGCCACTTTCTATATTAAAGTTTCCCTTATTCTGTTATATTTCGTATGAACCTTTTGGAGAACTTAAGTTTTTTATATTCTCATTGGTATGCATATTGAATTATTTTTCTAAACTCTGAGTGTAGGAAACTAAAAGCGTAACTACAAATAAATTATTCTGGCATTAATTGACTAAGCAATTGAATTATCTGATATTTACTGAAAATGCTGGTTAATATATTATATAGGATGATCAACGCTCTCAAGTTATTCTGTAGTTCTTGTTCATCTACAAAAATAAATTCAAATTTCTTCTCCTGTTTTGATTCTTAAATAATAGAATTCATGCTTTAGAGTCATTCCTGTTCATCTTGAATAAGGTTTAAAATTTATTTTCAACTTTCATTAAGCTTAAGCACTATCAGTGTGCAATCTCCTCAACAATAGTACGATAATAAATACTTATATTAGTATAAATAGACGGGAATATGAAATATTGAACCTCGCTTTCAAATCTTTTCGTTTCTTTTCATTCTATTTTCCTTCTCCTTACACTGTAAAAATATCTTTTTTTCATTAGTATGTCAAAACAATCTCATTAAAGCTTAAGTATTCTAACAGCTGTATAATTAGTGTCATTCAAATTTTAAAATACAAGTCATCCTTTACGGTATACTTCGTAAACTTGAAAATAAAACTATTTCGTTTATATTAAGAAAAAAATTTCATTTCGACTCAACTAAAGATACTAACATGTTTTGTATGTTGTTGCCAATTTTGATCCAACAATTCAGAATGTCACTTCATAAACCAATAAATATTCTTAATGTGTATTTTAAAATAACATTTCTTTATTATAGCAACATATTACTAAAAACTCAAGGTTATTCATCCGAGGGAGAACACACATTAGTAGAGAAAATCATCCGTCTCTCGAGTGTGGAGGATACAACCACACCCTTACATTCCCTCACTTACAAAGCATCTTCTACCTTCCGATTATAACACATGGCACTAATAAAAATAGGGTAGCAGGAGTTCCATCCAAATACTCTCGTAATTTTAAAATACCTAGTCAAAAACAGGTAATTACTCTTTTGTTTCTTAGGTATATACACTGGGCCCATAATTTTGATGTCTATTCCAAAGACACAGTAAAGTAATGTACTATTTTAAAAAGAAAGTTCTTGAACTAATATTAAAATGCGAAATATTTTTATCATAAAATTTAAATACAATAGAGCAATAATAATACACATGCAACAGAGTAAATTAAGTACAGGGATGAAAACAGGAAACGTATTCATTATTTCATGCAATATTTTTAGAATCTTTTGACTTACATAGGTATGGGAACTTTCTTATCACTGTATAGTTAGATTAATCAATAGAAAAATTAACGCAAGGCAACAAAACTTACTCAAAGCGAAAGACATCACAAATTATGCAACACATATTTCTCTTTTAAATGTTCAAAACATTCAACTGTTTTCATTCTGAAGGAAAAGTGAGAAGTACATTCAACATTACTCCCTTAAGGCTCCCGTCTACCCGCCATTTTGATTTCGTGGACGTAATGTTAATCCTATGGAATTTTGACTTTAATTCTCACATCTTTATTATTTGAGCTATTTGAATGCAATAAAGTGCATCTGAAAGAGCAAAAAATAATCAATGCTTCTGTGGAATTACTTTTTTCCTAAGATTTTTCAAAATATTTATATTCTTATTTTAATGATTCGTTTTTGAGTTTTCCGGTCTTTAAAGAATATTTTCAAATATTTTTAAAAATCGGAGGGGGAAAGTAAACTGCTGTTTGTAGAAAATGCAACACCATGAAGGAATCATCAGAATCAAATGAAATTCGCAGCAAATGTCAATTATAGGATATTATGCAAATTAATAAAGTTTCAGAGCCATCGCGCGTGCGCGGCGCGCGCAGCGCCCTCTGAATTGATGCTGAAAGCGTATAAATAAAGTGCTGTAGCGGGACGTTGAAAAAAGTCTATGATTATTTGTTAGTGGCAAACGTTTAGTGAGACCTGAGTATGCCTCCACGACGGAAGAATAAGAAATTCAAGCAACTTACAGAGTTTGAACGAGGGAGGATAATCGGCCTTCGAGAAGGAGGATTTTCCTATCGCGCAATAGCAGCTCGTATGCAGCGGAACAGTTCCACAGTGATGCGAGTTTGGAAGCAGTGGACCGACGAGCACCGAACAACTCGAAAAACAGGCACTGGACGACAGAAGGTGACGTCAGAGCGCGATGATCGACACCTGCTCCGCATGGCGGTGAATGATCGCACAGCTTCCTCCAGGCAGCTGGCAGCACGTTGGTCTACTGCTACAGGTGTACAATTGTCGGCTTCGTCAATTCATCGTCGTCTGCTGCGCCGTGGATTGCGTGCAAGGGTGCCTTTATACAGGATTCCCCTCACGGCGAATCATCGACGGCTGCGTCGGCAGTGGGCTCTTGAGCACAGAGACAGGCGAGCTGATTGGCACCAAGTTGTCTTTTCAGATGAATCACGCTTCAATTTGTGGACCCATGATGGCCGTGTTCGTGTTAGACGTTATGCCGGTCAACGCTGCCTTCCTGAGT
The DNA here is from genome assembly GCA_019974015.1 of Nephila pilipes. Lineage (NCBI taxonomy): Eukaryota > Metazoa > Arthropoda > Arachnida > Araneae > Nephilidae > Nephila > Nephila pilipes. The sequence goes on from BMAW01020340.1 coordinate 319,286, forward strand.
GTATTATTGAACGACATAGTGGTCGAACACCCGGAGTTATGGTCTGGGGTGCGATTTCGTATCATGGACGATCCAATTTAATACGAATTGAGGGTAATCTCAATAGCAACAGGTACGTCCGTGAAGTGCTACAGCCCGAAGTCGTTCCTTTCCTTCAAGGCATCCCTGGAGCTATCTTTCAGCAGGATAATGCACGCCCACATGTTGCGCGGACTATTCGAGACTTCTGTTCAGCACAACGCATGCAACTTCTTCCTTGGCCTGCTTATTCACCGGATATGTCGCCTATTGAGCACGTGTGGGATATGGTTGGTCGGCGTCTCGCTCGTGATCCGCGTCCTGCAGTTTCCAAAGACGAACTTTGGTTGCGCATACAAGCGATATGGAATTCTCTTCCTCAAGCAGATATTCAACATCTGTTTGACTCCATGCCACGTCGTATAGCAGCACTTATTGCAGCGCATGGTGGCTGCACCAAATACTGATTTCGGACGCTTAATTTGCTTCTTTTGTTTTGAAAATTTCATCATTTATTTGTATCAGTACAAGTCGTTTCTGCATTAAATTTCATTTGATTCTGATGATTCTTTCATGGTGTTGCATTTTCTACAAACAGCAGTATAATTCCACAGAAGCATTCATTATTTTTTGCTCTTTCAGATGCACTTTATTGCATTCAAATAGATCAAATAGTAAAGATGAGAGAATTTAAGTCGAAATTCCATAGGATTAACATTAAGCTGATGAAATCAAAATGGCGGGTAGACGGGAGCCTTAAGCGTCAGTAATTTCAATACAAAGCTGAAAGAGGTAGAATATTTCAATGATAGGAAATAGTAACAAAGTAAATCTTCACACTTATCAAGATTAAAAGACAAACATTAAAACTCAAACTTGCATTCGGTCGTGGTGGTCAAGTGGTTTTAAGTCCTTGTACCACCATAACATATCAGGGAGAATCATGGAAGCGTAGCATATTAAATACAAATGAATTGTAATGTTCTCACACAGAGTAGTGTGGAAGTTGAGCGAATGAGGCAGGATTCAACCATTCATTATAGCTTATAATTTCAAAGTTTGTCACCAATAGTTTTTGAATAGCTCCATAGCAATGATAACTCATGACAACAGAAATCGTGCGTCAGTTTTGAGCCATTAACACTTTAACCTTTTCAAAAAAAAAACAGGATCTTGATAATCAAGAGTTAAATCCTGAGGTTCCCGCTTGGTGATATTATAGCATTGGGCAAACCTTCCATTTACTAACATTTGAAGTTTCTTTTTCTAACTTTTTATTTAAGTTTCAAACTCCTTTTCAAACCAAATGAAACTTGGTTAAGCAAATTATATCAACTTTAAAAGGGTTGTGAATTTATATTATCAAGTTGTATATAGTGATAGAGAATTGAATATTATTTTTGGAAGGTTGCAGTATCAGAAAGATTATTGCATAATGAATATTGCGGTAATAGAAATATTTCAAGAGTGTGATGACTTTGAATAAGGCGCGGGAGTTATTTGCGTGTGAAAATGATCTAAAGAGACTAAGACCCGTCGCTATCTGGTCGACGTTTCCTTCATTTTGAATTAAATCATATCGGATCCGAGTATTCGTATTAGATAGCCTTTGATATTTATAGAAATCATAGAAGAAGAAACGGTAAACTAGAAAAGAGCATTCCTTTTTTAGAAAAACTATAAATGAGGCTTAGAAAAAAATTATAGACCATAGTCATGAACTGATTTTGTTTGACTAGTTTAATAACTTTCTTTGTACTTGTGTGTGATATTAAGATGTAGACTTAATATTTAAAGTTAGATCAATATTTAAGAAGCCAGACGAGTCAAGTAAGACGGATATTCAACAATATACAAATTGATTCATGTTTCTCAAGTTCTTTTACCACCTAAGATCGTCGAATGTAATAATGGGGCTGCTGCACTTTAAATTCTCACTCAATACTCTCATTGGTCCTCAATACTCTCACTTGGCGTTGTATGTAAGTTAAAAGATATATATGCTCAGGTGTCAGCCCATTCAGTTGATCTCGGTTAAAAAGATATATGTCGTCAAAACCTTCACATAGATCTAGAGCTATATCAATTCACTATATGTATTTGAATCTTCTTAACATTAAAGTCAATGCGTAAGGTCACCACGAAACAACTTGTTTCGAATATATATAAATTTTAATAACGTAACTTAAGGAATCAAATTAAGTATTTATTATTTCTTTTTATATAGAAAAGTATTTATTATTTCTTTTTATATAGAAAAGTATTTATTATTTCTTTTTATATAGAAAAGTACATAACTCTCAGCTTTAAAAAGTAACAAAGATAAGTTTCTGCTTGAAGTGAACAGAATGTATTTATTGTTATAAGGATCGTTCAATAAGTCCTAAAAATTTCCAATAGATGGTGCTCGTAGCATCGAAGATGGCTTATTTTTAGTAAGCATCATGACTCAGAAGACAGATGTCCAATCTCAGTTACTCGCATTTGTAATCATGATGCCTTTCGCACCTCGAAAATTCTTCATCATAACTTTTAAGGTCGATGAGACACTATCTTCACCTTTTTGGAAAAGATTCATTGGAAACAATCCTACGTTTTGGCTTTTGCTTGATTTCCTATACAATAAAATGAATCCAGGTCTCACCACCGATGGTGACAACTCGAGGTGGCAGCAATCAAATTTTGATTTAGCAGCAAATGACTACAAAGTCAAAACTGACTTATGAATTTATTTCGGTTCCGTTGAACAGAGGGCTGTACCCAATGGTAACAACAATTTACCTTAATGATGCCATATGTCTTCAAATGCAAGTACTTTTTGAGCTACCCTTGTAATAAGGAAATTTTAGGTGCAACTACAAGTTTTAACCCATAACTAAACTGAATTATCAACGTCATTAAGTAATAAGCAAATTGCAATATGTCTTACATAAGTGGCATCAATCCAATTCATTTCTCGTGTATCAAATCAGTCATCTCTGCCTTTAATTGCTTAGAAAGTAAGTTTTACATCGCAGAAAATTAGTAATGCATTTCAGTTCTTACTAGAGGTGTGCCAAACATTTACTTGTAAGTAAAAAGGTTCCAAAGTATTAGTTATTGTCTGGTAATTGGTTCCAATATTAAATCACTTTCAGATTACATATTTCAAAATATTTTTACTTTCAGAATATATGCTTCTGTACTCTATTACTTACAGAATATGTTCACATTTCCTATTATTTTTAATATACTGCATTATCACATTATTTTTGAATTATATTCTATTAAATCAATTTTTATTTACATTCCAATACTTCATTAGTTCTGAATTATTTTTCACTAACGCAATATTTTTTACGGAAAAAATTTTATCAAAATTAATTCTCTCTAATTGCGACAACAAAGTTACAAGATAAGCATTGCAATGAGTGACAAAATTAAAACTGTTTTGTATAGACGGAAAAGGTTCCATACAAGTAATACTATTACTTATCCTATTATGTGAAATAAACGCCCACCCTTAGTTCTTACCTATTTGCATAAGCAATTTCAGGAAATAAAATAGACGCGCTGAAAGAAGTAGAATCGATAAAATAAAGTAAAATAAAAAAAAATGACGTAATGAAAGCATGAATGAGCCCCACATGCATTTTGATTTGTTTTTATTTATCATTTTTTTTTACCTAGACCATAGAAATAATTTAACACAGCAAAAAATTAAAACTGATATATTTTATAAATTTAATATTAAATAAATTAAGGAACAAAATAATGGACCCTAGCATTTGCTATTATGTTTCACTGGCTTTTAATACAAGGAGAGTATCTACAAATTTAAAGATAAAAAAATTGTTCCCTTAGGTTTGTCGCGATTTTCTCTTCACTAACCTTGGAGACCTTACAATAACTTGAATTGCATAAAATTGAAATTTTTCCCAACTAAAATAAAACGTCGTTACGAAATTTAGATTAAAATAAGAAGTGATGTTAATAGAATTATAGATAATGATATATAAATAAAACAGAATTGAAAAGAAATGAAGGTAAACAGAGGAAAATGATAGTCGGATATTTATTAATAGTTTGGATTGAAGCATCGTAATTAGTCTTTTGGATTGAAGTGATTCTTATTCTATGTACTAAAAACGAAGTAATTGCTAGTGAGAAGTGTTTGAATTAGAATGACTAAATTGGTAAGTTCACACTTTATGAATTGATTATAATCTACGATTGACGAGTTAAGAGAGAGTGACCTTATCTATTCTTTAATAATTAATAAAGTATTTTATCTTGCTCTTATGTATCTTGGAGTCTAGTTGTTATGGACTATTTAATTAGAAGGAAAGGTAGCAGAAGAATTAAATAATGAACAAAGGACGTAATGAACTATTTTAGAATATTTCAACTTAGTTTCTTACATCCATTGTGCGAACTAATTTTAGTAAACGTTTTTACATTTAACGTTTTTACTTATGAAACTGTTAAATTGCTTGAAGTTTTACTCGTAGATGAGTAATGCGATATATATATCACATTACCAATGAAAAGCAATTTTCTCCAATGCTTTGATTTTTGGTTAGGAAAGAACTATTTGTTCCAAAATTGCATTAATCTTTAAGATACGTCAGAAAAATGTAACTGTTCAGCATTTGTAATAACAAATAATGCTGAGATTATTCGCCGAATACAAAACTAATTTCCTAAAATTATATGTATTAAATTTAAAGCTTCATACTTCTTTGGTGTTTCGAGATTAAAAGTTCTTAAAATATATAATTTCGTGTAACTAATATATGTTAAAGAAATATCAAAGGAGAAAAACATCATCAATCTTTATGAATTTCTGAAAGATCTGTTCTTTCTAACAATTATTCTTGTTTAATAACCCGTTTCATAACCAGATAGATCGATTTATGATAGACTAGTTTTTTTCACGCCAAACAGATAATCAGCTATTATATGAATGCTTTTTAAAAAACAATAATTCTAGAAAGGAAATAATCCATTAATTTTTCAGACAACTTAAATTCTAATAGGAAATAAATGTTCAAAGCACCCCTGAAGAGAATCGCTGTAAGGAAGTTTAACTTTACAAAATTAAATCTATACGTTTCTTCATTGTTTTAATTAAAAAATAGAAGATTACAAGTTTTATTAATTGTAATTCAAAATGCTGTTCATAATGTTTTCATAACATCATTACATAATTAATTTCCAAATAATTTTGCAGTTAAATAATCCCATTTATTCTATTTTTATTTAAAAATGGAGGAAAATTACGATATCTCATATAATTTGAAAATACGCTATAATAGTTTCATAGCATTACTTTAATTTAATACCTATGAAGAAATATGATATCGAAAAACTTCTCTGTGAAGAATACAAATATTAAGAAAAATAAGAGATAAAAAAGTTTAAAAGCTCTTTATAAATATGATTTCTCTCAAATCTGTGTACTGTGTGTCTTAAAGAAAAGTCTTAAACATCAAATTTGTTGATTTGACTCTTAAATTTAAACATTTGTTTTTTTTTATTAAATGGAAATCTTAAGTATAAAGTTATAGAAAACTTATTGTATCTTATTTTCTAAAACGTTGTAAATAAACAGATATAAAAATTTTAAAGAAGGCGCACCAAAACATAGCTTGAAATTAAATGAAATAATAAAATTATTTTTAGATTTTAAAAAATTATATTGTTCTCATTTATTATTTATATAGAAATGTCCTTTTCTTTATTCCTACGAAGTTTATACTTCGGTAAAATTTCGTACAAATGTCTGTCTTAAAAGTGAATTTTTATTGTGCGCATGTATTTCTAGAAAAACGAAGAATGTTACTTATTTTATTTACGTTTTCTTATTTGTATGTATGCACTGGAATCTGAAAAGGAAGTATAATTTGGTAATTACTTGAATAATAAAATAAATAAAAGTCGGAATAGTAAAAATCGTAAAATGTGAGTGTAAAGCGGTTATAAAATAGGAAAATAATACGAAAAAGTTATAGTAATTACTTTTATTATCCAATAAAACAGTTTGAAAGAAAACTGGATATAAGGGAAGCTAAAGCTTTAGTGAAAATCAAATGAAATTAAAAGGTTATGCTGCAACTTTATAAAGTGTGTATTACCACTGATAGCCTATAATGAGATCACCAATGATAGATGTGTCGCTATCACTACCAAAAATATGGTCATCCCTGACATATGTATGGTCTACACTACAGACAGCTGCTAAACAATTTTGCTCTGACAATGCGGATGAGTTGAAGGCTCAAAGAGTTCCAAACGTATCGAACAGCTTTGCCTTTCTAGAACGGAGCTCTTTGAGTGTGAATAAGCTGAAAGTTGAATCCCAAGCATATATCTCGCATGTTCGATAGGATTAAGATCAGGTAAGTGAGGAGGCCAAGACATGCATTAGATATTTTCCGTTTAAAAGTCGTCAATCGGATTCACATGGTGACAAAACGCTTTATTATCTATAAATATGAAGTAAGAAACAACAGCACCCCGATACAAGCGAACATATGGGTCAAGATATTCATCTCTGTGTTTTTTAGCAGTCATAGACTCCGTCTCAAAGATCCGAAGATTAGTTCGGTAGTCCAGGATGATAACTGCTTACACTATAATTCTCCTTGATATGAGGGAGGGGGATGTCTTTTCGTAATGTTTCCCGGTAAACGTTCTCGACATATTGTTATGCGATGAGAATCAATGTTCAGATTCAAACGAAATTGGACACTGAATATCACATTGGTTGGCTATCCCAAACTCCAGTACTATTGTTCCAAACTCCAGTTTTAAAGAGGGCTTTTATGCGTAGATGCGAAGAGAATGTAAGCTTCTGGTCGTCCGGCAATGAGCAAACAGGATCGAGTCTCCTTAAACAGTTTGTCTTTAAATTCGTGCTTCTGTGGCGGTTGTTAGTGATAAATCCAGTTTTATAACACAACTGTCACACTGACGTCTCATATTTATTTCCAGATATTAGTCTTAGCAACTGTTGTGACTCTTGGCCGACGTAGAACTAGTCTTTGGTTAATATATCTCGTATTTTGGAACCTCTGGTTCAGTCTTGAGATCACACACTGAGGCACTTTCAAAAATCTAAGCACTTCTGTTTGTGATCGTCCAGATTCGGAAATTCCAATGATTCTTTTTTTTCGTAAACGTGTCTAGTCGTCGTCTGTGCGCCATTAACAATCATTATGTTTAATAATTAACAATTAATTAAGCTGTGCACATGAATTGCCCAAAAACACTTTTTTGACCTAACGCCGAGTTAGCCGGTTTATCTGCGTTTCCACGTGCGTAGGTGTTTCACGTATAAAGACGTCAACTGAAATATTTTGCATTAATACCAAGTGTCACCTTCAATGAATAACTCTTTACGCATTATTTCGAATAAGTTCACCAATATTTACCAAACCTTTAACGCGTTTTACGAATTTTGCTTAACTTTTATACATGAGTGTCAGAACAGATCCTATTTAATTATTGTTTTATTGCAGTTCGAGTCAACATTTCGGTCAACGATAGATAGACCATTTTTGTTTACTTATATAAATTAAATACCCAAAGGCTTTTAGTTTCGAGGAAAGGCTTCGATCCAGTATCAGGCAATTTAGAAATGACGAAAAGGTTATTGCAGCAAAAGCAAACAAACCCTCATTCCTCTAAATTAAATTAGGAGTTTCTGTTTTATCTTCAGTTGACGGATAACGATTTGGTCCTCTCGGTTTTAGTGTAATAATATTTTGGGTTATTTATACCGAGAGGGTTAGAGAAATTCTTCTACAATATGGATAAAACTATAATTTCTCATATGACTCAACTTCAAAAAATATTATTTCCTCAGCGTCGTCATTTCATATTGAACAGTATTATCTAAATATAAAATAATTATTTCTAAAGCTTTTAAATAAATTTGTAAGTTATAGAAAATCGTGGCACCTTTTTTTATAGCTTGTTAGTTTTTACAATCATATAAAAAAATGTGTTCAAATAATACAAAATGTTGTGTTTACATAACAGTTTCAAGTTATAATGTGAATCCTTCCCATTGGTTATGAATGTTATATTTGATAATTTTGTGGCTAAGCTGTCTATATCAAATATAATTTACCTACTGAAGCTTTTAATGAATATAAATATTGTATTTTTGAAGAGAAAAAAAACATTTAAATTTCAAGAAAAAGTAAGTATCAAACTTAAAGATCTAAAAGTTTCTATAAAAAAATTACAGAATGAGTTTTTTATTTGTTATATTGATAAGAACATAGGTAACAATGCTATTATTTGCAAAACACTTTATGTTACTATGATTAATAAACACGCTGACAATAATACTTTTATTAAAATTACTAATAGTGGTAAAGAAATTATCAATAAAATAATAACTTTGTGTAACAAAATAGGTTATATCATAAATATTATAACATTTTATCATATATTTTTAACTGAACGCTCGCAAATTTTGTAGAACG
>BMAW01020340.1:327805-431031 GCA_019974015.1 Nephila pilipes
TTTTATGAATGACGGAATAATTGAGATGCATAAAGAGGGAAATTAAATTTTCTAACTTTCTAAATCACATTTTAAAGTACTTATTATTACAATCCCTAATCTTTTAGATTCACATTCCAGGTACAAAAAAAACAATGGCTAGACGAAATAAAAATACTGTTTATAAGGATACTTCCATAAAAAATTTCTCAAAACCATTCAAATTAATCTGTGTTCTTCATATTGAATTTATTATTAATTTATGATGAGGAGACAATAATTCACTTCAACTTTCATCGAAATTGATATTATTAACTTCTACCAAATCCTGGTTTAAGTACATCGTTCACCATTTTTCAGACTTCTAGGATAAAGCACAAAAAGTGAGTTCAACAGACCTGAATTCTTGATGACACTATTGCGAGTCAGTCCGGGAAACTATTTCTCATTATAGACTGAAAGATAATTCTAGAAGTTAATAGCAATATTTGTTACTAAATAATCATTTGTATTTACAATATAGATGTAGGGGTTTGAACATCTGATCTCCTCAGTCTCTTACGCAAAGACTGGTTGTCTAGAGAATATCATTTTCCAGACTTATGCTATGACATTACCAGTTGAGTGAAGAGGTTTGAGATTATTTTCTCGTTTGATCAGAAGGAGAGACAAAGCCACTACAATACACTCCTATACAGGTTATTTCTGATCTAGAGAATTGTTTCAGGGAGAAGGATGATGGCAGCGAATTATGTAAGCATTTGACCATGTAGACTTCGGTTTAGCTACATCGAGAGCAGAGAAAAGCAGGAAAAGAAGAGCGAGGTTAAGCGCTGCTCTGATTTTGTTAGGAAGAATGGGGCACTGACATGAGATCATACATGACTCGATTGTGGTGCTAATATCAGCAAATTGATGGAACTAGTTTTATAAGCACTCACGAAAATGCGAGTTAATAAATTGATGATAATTAGCTGGAAAATCTAGAGCCAATATTATATTATTTGACTCATGTAATATTTTAAACTATCTAGTTTATGTATTTTTCAAAGTTTTATATAATCTGAAACTTTTTATTTAACCCTGAACAATAATATAGATTATTTAATATGTAGTCATAGACATTAAATAATTTATGAAATCTGAAATTTTGTTGTTAATCTCTTCTCTGTGTAGTTTTTAATAATGAAATGACATATGTGCAAAACATATGATTTTAATTTTATATTTTATCTGTTTCGCGTCAAAAGTTACATTATCAATACATTAGATTATTTTTCGAAATCAAAACTTAAATTTTCAATTTTAGGAAAATTAACTTTAAGTGATGAATTGTGTTTAATTTTAGTAATATTTCACCGAAAATATTTTTCTTGACATTTTATACACTAAATGCTATATTTACTGATTACAAAAATATACGGCAAATCAAATAAAACTGGATAAAAATGCAGTACCTCTTGTAGTGGACATTCCAAATATGGGACATCTACTTAAGGGACAAAATTTCGGTTACATTCGTATTGTAAGTAGCTTCGACACTTTTTTTTTAAAGAAGATTGAACACTTTATCCAGGCCATGAATGGTACCATTTTTCTATCATTTCCTTTTTCAGCTTTATACAAGTTCACAAAAAACAAATGCGTCTTCTCGCAAAAAAGAAATTAACTTTCGCTATAGAAACATCATCCAAGGTGTGTCTTAATATATAAATGTGTGGATTTTCCACCCAATTATTGGCGTGTTCAATTTATTTTTTTCTACCCACAAAACCAGTTCTCCGATATACCAATAGAGGCCAGAGTCATGTGATGTCGCGCAGCGCCACCATCCGAGAATAGCCATGATTTGCTTCGCGCCGCCCTCTTCTCTTCTCTTTTGCCGCCACTCTCCGCTTCTTCTCCTTCGCAACCCGTACGGAAATAGCCTAACGCCTGAGCGTTAACCCAGGTGACGCTCCATCGCCACAAGCGGGTTGGGCCGAGGCAGCCATCTAACTTTTATCTGACGAACTGGTTAACCTACTAATACTTTAATTGTGTAAATACTTTTATTCTTCATCACTTCTCCTACTAAAACGAGTAAAACTACTGCAAGTTTATCCTTGAATATTATCAACAACATTATATGAATCCTGAATACACCTCAGGGACAACCAGCCTTGCGAGCAAGAGCATAATAGCGTAGATCTGGATGAACAATTCCATCAACCCCCATTCTACAAAATTTATGGGGATTTCGTCCGGGATTACTTCAAAATTTATAGCGGCTCCGGCAGTGATTCCTTCAAAATGTATGAGTGATCGGACCGAGATTGCGTCAAAATTAATGGGAGAGAATTACATGAAGAAAAGAAAATTGATGCTCGCCCTGAGATCAACAAAAATAGCCAGTGTCCAGCGACGACGTATCTTCTACAAAGAAAATGTGTGCCTCATCCATTTCCACGATTAGTTTCCTACGACGACGAGTGTGTCCCGCCTACAAGTAGAACCTCAGTTTTTCTATCATCAAATGCTTCTTCGCATCAAGTATTTATTTGTGCTAGTGATAATCTAAATGTGTGTTTCGTTTAAGCTCTTTGTAAATGCCGTCGATTGCTGAAAGAGCTTTGTTTTAAAAAATATATATAAAATCCAGCTTATATTAATGTGCAAGTTTCATCGCAAGATTCCAGGTACTGTAAAACATTTATTTTTTCGGACAATCATCTAATTCTAATGAAGTGCCGTCATGTAATGTTTTTTTAATTATAAGAAGAAATATCTGAAGAAAAGTAAATTAAACGTATTATTTTCCAAGTGCATTTTTATACATATATATTTTCAAATTGTCATCTTAAGTTCAAAATCTAGGAGTGTCTCTTTTTTATTATTATTGTGTGTGTGAATTGATAAGCCATGATATCAAATCAGTCAGCGTTCTCACGCCAGAAACGAATAAATGCATAAGTAATTAGATTTCGAGTCACAGTTAACGTAAACAATAATCCTTCCCAGGCAGTTGTGTATAATTTTTTGCCCTTTCCCATGAGATATATTCGCTGTAGTCAAAACAAATTTCTGCTGTTCCATTTCACTCTCTCAATGAATGATAACTTATTACTTTTTAAAAATAGGTTTGGCAGATTCTTGAATTCTAAATTAAGCAAATTGAAAGTGTATTCTCAAAATAGATGACTTTTTTTTTATTCTATGATTATTTCACTGTATGTCTGAATATTTTTTTGGTTCTAATTGAATTACTTTATATTCTTTCACAATGTTTAGTTTTAGTTCTGTGGAAAATTTTAACTAAGGGATTTCAGATTGATATGATAAATAATTCATTTTTTTAAAAAAAAGGTGTACTTTAACAAATTATATTGCAATATTATTTATATTATTTTCACAATTTATTTCAAATATCCTTGCATTAATTATTGTGTTCGATGTATATTTTGATACACGTACATTTATTTAAGAAAATTAATTAAACGATATTCACCATAATCGTGTTTCATTTTAAAATCACTTTTGTTGTTATTACGCAAAAACGATTAGAGTATAAATTTTCAATTTTATTGATTCTATTTAACTATTCTCATATTAATTTTAAAATGTCGTACCTCACTAAAGGACGTCGGGAAGATATATTTATTCTAGCGGAAGAATTAGATCTAAAGCCTGATTCTTCAATGACAGTTAAGAAATTAAGGGACTTAATCACTAACGATACTGAATATGATGAGGAATTCACTAAAAATTTGTTTACGAGTATAATAGAGCAACGAAAAGAAAAAGAAGAAACATTGCGCCTTGAAACACAACGAAAACAAGAATTTGAAGAAAAGTTGCGCCTTGAAACACTTGCCGAAGCACAACGTAAACAAGAATTTGAAGAAAAGTTGCGCCTTGAAACACTTGCCGAAACACAACGAAAACAAGAATTTGAAGAAAAGTTGCGTCTAGAAACCCTTGCTATAGAAGAGAAACGACGACAAGATCAACATGAAATTGAGCTAGAGCGATTAAAATTAGAGAATCAACTCAAATTATACTCAACGGTTGAAGAAACCGACCATTCGAAATTACTAGGCAAGGAAATATCCAAATTTCTCCATAAATATGAAGTTAAAGAAGATATAAGTTTATATTTAGTCTTATTCGAACGTCAAGTGCAACGATTAACAATTTCCAAAGAACATTGGGTTTCATATCTTTTAGGACTCTTACCGTCCGAAATTTCTCACATAATTGCACGTGAACCAGAGGAGATAGCAAACGACTACGACCACGTAAAAGAACTTCTGCTTAAAAGATTTAAATTAACGCCAGAAAAGTTTCGCCAGTTATTTACCACGCATCAAAAAGTTTATAGCCACACTTGGACCGATTTTTATCACGAACTTGCAACATATTTTGATGGATGGACATCAGGGTTAAAAATCGAATCTTTTGAAGAGTTAAGGAAACTGATCATCTCAGATCAAATGAAACGTAGAGCTCCTACCGACTTTAAGCAACATTTTCTAGACGAATGGACAACGATAAATTCGCCAGCCGAATTAGCAGAAAAGTTCGAAGAGTATGAAGACGTCAGGAGAACATTAAGTCAAAAGCCAGTTAATACGCATTTTAGGGGGAAACAAGATTTCAGAGCTTCAGAACAATTTCGTCAGTTTGAATCGCCACGAAAGTTCGAGCAGAGTAGATCAGGTGGGAAAGTTGCAGCAACCACTAGTTACAATCGACATCACGATGCTCATTCCGCTAGTCATAGAAGTCATGAAGGAAATCACGTAAACTCAAATCGACGGATCGAAAATCGAGCTCACGGCAGAGAAAGGTATTTGAATTCAAATGTTTCTAATCACGCTCAAACGAATTACTCCAGGTTTAGAAGATTCAACGATTCAGCGAAAGAGCTAAATACAAGCCAGCCGAAGAGAACTACGAATTTCACGAGAGAAACAAGCAAGCCAACGGCAACATGTGCCACTATCAGTCAAGAAAATCTACGCACCAAGGAAATAATGTTTGGAAACAAGAAAATTACCGCGCTTATCGACACCGGAAGTACCGTCAGTCTACTACGAGAAAATACCAGCAGAAGAATCATCGATCCAGCGAAACTAGCGAAGAACAAAATTCTCTTAACAGGCATAGGTGATGCTCAAATCACAACGATAGGATCTTTCGAACAAGAATTTCAGATGGATGAAGAAAACTATTCACTAACTTGGCATGTAGTGCCTACAGCGAAACTTAAGTTCGAAGCAGTCATAGGTTTAGATATTTTAGAACGTGCATCAGTCAACTTCACGGAGAATGGTGTAGAATTTGTTAAATATGAAAATCAAGCATTCTCAATGCAGATACAAGCGGAAAGCGTCGAAAAAGTAGAACTGAATCACATAGGAGATCCTGAGATCAAAAAAGAACTTACGGAAATGATAGAAAGCTACAAGCCTGAGAAAACGGCAAGCACCGATGTTACCATGCGAATTATTTTAAAAGATGATGAACCAGTTTGTCAATCGCCACGCCGATTAGCATTCACGGAAAGAGAAGAAGTAAATAAACAGATAGAAGAATGGCTCAAAGAAGGCATCATACGCCCAAGCTCATCAGAGTACGCCAGTCCAGTCGTAATGGTCAAAAAGAAAGATGGAACTTCGAGAATGTGCATCGATTACCGAAAACTGAACCAGAAGCTAGTGAAAGATAAATTTCCTTTACCTCTCATCGAAGATGTTTTAGATACGCTACAAGAAGCAAAAGTTTACTCCACGTTAGATTTACGAAACGGATTTTTCCACGTCAGCGTTGATGAAGATTGCAGAAAATTCACGTCTTTTATCGTTCCAGATGGACAGTTCGAATTCAATAAAGTTCCTTTTGGGTTAAGCACGAGCCCAGGTGTTTTTCAGAGATTTGTCACAAGCATATTCAGAGATCTTACACGTAAAAGAATTTTAGTAAGCTATATGGATGACCTTATTGTTCCAGCAAAAGATGAAAGAGAAGGACTCCAAAAACTTAAAATTGTATTCGAAGTTGCAAAGAAATATGGTCTAGAGATAAAATTCAAGAAGTGTCAGTTCCTAATGCGAAAGGTTGAATTTTTAGGTCACATAGTAGAGAATGGAATCATCAAGCCCTCAGTTGCAAAGACATTAGCAGTTGCAAAATTTCCAGAACCAACGACCGTAAAGAAAGTACAAAGTTTTCTAGGATTAACAGGATATTTCAGAAAATATGTCAAAGATTACTCGAAAATTGCAAAACCGTTAAGCGACCTTACAAGGAAAGAAAATCCGTTTGTTTTTGGAACACAACAGAAAGAAGCATTCGAAAAGTTAAAGAAAGTATTGTCTGAAAGTCCAGTCTTACACATTTACAAGTATGGAAGAAGAACAGAATTACACACAGACGCAAGTAAACTAGGCTACGGAGCAGTTTTATTACAAGAAGCCGACGATGGCAAATTACATCCTATTTATTATATGTCGAAGAAAACAAGTCCAGCTGAAGAGAAGTATGATAGTTATGAATTAGAAGTTCTCGCAATCATAACAGCATTAAAGAAGTTTCGAGTATACCTCTTAGGTCAGCATTTCAAAATAGTCACAGATTGTTCTGCGTTCCAAAAGACCATGCATAAAAAAGATTTGATTACACGTATAGCCAGATGGGCTCTTCAATTAGAAGAATTCGACTACGAAATCGAACATCGAACAGGAACTAGAATGCAACACGTAGATGCTTTGAGTAGACATCCTGTCATGATAATCAGCAGTGACACTCTAACAGCGAAATTAAAGAAAGCCCAAGAAGAAGACGAAAACATTTTGACATTGAAGTCGATATTAGAAAAGCAAGATTCAGAAGACTTTTTTGAAAGAAATGGAATATTTTACAAATACTCAAACGGTAGAGAATTGATAGTAGCTCCAAAAGACATGCAAATTGAATTAATTAAATTAGCTCATGAAAATGGTCATTTTTCAGTAGCAAAAACAGAAGAGATTGTCAAACAAGAATTTTTTATTCCAAATTTAACGAAGTTAGTAAAGAACGTAATAATAAATTGTGTACCATGTATCTTAGCTAATAGAAAGAGTGGCAAAAAGGAATGTTTTTTAAATCCTATTCCAAAAGAAGACAACCCTTTAAGCACATACCATATCGATTTCATAGGACCGTTACCATCAACAAATAAAAATTATCAACACATTTTCACTGTTATAGATGCTTTTACGAAATTCACTTGGTTGTACCCTGTAAAAACTGTGTCAGCTGAAAATGCTCTAGAGAAACTAAAACTACAACAAAAAACCTTTGGAAACCCCGTTAGAATCATATCAGATAGAGGATCAGCGTTTACTTCGAAAGTGTTTAGTGATTATTGCACAGAAGAAGGTATTCAACATCTACAAATTGCCACGGGTGTACCACGAGGAAATGGACAAGTTGAAAGAATTCACCGTACACTCATCCCAGTTTTAACGAAACTAACTTTAAATGACTCTACTAAATGGTACAAGTATATTGATAGACTTCAGAGAATCCTTAACAGCACAACCTGTCGAAGCACAAAATGGTCACCATTCGAACTTTTGATTGGTACTAGAATGAGAAACAAAGAAGATGTCAGAATTAAAGACTTGCTCCTCGAAGAATTGTTCGAAGAAATACACGAACAACGAGAATTCTTAAGAAAAGACGCTAAGAAGAATATAGAAAAAATACAATACGAAAATCGGAGAACTTACAACAAGAAACGAAAGAAAGCTCCGGAATACAAAAAAGGTGATCTGGTAGCCATCCAAAGAACTCAATTTGGAGTTGGACTAAAACTAAGACCGAAATTCTTAGGACCATATAAAATCACCAAAGTCAACCCTCGCGACAGATATGTAGTAGAAAAGGTTGGTCATCACGAAGGACCGAACTCTACCACCATTTCTGCTGACATGATAAAACATTTTTCTATCAACAGCATTTGAATATCAAACATAGTTATTGGTGAATTTTGTTTGATTTAATTTCATACTATATTGTTTTCCTTTTATGTAGTAGATATTATCTTGTGTTATTAGTTATTTTGTATTATTAGTTATTTTGAAAATTCCAGTATAGCTGGAGGCCAGCTCTATTTGGAGGGGTCGAACTCTGTAGGATTTTCCACCCAATTATTATTATGCAATTAATTTTATTTTTTCAATCTACTGTAAAACCAGTTCCTCCGATACTCAATAGATGTCGCCACGAATCAGAGTCATGTGATAAGCTCATGCAGCGCCACCTATCCGAGAATAAAACTATGTGACGCTCGTTTTCGCGCCCTCTTCTCTCTTCTCTCTTTTGCCGCCACTTCCTCCGCTTCTCTTCTCCTTCGCAACCCGCGTCGGAAATAAACTTCAACGCCCGAGCGCGTTCCATCGCCCATCGCCAATATGGGTTAAATGAGGCAGCCATCTAACTTTATCTGACGAACTGGTTAACTTACTAATACTTTTCATTGTGTAAATACTTTTATTCTTCATCATCTCTCCTAATAAACGAGTAAAACTACTGCAAGCTTCATCCTTGAATATTATCAACAACATTATATGGAATCCGAAATTACACCCCTAGACAACCAGCCCTATGCATAAGAGCATACTAGCGTAGATTCGGGATGAACAATCTCCATCAACCCCCATTCTACATAAATAAATAACGAAGACATATTTTGTTAAATTTCGAGTATTTCATCTGTCAATTTTTGAAGCTAATCTAGAGAAATTATGAGACTAAATTTTCAGAAGTGATTAGTCCACGCATTCTCATTTTGAGATGATATAATTGTTATAATTTTGTCCAGAAAAGAGAACAAGAGAATACCCAAAAAAACTGAAGGTTTTTAAAAGTTATGTATTGCATTTTTTTGCAAAACTACCTTATTACCTTTATAGTACTGTCCATGATACTTAATATATTTGTCCAATTGGTGATTAAATTTTTGGGAACATTTTTGATACTCATCTGCAGTGATGGCGCTCAACTCACTTCTTTTTTTCTACCTCTTCAAAATCGGTGTCCTTTCGTGCCTCTTCTTCATCAGAAGAAACAAAAGGAAATCTCATGGAGTTGAGTAAAGTGTGGGACAAAAGAATCATAAAATTGCCTGACTACGATGTGGCTCTTTTTGCTCATCATTAAGAATCTGAAGCACAAATTCTTTTTCAAAAGTCTTATTTAAAATTCTTTGAGATGAGCTTCAATACAGCCCAGATAATTTTGCCATGCATTTAATGGTCTATCATCGGTCTTCAAGCTTAAGTTCAAGAATTTTATCTACAATTTTCTGCCTGTGGAGGTAATTGACAAATTGACAGAGTTTTGTCGTTAATCGGCGTGTGGCTGTTTTTGAAACGAGGAAATCACAAGTACATTTATGCTTTTCTTATAGCATTATCTTTGTAAGCTTGTTTCAACATCACAACATTAAAAGCTGCGTCTCTCTCGAGCAGGAAACAAAAATTCTCTAGCGAATTTTGTTCTTTTAAATTTTAAATTCAAGAAGTTTGTTCTTTTAAATAGCTGCAGCTAAAAAATTAACTACTAGCTGGAAAATCTATTCCGGGCACAGCTGTTGTCAATATTGAACTCGTATGAGATTGCGTGACATGCCTCCTGAATGAGACAGCCCAGGGCTGTGTAATACAAGGAACCGGAGCACTCACTCATGTTTTGTGTCTAGAAAACTATATTTTAATATAAAAATGTTTACACAATCTGCTCTTGTTTGAAAAACTTGTCCAATCTCTAAATTCTAAAGAGTTTTTGTAGAAAATGTACAGTTAGAATATTTCATTAGTGAATTTAACTTCATATCTCGTACCATGAAATATTACTCATAAATATTTTAACTGCTCGAGCCATTTTTTTACGACCAAATAAAAAGGATGAAAAGTGGGTTTTAATTAATTATCCCAAAATTATGCTACAATTAAAAATCTAACTTATAATATCAAAATTTAATAGCTTTACCTGTATTTTCAGACACATTAACTATGTATTTATTAAAACTTTTATAATAAACTTACCTTCGAATTTTAAGCTTGCTTTGTAAAAACGTTAGAAAACTGTGTTCTATAATTCTTGTTACTGTTGAGAAAAATTTACATTTCATAAGTAAATAAAAACATTTTTAAGAAATGGTTGAAATATTGCCTGAATTTAGACATACACCAAAGCCATAAATGATGAGGATCAGATTAAAATTATGTTCATGTTGTATTCAGTAATTCTTACTTAGAAATTGAAATATAAAACTGAAATTTCTTATTATTATTTAATGTTTTTGTAACTTATTATCATATTCATTTCCCTTTAATTAACCTCTGGGTTTACTTTATAACAATATTTGGCTTGAGAACCTTTTGTGAAAGAACCATGACATATGTAAATTAGATTTACTATATGAGAATAAGTGTTGGAAATAGAAAAGGAGATAGAGAGAGATTGGAGAGATTCATAAGAACCTTATATTTTTTTTCTAGCAGCAACTGAGAGACGATGTACTAATAATGAATATTTGACTCGAATCTCACCACTATAATCGGATCTAGAGATCTGGATTCGACTGTTTAGTTATAATCTGATAGTAAAAATTCCTTATTATAATATTTAAATGGAGATGCGATTAGTTATCATCTACTTTATTGATTTGTTTTGATATAGCTTATCTAAACTACGAATAAACTGGTTAAATATTTTGAGGCTGATCTTAATTGAGTAATTATGTCAATACACCTAACGATGCCAGTTCTTGAAATTTCCAAATATGAATTTTTAACAGAAATTTAATTTTTGATTGATTGACTGATTGTTTTAGCTTCGCATTTAGAAGAAACACTGAGGCTATTGGAAGCGGACTTCGTAATTTTGAGCATCGGTCAAGTGACGAAGACAGCGCCTCTCGTTCCAAACTTTCATGCCATACCAACGGGGGGATAGGAGCCTAGAAAGATTTAACGTGCATCATCCCCGTTACGAGATAAGTTTGTTATTACATTAGGACTCGAACCTATGACTCGAAGAAAGAACGCAGATCGCGAGTTCGTGATCATGACCATGAGGCAACTGCGACAGATTAGTAAATCAAGGAAATTAAACATAAATAAATACACAAATAGATCACAAATAAAAAAAATTCTTATTTTTTCGAAACAGTTTTATCAAACAGTAATTGTTTATCTAATATGGACATCTTTAAAGAAACATAAATTTAAAAAAATCGTGTTCAATGACCTATATTCAAAATTAAAGTTATAATTAACCTAAATTCTTTCTCAAAGCTAAATTAATAATTCTATCTATAAATTCTAAAATAAAATGTTTTTAAAACTAAATAATTAAGAATATTTTCCAGGATGTTTTTCTTCGTCAAGGTTATTCTTTTGTAAATAAAAATGCTCGTCAAGATAATTTCTTAAGTCTCTTATTGTCAAGAGTATTTAGTAAGTAAATAGAAATTAAAAAGTAAAACAAATGAAATTATAAATAAACACAAAATAGATCTTTCACCCAAAATTCATACTTCTAAAAGCAATTGTAAATCCTATTGTACAAGATAATTTACTTTTTCTTTTCGAAGCCAATACTTTACCACTTTTAGAAATAATTTTTAATATTTCGCGCGTATACTCGCATTCCAATTAAAACATACTAACCATTTTTATTTAAAACACAATTATGGGTGTTTTGGAATTACATTGCAACCTCGTTGGTGCTTTTTGTGACAACTGTACTCTCAAAAAGTTTAATGACGGAATCTTAAATGTAATTTCAGTCATTAATTGTGATACTATAGCATTTTAAACAATGTAAAATTCATTTAAAACTTGCAACTAAAGAAATTTCAAACTATAAATAGTTTACTGATTCTAAATGCAGTATTGACCTCAATATGTAGGAATTTTAATGAAATAAAGTGGAATCCGCGCGGCGCGCGACAAATAATGATCAATGCAATAAAATAACAGGATGCTTTGAAAAATAAAAAAAAATGAAACATACTCCTAAATGCTTTAAAATACATATAAAGCTTTCTTCAATTTTTGTCCTAAGTAAAACTAGCAAAAAGAATTATAAATTGTTACACAATTAAATACTACAAATAACTTTCCAAAAATGGTATAATGATTAGTTTTAATTATGCCTAGAAATTGATGCTTTATTTTATTTCTTTATAGATTAATATAAAATATTTTTCTTATTTAAATTTAGTCATTTTCAATTAGCCTCGTTTACATCATGTATCATTTAATGAAAATTCTTGTCTTATCAATTACTCTTTTAATCATCTTTTGTTATTTTAATTCATAACTTTATTTTCACACTAACTATAACAATCTTCCCACTTTTCAATACATCACATCACAATAGGCACAATTTCTTTATATATTCGATTATCGAATAATTTTATTTGAGGTGCAAAAATATCTAGTTTTTATTTCATTATTTATATATTGAGGATGAAAGTTTCATGAGCAAATACAAACGAGTAAATCATCTCTTAAGTGGATATTTTCAAACTCTTAACATTCAAATAATCTCCTGGAAATACGCAATTTCAGATCAAAATTACTTTCTGAAACTGACCTAAGTAAAGCACTTATTCATTCTATGCATTTTAGTCGTAACCAAACATCCGAATTCTTATTAATATAAATTAGAAACTTATATTTTTCGCTTTTAAAAGAGAATGAGTAATTTGCATGTATGTGCTTGTGTAATTACTGTGCGTTAACTTAAGAACAGTTTGTTATATGTGTCTATTTGAATGTGTTGTTGAAACTAGAGAGAATAGAGGGCGCTACGTGATATGTCAGACTCTCTCTAGATCAAACGCAGGTAGTCTTCTGGCTTCCTAGAATGATGGAAGTAGAATGTATAGAAATTTAACAGCGAAGTTTTGTTTTGTACACTTTGTCAATAATTTTGTGACATCATAGAAATAAAATAACTAAGTGATATCAAAAAGTCTGCTCTATCAGTAAAGTTTAAATTGAACTTTATCAATAACCGAAGTATGAAAGCCGGCTGTCTGACAGGTTAGGAAAATTTCATTACGCGTGTGTGAATTAAAATGCGATTATAATTGATGCACGCGTAACTCGAAAAGAGGAGTTTTCTCCCATCCCATAGTGTTCGGTATGTACAGTGAATTTAATGGTCTGATTAATATAAGATGATAAGATATGTGAAAATGCTTAAGGCTATATATGTTAATTAAGTTAACCATAAACGAGAATAACTCTTCTCTGGAATTGAAACACGCACAATAATTTTCCATCAAGAAATATTATAGAGTTCTTAATTTTAAGGATTGCGATTATAGAATTGCTGGTAAATTGTTAGAGTTGTAAACAGGAGAGTTTAAATCAAACAGGTAATTTTTTTTCTTTTTACTTAAATCACTTTTAGAAGAAATGAAATATGTAAAAAATACATCAAATCCAAACTATTATTCTTTGTTCAAATTTAATTAATTGTTTTGGCTAATTTCTGAGAAAAAATTAACTATAAATCAATAAGAATAGTTTCAAATAATGGTTTCTTAAAGGTGATTCTTAATAACTCACCGAATATAAAATAAGTGAAAATATGTCAAATGAAAAACTTAATTGATTGTTTCTTTATAATTAAATGTGTATATTTAATTTTTCCTCTAATATAATTAAATTATGAAACGAAACATTAAACTAATTGAACATCACAATATATTAAACCTCTTATAATAAACACCCCTATTTAAGAGTCAAATCTGTTAGTTCCAGTCCGTTTTAACCTATCTGCAGCCTGTCATAACATTAATTACATTATATTCTATTCTTTTTCTTTCACCTTCAATTTTTGTCCACCAATTTCTTATTTTCGATACGTTTCATTTATTGACTTTCATTTTACTGGGTGTTTTTAGATTTATGTACTTTTCAAAATTTATCCTTAATACATAATTTTCTTTCTATATTTAATATTACATTTTTAAATTTATTCATTTTTCATTGTTTATAACGCTTTTACTGGAGTAATTATGTAGCCTGAAATATATGATGATTTTACTAAATAGTTTACTAATGATTTCTATCTTATTTTTTTTTCATACATTTTACTTTTTCTAAAATTAATTTCGCATTATTCTTATTATGCACGTGATCTTTTCTAAACATTTATTAAATTGCTTTGTGGTTAACGTTAAATTTTATAGATTCTTTTTTATTTAATTTTTTACTAATGATTTACTTTCCTTTAATTTCTTATTATTATTATTATTATTATTATTATTACTATTAATATTATTATTATATACTAAAAATTTATGAAAAAATAAATATTAAAATATCTAAAAAGACCAAAAAAAGTGTTGAAACAAAATAAAAAAAAAATAAATGATATAAAAAAGGAGCCTAGCAAAGCAATTTCGGGCAGAGGACCGAATAAGTTTGATTCAACTAGTTTTATACCACCAAAGCTCTCCTTTACGACTTGGCAGGCTGAATTGGAAAAATCCAAAGAGCTCAATGATACAAAAAGACAAGAACAAAATTTACCATTCAAAAAATTGGAAAAAAAATAGCAAGAAATAAATAATATAAAAATAACTTACAAAAAATTCAACGAACTGAAGTTTCAAGGAAGATATCAAACAATAGAAATGCAAAAAAGCAAAACGTTATCATTCCATAAATTCAAAAATACAATCTATTGGTTGGTTATTAGTTGATTGGTAAAATAGTAAAATAGTCCGAAGAATGTGTAAAATGTACAAGCTGTCTAATAAAAGTAATTGAACTCTTTAGGGCTTGACCAATAACAAACCTACTTTATGGACCTAGTGTTGTGTGGTAGATTTGAAAATGAATCACAATTAACAAAGATGTTTAGATATTTGTGATGTGTATGTATATATATACCTGAAATTTATATATATATATATGAAATTTATATATATATATATATATATATTTCGGCTTACATGAAATCATCTAACACATCGTGCAAACAAATTATTTTTAAATATTTCTTTTTGAGTAAGAAATATTTTCTAGGAAGGAAATTTGGTCAAAATGTAAAGTAAAGAATAGTTTTGGGCAATTTATAACTTAATTCTCTTTGGGTAAAACATTTTTGTTTAAAGCTCAATAATTGAGAATATTTAAAGACTACGTTTATCACGACATCAGCAAAGTACTAAAAAAATGTATGTGAACTTTCATAGTACATGGTTAATCGATGAATTTTACTCATTTTAAGAACATTTCTTGCTTAGTACATTCATAAATATTGTTGTAAACTGCAATAATAGAAATTAAAATCTTCAATGATGATATATCTTAATTTTAATACATTGATAATGTATTAGAAATAATATAGTACGTATGATTGAGAATTCTTAAGGTCGTAATCTTTTAAATTTTCACTAAACTTTTTATCTAAATGAAAAGTAATTAAATTCTATAATTGTAGTAATAGGACATGTTGCATCGAATGAATCAACATTTACTTAATGTTACAAAATTTACTCACATTAGCACACGTGTAACATAATTTTTTTTTTATTTACAGGTGATTCGTACCGTTTTTTCACTGTTGTGTTTCTAAGCCTCATTTGAACCATTAATAAAAACAAAGTTTTTCTACACACAGATTATATTTTCCTGTTAAAGTAAATAAAATATTTGGTCCCTTCAAATTTTATGTAACAAAAATTTTAGATTGTGAAAAAAGGAAATTAGAAATACATAAATGACATGAATCAATAACGATTGAAAAATAATTTAATTATGAGACTTTTTGTTTAATTATTATCGATCATTGTTTCTTTTTATATTGATTATTTTTTCACTTACGGGGCACTTAGAAGCATCACGAGGGCTATTGGTGATGGACTTCGGTCAAGTGACGAGTCTCACACCTCGCTCTCCAAACGTCTACATCACACCAACGAGAAGACTAGGAGCCATGACAGATTTAACATGCAACATCACGTTAGGTATTATTATGTTTAAATGATTTAAAACAATAATCATTAAGATTACTATTTTTTCATGTCAGTGTAAAATGAGAGCTTTGAAGTAATAAATACGGATGATGAAAAAGGGATCGTAATCATGTTTTTAGGACATTAGTATGAAAAGAATGAATAAAGTTTTTTCTTCTCCTTTGTTTGTGATACAACTTTTATCATGATTAAAAAGAGAAAGAACAGAGTTATATCTCATAGATCGAGAAGACATTTTTAACACTCTGTTCTAGCCGCACTTAAATTCGATTTCAGGAACGTTAATTTTTCAGTTCAATAATGCGTTGATCACAAAATAAGTGATAATTTCTTGATCATAATTTTGTTTATTTGATCATACTCATCTTATTTTATATTTCTTCGATAAAATCCAAAGTTATTTTTCCAAACTAAAACTTTAAACTACGCTTAGTATATCTCGATTTATAGAACACTTATTTCCATTTGATTATTGTTATTACTAATATTAACTTTTTTAAATTTAAATATCTGCTCTACTTCACCTATAGTTCATATATTGTAATGACTATGTGATGTTGAGTGATTCCATAAGTTCTTTTCAAAGAAAGTGAGGATTCTCCATCACAAAGATTCTGCTTTGAAACAATCAAGAATGATTCTTAACTGTAGAGCTGATTTATCTTTCAAATCCACATACAGCATCAAAGAAATTAAATTAGTTTTCTAATTGTTGAAACAATTTTTAAAAGGCGTAAACAAATTTATGAATAGTTCCAACATATTACATCTACTTAATGTGTTATTTATATAAATAAATTTAAAAATGATGATTTAAGCTTGAGATTATATTGAATTTTTATTTTATTGTACATAGCAAAAAGGAAAAAATAAAAAATCATCACTGTCTAAGCATTTTACATCCCAAAACATTTTTTTTTCTACTCACAATGCAAATTACAATACAATCTCCATTAATTTTTAAACTAAGATATAAGAGTATTCTTTGAATGCATTCCAAAAACATAAATGTATTTTGATTAAAATTCAAAGATATTCTTAATTCTCTCTCAGATTACATTTTCAGGCAGAGTAAAATGAGAATTTTAATCTTTCCTTAAGTTTCCATAACAGAAGCTCGAGGCAAATACATTCTAAAACATTTTAGACACAATAAAAAGAAACAGAGACTTTTCATATCTAGGGAGAGTAAGTGATTTGCATATGTTATTTCTAGAGACTTCGTAAAATTTCTAGTTAAATATGCACATTCGAGGAGAAAAGTTCATTTATTGCTCATCTATAGTGCTAATCTTTGACTACCCGGATGGAGGAACACATAGAACGCTTCTTTAAAATTAAATGATTCATAGGCAAAGAAACAAATGAAATGCTTAGAGCATTTTTGGTACTTTTATTAGTGGTAAATATGGATTAATGTGTTTCGGAACGGATTTAGAGGATTACTTCCGGTGAAGAAATTTTTCCCGTAATATAGATTTGGGAAGAGTTTCGAATTGTTAATACTTTTTATTGAATGTGTATGTTTAAATATTGAATCATTTGTTTATGTTACTGAATACACGGATAAAAAAAAAAAGAAAGAAAAAACTTAAATTTCAATTTTTTTCCATTTACACAAGTACGTGTGTATGTATGTGAAAATGTGTAAATGGAACACACACACGTGTGTATGGGTGTGTGAGAGAGAGATGAACCTACATTATCACCTTCTTTTTAACTTTCTAACATCTAACCAAATTGTCCTATAAGCAATATCTCCCAAATCTTAAGCTACAACTTTCACTGTAGCTATAAAACTAGTTTTATAGCTATAATCTAGCTTTCACTCTAGCCTTTTTTATTACTGAATTAACAAAATTTCGGGAACTTTCCATTTCTTCTCGAGTATAGATGCTGTCATTGGCGTTGAATATTTTTTTCTTCGCCTCTCTCTTCTCGCTTTGCTGGTATGCGATGATTGCGTTGTTTCAGCTTTCGTTTTTAGCATGTGAATTCATCAAAGGTAAAATATCTCTGGATAAAAATAAATAATATCTATTCTGTAAAATAACTAATGCTTATTCTCCATGACTACATTCAATACCAGTATTTGGCATCTCCACACATGACAAAAAGCAAGAAATATGTCCATTAGATTAGTTTTAGAAGTGGGCAAGATGAATGTCGACAGGGGAAATCCTAAGCCCAAGTCGATTAGACTGCATCGACCGGTAAAATACTACACCTAACATGTTCGGATTGCTTAAAACTTATTAATGTTCAAAACCTAAGTTCAAGAAATTATTCGAAGCGAATTACTCTGCAATGAAGACCAGTCGGAGCCACATTGCCTGTAAGATATTGTCTGAATGCTTCAAAAATTCACTGGTTATTTTACATTCTACCATTTTATTTCGAAAGGCTTATAGTGCATTTTCTGTGATATTGAAACTGGATTTTTTGTTAGAAGAATATCTGTGATACTCATTATGTTTGTCGATTCTGAATGCTTAAGATAATACTGACGATTCTACTTTGATTGCTAAATATTTATTATCTGGCTCGAAATCTAATTATGAAAAGAAACTTGATATAGTGATCCAATAACTGAAAAAGACACTTCAACCCTTGTGAAAGATGATTGGGTAAAAAAATTTCGACTTCACTTCGAAAAATATTCTATAATTCTACGAAAGTAAAGTTTTGAAAAAATGATAAATAATAAAGTGTTAAATTTAACCACTTTAAAATGATAAGCTTACTCAAATTTTATTAAATGTACGGATAAATAATTCATGTATATATAAGTTTTGGAATTATTAAGATCTTCTTAATATCAAATTATATATGTAATATTTAATCAAAATTCTAGCTTTCAATTATTTTTAATTAATATTGACATTTTTATATAATTCGTTCACTGATCTGAGATATTGATAGAAGCAAAGTGTGAATATATGAATTTCAATCATAAAGCAAACATAAAATATCATAACTATTTTATGCACACAAAATAAATATATTTCTATTTTAAAAATTAGTTTTATGAATATAAAAATTTTGAAATGATTATTACTACATTGTGTGTTGGCATCAGGCAGTATATTTTAAATTTAAATTCATTCTATTTAAAAAAAAAATTACGGTGTGATAATATTGATTGATATTTTATCAATTTTCAACTAATAGGTTTCGTTCTGACGTTTAAATTTTAAAAGAGAAAAGTGTATGTGTATTAATATAAGTTTATTTCAAAATTTTATTCAATAATTGAAAAGTTTTTGAAACTCTTGAATACAAAATTTCTTATATTATATGATATTTTATAGAAATTCATTCTAATTTGAATTTTAAGATTTGTGTATTATTTTATTATAATTGAGATAAAATTATTATAACTGTTAAAATTATTATATAATGTTTTATTTTGATATGTGTGGTAAAATATAAAATGGATATAACACTTTATTAAAAGTATAATTAATTCTTTGATATTTATATAATTATAACCATTTATTTATGTAATTTTTAGACAAATGTAACTTATAATGTTCTTTAAATTAAAATAATCAAATGAGAGTTGATAAATATAATGATATGTGTGAGTGTGTTTTGGCGAAATGAAACTATATTTTTACAATCGTTTAATTGTCAATGAAAACTCAATTTTAAAAAAATTGTTTTATTTTGAAAAGAAAGAATATTTGGTTTGGATGATTTCGCTAGTGAATCTTTTGAAAGGAAAAGATAATATAATGAATATAACAATGATAAATAAGTAATTAGAATATAATGAAAACTGTATCAAGATTGGTTTGGTTTGGTGGACAAGTATGGTTGGGTTTATCCAGAATTGAACCTGTTTCTCCTACTATCGAGGGTAAGTAAATCGTCCAGAAATTATTGCAAACTGGTAAAGTGAAAGAACAAAGTAAAAACATATTTTAATAAATGGTTTTGAATTTAATTGATGAGCCCAATTCCCCACCTTATTTTCTTCTTTTTAGCTATCTTTCTCTTAGCTCCGTTTTCTTTCCGCCCAAATGTGACGTGTTTCCGTGCTTCAATTTCTTTTATTCCAATACTACTTCCATATTTTAAGTATGTGAGTTTCTCAAAGATACAAGGTTCCTAGACAAGAATTAGTAATATTCATTCTTTGAAATGACTTGAAGATCATTCAATCAACACCATAACTACATTCCGTAGTAAAAGAAATTGTCTCCAAATTTGGCAGAAAGTTAAAAATATGTCCTTTTTTTCACACACACATATATATAGCTCGTGAGCGCTGCGTATAATGTCGTTCTGCATATTTTTAGGAACAACGAGTAGTTCTTCACCATCTACAAACTTGTAGAGTATACCGGATTTTAGAAGGTAATCATTGTAAGGTTTAATTTTTAAAAGTTCTCTAATAGTTTGGATTTCAGAGTCTTGTTCTTGAGCCTTTTGATTTTTGCAACGAGACTGTCTTGTACGATCATAACTGGGTATCTACTTAGATCGTCTACATGATTCATTTTGGAACCAGAGCGATGTTCTATTTCATAATCAAAATCTTGTAGTTGCAATGCCCATCGCGCTATTCGAGTACACAAATCTTTTTTCTTTAGAGTCATTGCGAACGCGTTGCAGTCAGAAACTATTTTGAAATGTTTGCCTAGTAAGTAAACTCTAAACTTTTTTAATGCTTGGACAATTGCTAAGACTTCAAGTTCATAACTGCTATATTTTGTTTCGGCATCTGTAGTTTTCTTACTCATAAAATATATTGGGTGGAGCGCATTATCAGTTATTGATTTTTGGAGTAAAATACATCCATAACCATGAATACTAGCATCACAATGAATTTCGGTATCAGCGTTCTGATTGTAAATGTTTAGAACAGGTAGAGAAGATAAACATTGTTTGAGACAATTGAATGCTTGTATTTCTCTATCAGCAAATTTAAATTCACGATTTTTCTTCAGAAGTTCTGTTAGAGGATGTGCAATGATGGAGAAATTTAAAATGAATTTCCGAAAATATCCAGCAAGACCAAGAAAAGATTGTAAGTCTTTTTGGCATTTCGGTACAGGGAAATTAATAACAGCTTTAACTTTTTGTTGTGACGGGTACAATTTACCATCTTCAATAATATGACCAAGAAATTCTATTTAGTTACTTAAAAATTTGCATTTTTGAAAATTTATGTCTAAACCGTAAGAGGAAGCGAGTGAAAACACTGTTGCAAGTCTTTCGAGACCTTCTTCTGTAATTTTAGATTTTATAATGACATCGTCCATGTAAATTAAAATATAACCTTTAATAATCAAATCCTTAAATATTGTGTTTATGTACCGCTGAAACACTGTTGGTGATATACAAAGACCGAAAGCAGCACGTAGAAACTGAAATTGTACATTATGTGTCACAAATGATGTATATCGTCGGCTATTTGGTTCTATTCCTAAATGAAAAAAGGCGTTACGTAGATCAATTGTACTGAACGTATTTGCATCTTGAAGATTGTCAAGCAGATCATCTATTAATGGTAAGGGATAATTATCTTTTACAATGTTTTTAATAAGTTTTCTATAATCGATACAAACTCTCGGGGATCCGTCTTTTTTCCTGACAACAACTACTTGGCTAGAAAAATCCGAAGAGCATGGCTCAACAATACCTTCAGCCAACCATTTCATCACTTGGTCGTCTGCAATTTTTCTTTTAACAAAAGATAATCGTCGTGGTTTATGTGTTATTGGTGTTTCATTCTTTAAATTAATAGACATTTGAATATCAGTAGTTTTAGTCTTAATTGACTTATAGCTTGAAACCAAATTATGAAGAATATTTCTTTGATTTTTTGTGACATCTGATCCGATTTCAAGTTCTAATTTATCATTTGTTGACATGTTAGAAATCGAAAATTGTTCGGCATTTTCCGTTTTAGTATCCGAAATTCTTATAAATCTGACACCGTCTGTGTTGGTATTTATTTCTGCCTGTGCTAAAATATCTATGCCAATAATAGCATCTGACGTCATAGTATCATTATTTACGACACAAAAGTTGGTGATAAATTTCTGATTATCTATTGTAAATTCTTGTATACTATAAAGCTACCGATTGGTGTAATGTGTCCATTACCAAAAGCTGTAAGCGATCCATGAAAAGTAGTTAAAGGTGGTGAACCGATTTTTATATATGTATTTTTCGTTAAAATTGTTTTCTGACTACCAGTATCTACTAATGCAGTAAATGAATTATCATTAATAGTAACAGTTTTATATATCAAAGGAGGAGAATTATTTATAGTTGATACAGCATTATCAGTTCGATTTGGAATAAGTTTATTAGTACACTTTGCAGAAATATGACCAAAACTTTTACAAACACTACATTTTAAACCTTTATGTTTGTCGGGACAGAAACGAGAAACAATTAAAACAAGTTTTTGTTTTATTATGTGCATTATCATTTTGGATTTCAGACCTATGAAAATTATATTTTGAGTTCATGCAGCGTCCTTGAATGAATTGAGAATTTGTTCTTGGAAAGGGTTTTTTATTTTTATCACAGACTATTTTTTCATAAATACGAAGTTTCTCTTTAAATTCTGGAATAGATTTATCACCGCATAAAATAGCTTTATTTGATGGGAAATCATGTATGCCGTTTATACAGTATTCAAATAAGGAAGATTCATCAATAATTTCACAGGAAGTACTTGCAAGTTCTCTAATTGCAATAAAATATTCGAAAAGGGATTCGTTGTGACGTAATTTACGTCTACTTAACTGTCTATGAATCTCAGCAGAATTTAATTGATGGCGGAATTCTTCTAATAAAGCATTTTTAAACGAAAACCATGTGGTAAGATTACGTTGCGTATATAAAAAACTCTTTGCCTGACCTTCAATCAAAGTTTTAGCGAATATTATTTTTTGCTGTTCATTCAACGATGGGAAAAAAAGAAAGGATTCCTCACAGTCTTTAATAAAACACTTTATATCATATGTATCAGCACCAGTAAACTTTCGATGTGAATTTCCGAGATCTTTCAAAACAAAATAAAGGGATGGGTCGAAAGTATTAGCAGACATGTTATGATTCAAAACCTGAGACATTACAACAGGGGGAAAGCATGAAGTAGGATTTTTTTCTGCTTCGTCATCAGAAATTTCAGAGTCGCTGTTTAACGAATTGGAGTTAAAAGCTTGCAATTCATTTAGATTCCATAAAGATTGAAAAAGTCTATTTAGTAGTTCTTCTTTACTACCATTAGTATCCAGACCTAACACATTAAATACACAAACCAAATCATTTATAGAAAAAAAATCGAATATTAATTTCTTACGATCTACAATATTGAAATCAATTGGAAATTAGAAGAAACTTCTCAATTTTTTTCTTGAATTACGATCAAATGCATTGTTAAATAATACGATGTTTAACAACTTAATTGTTTTAATATTTCCTCTTTTAAGAAAGTTTGACACAACAGGAATATCATTAAGGGTGATCATCTTTATATACTTCGAGTAGCACAGTCACTGTATAAAACTTATTTTCATATATAAATTGAAAGGTAAAGAGAGGAGGTACTTACCCCTCTTTTCAGCAATAGTATAACCAACAATGGTATATCCAAAACATAAACCGTCTGTTATTACTCTTTTAGCGTTGTTGTTTCTTAAGCTTTCGAACAAATCCAACGGAATGGTGGCACAACAAATTTGGTTAATAAGTGCCGTCTGCACTTCAAAATTCTCGATTTTTCGTAACTTGCCGTCTGCACTAAATACACAAGTCCTAAACTGAGTACCGTCTGTACTCAGACAAAATCATTTCCAACTTACGTCTGTACACTAGCTTCCATTTTTTTGGGTGTCAGCCAATCCGTTAGCCTGTTCGCGTTCTAGTTGTAATATTTCATTTTAAATCTTAATTTAACTTTAAACAGTGGTTCATTTGCCGAGCCCCCATTGTGGAGGTTGGCATCGGTATATTGTCAAGAACTACTCTCATTTTAGGAGGAAAAATGTTTATTTACATATGAAAAATTAAAGAAAAAGACGGACACGCATTTCTGCGTGCTTACACCTTGAGATCTAACCATCTAATCTCAGTTGAAGGTGGCGCAGCGGGACAATTCCCACATATATAAGCGAAATACCACTGACTGACTCATCACGAGATCTCTCAGACTAATCAACCGATTGACTTGAAATTGAGCACAGTTATTTATTTTGTGACTTGAAATTGAGCACAGTTATTTATTTTGCAATGTAGATGCTCACTAAGAACAGATTTTACGTAAGTCTTATCCAAAATGTCATTTTCATCCGTTATATATCCATTAATCTACTCTTATCCATCGGTTATGTAATTTGTGGTGGTCAAGGTCGTGGACTAGCGGCCGGCGGTTTTCATTCAGTCGCGGGTTCGATCCTTGGCTTCCAAAGACCCGCTGTGTAGCCGGGGCTGATGCACGTGAAATCTGTTCGGGGCCCAAAGTCCTCCCGTTGGCGTGGTGTGGATGTTAGGAGAGGGGGTGCTAACTCAGGTGTCGTCCTCGTCACTTGACCGTGGTTCTAAATTACGAGGTCCGTCGCTAATAGTCCTCGTGTTGCTTCTAGTGCGTTGTTAATGTAAACTAAACTAATTTTTGGCGAATTTATCGCCAGAAATTATATGACCGACGCCAAACGGAATATATTTTTTTGTATGTATACTGTGTATTATTACCAATAAAGTTTATTTGGTGAGATTTGCGCGTATGAAATGGAAAAATATCAAATAATTTAATATTGAAGCGCTGATGGAGAATTGACAAGATTTTGGCGAAGGGGCTCTTTATGTGAAATTTCGTGCATGTCGAAAATAGGAAACGTACATATTTAGCGATAGAAATAAATAAATTTGGAATCCCACGGTTGGTGAAAGTGTAGTTTAGCTCCAAAACTACGCGGGATTTTGAAAAATACTAAAATACCGACTTCTCATGGAGTTGCGCACACGCCAGACAATCTTCGTTTACTGGAGAACCTCGCTACATGCACGAACGAACTCAAGAGTCTATGACATACATAAGACATTTTGGACGTCCCGACTTGCACGACTTTTTTTTAGGATTGCAATTACTTGCCATCCTAAATTTTTAGAAATCAAAGATCTCTTGAGGCAAGGACAAAAATCTCATGATCGACACAATGCCATTGCGAGGGTATTTTATTTGAAAGTTAAGCACATGATAAATCTTTTGGCAAAAGGTTGTATCTTTGGCAATACTAGGTGTAATTTGTATACGGTAGAATGAATTTTATCTCTCTCTCTCTCTCTCGCTATATATATATATAACTAAAGTTTTTTATTTTTCTCATATTTTTAAAAGTTGTGGATAACCATTATTACAGACAATCAGTTTCTTAAAATTTTAAATTTAGACTATCATTATCGTTTAAAAATTGAAAATTTTCTTGATATTTTACATATAGGCTCCAAATAATATAATATTATCGTCTTCCCAGCGAAGCGGGCTGATATCAGCTAGTATATATATATATATATTCGAATTGTGATGCTTAAGCTTAAAATCTAGGAGCATCCTTTTTTTAATGTGATTTGATATCTGATGGTATTTCAAACCAGGCAGCGTTTCCCAGACGCCTAAACGAATAAATGAATAATTAATGAAATTTCAACTCCCAGGGAACGTAAACATGCTATATTTCCCAAGGAAATTGTTGTGCAAACTTCGCATAAAAATTTTCATTGTATGGTCTCAGTTAGTTTTCAGTTAATAAATTGTTTTCATACAAAGTAAAAAGTTTTGCAATCTAGTGGATCCTGATTAATCAAATTGAAAATGTATTCTCAAAACAGATGGTTTTGTTATTTTTGGTTATCTTGTTATTCTATTTTCTACATGAGATTATCTTTCGGTTATCATCTATTTTAAATGAAGGACTTTCATATTCTTTCACGATCTGCTTAAACTTTTCGAAGATTCAACGAAAAGATTTCAGAGTAATAAAATAAATAATTATTCTTAAGTACTTTAACAAATCATAGAATCATAATAGTCTGAAGAAAGTTTATATGTTTGCATCACTTTAACAATTTATCCATTTTAAATATCTTTGTATTTACATAATTGTTTTAGTTTATATTTTGGCATATATAAATTTTTAAGCAAATTAATTAAGCTAAGTTTATCATAATCAGCGTATTCTATTAAATCCCGTGTTGTTATTATTACGCAAAAACGATTAAAGTTTAAATTTACAAATTAATTAAATCTATTTAGAGTTGTTCACATCTTAATTTCAAAAATTCATTCCTCGCAAGGGGAGGTTGAAGAAATATGTTTATTCTCTAGAAGAGCTAGACCTAAAACATTATTCTACATTGACAGTTAAAAAACTTTTGAACTTCATCACTAAAGACACAAGCTAAGATGAAGAATTTGCTAAAAATTTGTTTACGAATATAATAGAGCAACGAAAAGTAAAATAAGAAATTGAAGAAAAATTGCGTTAAGAAATTTTCAAATGGAAGAAAAATCGCATTTTGAAGCTCTCGCTGAAACACAACGAAAACAATAATTGGAAGAAAAATTGCGTTTATAGTCCCGTACTGAAAAAGAGAAACAGCGTCAAAGCCAATACGAAAATAAATTAGAACGATTGAAATTAGAAACTCAACTCAAATTATACACTATGGTTGATGAAACCGATAATTCAAAATTACTAGGCAAAGAAATATTTAAATTTCTCTATAAATACGAAGTTTAGGAAGACATTAGTTTATATTTAATCTTATTTGAACGTCAAGTACACTGTTTAACCATTCCAAAAGAACATTAAGTTTCATATCTGTTGGGACTGTTACCTTCTAAAATTTCTCACATTGCTCCAAGTGAGCCAGAAAAATAGCAATCGACTACGACCATGTAAAAGAACAGCTGTTAAAAAGATTTAAATTAACTCTAGAAAAGTTTCGTCAGTTATTTTCCACGCATCAAAAAGTTTATAGTCATACTTGGACATATTATTATCATGAAATTACAACATATTTTGACGGATGGACTTCAGGATTAAAAATCGTATCTTATGAAGAATTATGAAAATTGATCATCGCTGATCAGATGAAGCCTAGAGCTCCAACCTACTTTAAACAACATTTCGTAAGCGAATGGACAACGATAAGTTCGCCTGCCGAATTAGCAGAAAAGTTCAAAGACTATAAAGATATCAAGAAAAAACTTAATCGAAAACCAGTCAATACGTATTGCAGAGAATAACAAGATTTCAAATGATCATAAGAATTTGGAGAGTTTTGAATGATCACGAATCTGAGCAGGACAGATCAAACAGGAAAGTTGCAGAGCCGACAAGATACAATCGATATCACGAAGCTCTTTCCTCCTGTCACGGAAGTTATGAAGGAAATCACGAGAACTCAAATGGACGGATACAAAGTCGAATTCATGGAAGAGGAAGATATCCAAGTTCAAATTTTTCTAATCGCGCTCAAACGAATTACTCCAGGTTTAAAAGATTCAACTATTCAAAAAAAGAGCCAAATATAAGCCAGCCGAAGAGAACAACGAATTTCACGAGGGAAACAAGCAAGCCCACGGCAACATGTGCAACTATCAGTCAAGAAAGTCTACACACCAAGGAGATAATGTTTGGAAACAAGAAATTTGCTATGCAATGTACGTTCTTTCAGGCATTTTCTTCCATAATAATTTCGCTTCATCGGCATTAAATATTTGATCGGGAGTATAACCGCCCTGTTAAATTATTTTTGCTAGTTTAATTCAGAAAGCAATTTACAGCATTTTCGCCTGCCGATGCTACTTCTTCTTTTTAACATAGTGAAATGTGTGTCTTTTTAGAAAACCTGTCAGAATATAAAGTAAACAAGCCATGAAGTAGACCAAGTATCTCACACATGTGTTGGCATAGAGCTACTGTCAAAATTAGAATTTAAAAAAATTTGATTCGATTCGTGCTAGAACAAAAAATTCGTGTAAAAAAGAATATTGGTAAACCGTGTTATTTCAAAATCGTGTAAAAAATAGTTGTATATATATATATATATATATACAACTATTTTTTACACGATTTATATATATATATATACAACTATTTTTTACACTATTTACTAACTAAATATTAATAAATTGGAAAAAATTTTAAGACCTTACAATCTTTTGAAAATGCAAGAATAGAGAAATATAATTATATTGAATGTAGTTACACACTTTATACTTCTCAACTAGGTTATTCTAAAACTACAGACAGACCCAACTACCCCCATCAACAAAATATGTAACTAAGAAATGATTATAATACCAGAAATATATATTGAAACTTATTCTGAAAAATTAAAATCCAAAAAATAAAGAGTAAAACTCACAAAAAGCGATAAAATCTTAAAACCTAAATGATAAAAAAGCCAAAAACTAAAATTAAAAAGCTTAAAAACCAAGATTTTTTTCAAGTATGTATTAATAAATTTATTTACATTTCTCTGTGTTTGTATGTAATATTAATACTTCAAGTGAATTAATATTACATACAATAACACAAGAAAACTCCCCTCAAGTCCTGTAGGCTGGCTCACCGAGACGAGGGGGTGTTCCTGGGAAGAATTGGGGAAGTACGTCCGGAGTTATGCTCCTGATAGGGTCACCCTAGGCATGAAGGTCATTCCACTATGCCCAGCTAAAGTCAAGAAGCACTGGAGTCAGTCCTCTACCATTGGTGCTCTAATCTTAGGACATAGAAGCTGCCCATTTCCCCCATCTATGAATAAGTCACCTGAAGATTTTCATGCTGCCTCGGTCGTCACTCATTCAAAAAAGGACCACGTTCTGGCTTAGGAAGAGGGCCTGATCCGAAAAATAAACTGCAATCTCCAAAAACCTTAAGAATACTGCAGTTAAATATCAATAGAATTTCAACAACTGGAAAAACTACGTAGATTAGGTATTGGATCTGGCTAAAGCTCCTGGAGTTCAGATAATTTCTCAGCAGGAAACCAAGCTAAAGACCAGTGTATCCCTAAAAATTAAAGGGATGGTATTTTTCGAACTGATAGACAGAATATGAATGGAGGAGGTCTTGTTTTTATCATCAGTGGCATTAGCTATCAGAATATCAATATCAGCACTAGCATTTTGGATAACAACAATCTTGAGGTTCAAGATATCAGGGTTACCTGGAGAGGGAAGCCACTAAACATCCTTACTTTGTACCAACCACCTGACCTCAAAGGCTTACCCAATGAACTACAAGAGCTATTAACTGCAGGTACCATCTGCATTGGCAACCTTAACGCTAAATATCCAGTTTAAGATTTGACTATCCCAAACTCAAGAGGTAATGAATTAATCAATATCATTGATGACAAAGGCTCCATAATTCTTAATGATGGTAACCCTATTCATTATTCATATAGCTATAACTCTAGATATTTCTTTTGTCAGCCCTGAACTTGCTCCTTCTTGCAGATGAAATGTTTGGGAAAATGTAGGAAGCGACCATCTTTTAGTCTTAATGGAACTAAATACGACACAATCAACTTACATCAATAGTGATTACCTTTGGAACTTTAAACGGGCAGACTGCCAATCTTTCTCGCGTTTTATTGATAGTAAAACTGGAAAGATTCCACTTACCGATAATCTAGACACTAACTGGCTCACTCTAAAAAAAGATAATTATTGGAGCAACTAAACATAATATTCCTCGTGGAAAAGTGAAGACGAAAATGCCTTACTTAACTATTAAGTCACCCTCACTCCAGCCTTTGCTGGAGGAGAAAAGAAATCTTATCGGGAATTGAAAGCTAATAACAGAAATGTGACCAGAGTTAATTTGAACAAAGTTAATGCTGGATTAAAGAGAAT
The DNA here is from genome assembly GCA_019974015.1 of Nephila pilipes. NCBI lineage: Eukaryota > Metazoa > Arthropoda > Arachnida > Araneae > Nephilidae > Nephila > Nephila pilipes. Next base: position 357,718 of record BMAW01020340.1, read on the forward strand.
GTGTGCACAATTTAAGGGCCTAAATGGAAGAACTTTGTGGTAGTCTTGACTCAAGATAATCCAATGGTAAATTGTGGAATCTGGTGAAAAATTTAAATAAAGAACTACCTCAAGTTAAAAAATGTATCACTATTCAGTGCAATGATTGAAATATAGCCCAAGACGATGGACAAGCTGCTAACATGCTAGGAAAGTATCATCAGAATGTAAGTAGAATGAATTTTACCTGTAAGGGTAGAGACGTTAAGATCAGGGCAAGTAATATGGTGCATGGATGTCGTAGTAGCTCACAAGATGGAACATCTATTTACAACAAGGATTTTACTATCCAAGAACTAGAGAAAGCAATCTCTGAAACGAATATAAACAAATCTCATGGACCTGGTGGTATCCATGGTCAAATGATATATAATTTGGATCAAAGAGGGAGGCAGAAATTCCTAGTCATTATCAATGAATCCTGGAGGACGGGGCAGCTCCCCCGTGATTGGTGGAGAGCTATTGTTATTCCCATAAGAAATCCTTCTAAGGAAGCGAATTCACCAGAGAATTTTTAGACCAATAGCCTTGACAGGCATAGCTTGTAAAGTTATGGAAAAAATGAATTTAAAAAAACGTATCTTTTACTTGAAATGTCACAACATTATTTCGAGGTAACAATATTGTTTTAGAGAGGGACACAGCACAACAGACCAGGTGCTTTACTTTTGTCAGAGGATTAAAGATGCCCAGAATATGAAACCTGCTAACCACATTATTGCTCCTTTTCTAGATTTATCATAGACTTTCGACAGGGTGTGGTGTCAAAAACTTATTATAAAGCTGTTTAATATCTATGGAATTTGTAGAAGGGCTTTGGCTTGGATTTACAAATTCTGATGGCACAGACTTACAAAGGTGAAATTTAACAAATCCTTTTCAAGGAGATTTAGAGTACACCAGGGAGTTCCACAGGGTCTGTCCTGAGTCCCAATTTGCTCTTTTTTTAGCGGGGGTGATTCAGGCTGTTCCGAAAAGCTGTGAAATTAGAATATTTCCTAACAATATATTGTAGTTTGGAAATCTGGCTCTGATTTGGGAAAGATGGAGTATGACATTAATCTTAACATTGACGAATTATTGAGCTTTGCTGAAGACTATAAATTAAGTTTTAGCTCCATTACGTCCACGGTTGGGTTCTTTAATACTAATAGAAAAATTATATGGATTTCACCCTAGCATCTTTTTGAATCACCAACCTCTCACTGTTGATAAGCACCCAAAGTATCTCGTTTTTGTCCTGGACCCTGAGATATTGAGTAACAAAGATATTGATTATCTTGTGTTGAGAACAAGGAGGTGCCTCAACATTCTAAAATATATCTCGAGATGTAATTGGGAAGCTAACGCTTCTATATTCAATTACATCTATATTTCTCTAGTTCGACATATTTTGAAATGATACCCAATTTATTGTTGTGCTTCAGATCCAAACCTGGTGAAACTCGAATGAGTCTAGCTTATTGCTGTTCGAATCATTACTGACCTTCGTAATTCTTGTTCAAATGATATAGTGCTTTAAGAAGCTTATCTGCAGCTTCTGGGACTACGAAGAAATTCTTGCCTAGTCAAATACAGCAATAAACTTTGCAGTCATGGTTCACTAAATCGAACATCTGCTTTCCTTAGAGTTAGGAACAACAATCAAAGACTCAAAAGAAATAGTTCATTCAGTCAAGTGCTCATTACCAATATTATATCTGGTGCTTGTGGAGCAACAACACTTGATGCAGTGTTTTGATCCTTCTGAGGGCATTATTGGTGTATTTTTCCACTCCGACCTTCCTGTTCAAGTGAATAAACAAATTGATTTTACAATTTATCTAAATCGTGACACTTGAGGAAATTAAACTTAACCTAGAGGACGCAGTTCAGATGTATACGATGGATGGTAGAAAAAATGATATTGACTGTTCCGACAGTGGAATATATATCAAATATAGAGATCAGGAGGTAAAAATCCAGAAGAGAAATCCCTACTCCTGCTCTTTTTTTCGCAAAGAGCTTATTGTCATTAAGGAAGAACTGGAATTGCTCAAATTACTATCCCATAATAATGAAATCTGAATACTGTGCAATAGTAGAAGCTCAATTCAACACCTGGCCAACTGACAAAGTGTGAGAGATAGTTTTAGAGTGGAAATACTTAAAAACCTGAAACGTCTTTCCACATCTCATAAGATCCGTCTACAATGGATACCCGCCCATGTTGTCTTTGAGGGTAATGAGATTGCGGACGCTCTGACTAAGGCGGGAGCTAGTGAAGCCTTTGTGCTTACTGCACCTCTTACTCACCATGAAATTTTCTTTACAGCTAAGAGTCAAAATAAAACAACTTGGCTTGTTCTACCTGTTCACCCCTGGTATAGGAGCTACCGTCCGGGAGATCTCTGATTTATGCTTACTGTAGGCAGGATCAGACAACTCTGATCCGCTTTCTCAGAAGACATCTTATAACTATGAAATATTCTGAGGGTTCTAAGAATTTTAAGACCTGCACTAAATGCTTTCTGAAAGATGCTTCACCTGAACACATCCTTACTTGTCTGAGCCTCTCCGTGCAGGACATTATTGAGAATCCTATGTTGGTCTTGGAATTCTTCAGGTTGCACAGATTAATGGACTTGATATAGCTCTGTTATTCTCGGATATGTGCAACAACAAGAACACAAAGAAATGCAAATAAATATATAAATTTACAAAACACAAACAAATTACATTTAGAAAAATATATTCATTCATTTTAGATACGCATAAATTCCTTGTTTCCAATCGTAAAAATACTTGAGAAAGCAGAAAAATTTATAAAAAAAAAACTGCTACATAGCTATTTACCAACCCTCTTTCCACGAAAAATAATATTTTCAAGCACTGTCAAAACTCAAATACTAAACTCCGAAAAACAGTTTTCAAATGTTGCGAGAATCCCAACACTAAAATCTAGAAATACCCAATCAAAGATCAAAGGCCAGCACAACTACTACAAATGTTGGAACAAAACCTACAACAAAAAACTTACAAATTCTAAAATTATTATAGCATCAAAAATATAAATTGAAAAAAATGTGAAAGCTTGAATCTAAAAATTGAATTAAAAAGAAAAACAATCAAAAAGCGAAAAAATCTTTAAAAAATAAATGCTAAAAAAACCAAAATCAAAAATGTAAAAAATTAATTAAAAATATAATTACTCCATTTACATACTCATTAATGTTTCGCTTCTAGCCATAAGAATACTTGAAAAAACATAAATTTTTTTAAAAAAATCTGCTACATAGTTAAGCACCAACCATCTTTCCACGTGGAGTAAGATTTTTAAGCATTGCTAAAATGCAAACACTAAATTTTAAAAAAACAGTTTTTAAATGTGTGTGCAAGTGTGTGTGTATGTGTGTTCAGGAAAATAAAGAAAACGAAATTTAATTTCATAGTAGATATAGTAATAATTCGAATTACTGCTGACAGATAAGCGCAGATAACATGTTCACTGGACCCACACACATCATCCCACTTAGCAGATTACTTTATAACAATCTGGTTTACACCAAAAACAAAGGAACCCTGTAATCTTACGCCTCTAAATATTGTCAAAGCTTAATGGAAACTTAACTTTAAGTACCATATCAATAATATAACAATATAAGGCTATATCCAGAATCAAATACAAACATAGTATTAAATAATATAGCTTGCAGTAATAATAATTGAAGTTTTTTCACTCATTTTAATGAATTGTTTATCGAAATTTTAATTCTTTATATTGTTAAGAAAGAATACTATATTTTTAGAGGTTATAAGAATTTAATATGATAGATCGTTGCTTTATCGTTTTATATTTATTTCATTAGCTATTTTAAAGTCTTTTCAAAAACGTTATTTGTCTTGTTCCTTCTAGATAAATAAATTTCATCTTCTTGTTGAAAGGATTTCTTTATTAAATATTATCCAATATTCAAAATTATTTTTTAACTTTCCAATACAGATAATATATAAAGCTAGAATCAATATTAAAGTATTTTATATTATTATATGTTTTTCGTATCGTTAAAGGTAAGCCTAGAAATTTAATTTGGGGGTAGTGGGCTCTGGAAATTTAATATGGTTTAGTGGATTCGGGAAATTGAATTTAGGATCAACGCATTCGAAATATCTAATACACTTCACTTTATTCAATTTCACTTTTCTTTGAGAAATCTATCTTAAAAGAAATTACGTGTTGTTTCAGCTATAACATCATCCATACATAAAATTATCTCCACATACCATGCCCTATAATTAACATAACGTATTTCTTCTTTGAGATTCCCGGCGGTAATTAAAGTATTGAACTAAATTAGGAGTTGGAAATCTGCCAGCACGAAAAGCAGTTGCAGTTCAAATTATGTAAGGCTTCAGATGCTAAAAATTAAATACGATTTCATCGAAAAATAGTACTATGCATTAAAATGTGTGTAAGCGTAAAATGATAATATTAATAATGTGTGTATACATAAAGCGAGTTTATTTCTTATAACTTTAATTCCCTGAGTTTGAAAATAACACGTTATAAAATACGTGGAATTGAAAAATAATTAGCCAGCAAATTTCTCTACGTTAATCTTTGCTTTTCTAAATAAAAAGCAAACAATTTCCTCCATACCACATTTATTTGTAATCATTCTTATTGTTCTGCATTGATTATTTTTTTATTAAACTATTTATCGTTCAGAAAAGCATTATGCTATAAAATTCTTAAAGGTCTGATTCACAGTGAATGAGAATTTTGAATTATACCTATGAGGCTTCAACTAAAAATCTTTAGCTTAAGTCAATTTTCTTTACGTTAACTAGTTATTAGGATGTTTTATCATTTATATATGTTGTAAGGTCTGTTTGACTGTAAGAGAGAAACACGCTCATATTTTAGTGAAATTGCACTATTTTTCATTCCAAATTAAAAATTATTCTTTGATATTGTCTTAAAAATACATATGCTCTGGAGAGACTTTTTTTTTTTTGTTTCATAAACCTCTTTATCTGCAAGGGAAAAGTCAAAAACCTCATCTTGGAAGATCTCTCCTTATCACAAATCATTTTTATTTGCATAAATAAAATTACGAAGGATAACCATTAGCCTCACAATGCAAGTGAAATAATAAAAATATTTAAAAAAAATATTTGTATTTCTCTTTTAGACAATTACACTAACAGTACATGAATTATGATTAACATTCAAAATAGTGATACAAATATAAATATATTTAGCAGTAATGCATAAATACATTTTATATGAGTGATTTCGAATAAAAGGGAGTTCCTTCATTAAATATCAATTTGAGGACTTGAATTATTTATCATATAAAAAATAAGCAGCTGCGGGTTATTATTGGTTATGATGCAATTAATACTGATATTATTTATAGTCCATAATTCATGGAATCTATATTAAGAATAAATTGTGTAATGTCAGATTCCTTAGAAAAGTCACACAAAAAGGATATACAAATATTACAGTAGTTCTTTCTTATTTAATTATATACATTCCTGTGATTCTTAGTTTGAAAAGTAAATTAACAGGAAACATAAGTTAGAGAAAATAGAATAATTAAACACCTTAGGAGAAATTAATAAGTTTATGCAAGTTCCTAATAAATAATTTGTGAAGTTAGAAGTTGTCGTTAAGTCCGAAAAACATCGAGTTCTAAGTTAAACTCACGTAAAGTCACAATGATGGATGATAATACTGTTACAAAAATTATCATGTGAGTGTTCGAGTGAAATCATTCCGACATGGATAACAATGGCAACTGAAGCTTTATTCACAAATATTCAAAACAAGAAGAATACAGGTAGCAACACTTGGACAGATTAACACACAAACAAGAAACATAGCATTTGTACTGATTAGCGACGACACAGGAACAAAGACACACTTGTAATAACAGTCATGGCTCTTTTAACGACGTTCAACTCACAGCCTACTATTCGCACTACGGATAAATTTCCACAGTAATACTTCGAGTTAATGTGGTAGACTCCGAACGGTCCTATCATATTCACTCGGCCACTCTACCGTCAAATTCCTTTGTAGATCATCTCAACCAATGTCACCCAACTCCAATGAAGTAGCTCCGGCTTCACGTCTCTCTGTATTTATAGCCACTCAAGCCAAGGAAAATTCAGGATAAGTCCGTAACTTTCTCCTCAATCGAGATATTGCCAAAGTTTCCTCATTTTCTATAATCACCATTTTGTCACCAAAGTCGTCATGTTTAGTAAAAATGTATTCATTCGACTGACGGCAAGTTCTGGATGCAGAGATGGCCACGATCCAAGATAACACAATTTATTTTAAATAAATATTTCACATATTAAATATATCAGGTAACAATAATTTAAAGGGGGTGTGGAAGCCAAATATACATGCTCCATTCACAACAATCTTACGGAATCTCCATTACTAGCTGAATTTATCTTTTTCCTATTCCATTTCCTCTGCTCGTTTCTCAGTCACGGTTTCAGAACTTCTGTTGTGACCTTACTAGGTGGTCGCCTCGGCGGCACGATGGAAAACGAGCTTTATATATTTCCTCGGATCCTTACTCGTTCCTCTTCAAGTATCCAAAATGGTAGCCAAATTCGTTTCCAAAATTAAGGAGTTATTGTATAAAACTTTCCTTAGCTGGCCGACGCAATCTATGTAATTGTCTCTTTTTCCTTATACATTACGTTGATGGGAAGTATCATAGCCTGTTTATAACATTACTTTTTCTTTAAGAAGTATTATCTTTCTCAACTGCTTCCAAAAATAGCGTTCAGTACTGAGACAGAAAATGCAGTTCATTTAAGCTCTTTAATTATTTGCCTAAACATCTTTCGGAATTAATATGATTCTTCTGGAAGAAGTAGAATTGAAAGAATTGAATAAGTCATATTTTCAAAATGAGCTAACAAAAATAAAAACGAGCTTCAAAAATAATATCGAAAATAAATGCAATATTTTGTAAACTACTGACTCTGAATATAAAGATAGTAAATTTATGTTTTCTTTTCCCGTCAGGAATTAGGACACATAAACTCACATACTAAGCCGGACACTTAATATGAAGCGAAAACTTCTTAGACAAAGGAACAATAATTTATATTGTAATATAAAGCGTTTTGCTTGTAATACATATAATGTAAAGATTTCGATATTTGTTTAATAACAATATCTTATATGTAGTAAAAAATACTTGAGTTTTGAAGGTTTTCTTTGCTTTAGACTTGTTTAATATTTCAAACATTATTCTCCAAGAATATTTAAAAGTATTTCTTTCAAAGCTGGCGACTCAGAACTTTATCAAATAATGTATAACTCACTTTTCTCAAAACTTCATTGCTATATATTACTTTCTTAAATTATATGCATCAAGATAATCTAAGACCTTTTTGTAACTATTTACAGTTGTAGTGTCTCCCTATTACCTAACACTTCCGTTAACTTGAATTACAAACTTAGGTCTCTAACTTAAATTCTAATCACATATAAATAATTTTTCAATCAAGTAAATAGGTCACAGGAAATCTAATTGCTGATTTTTTTTTATGTTACGAAAGGAAATGTTCTATAAGTTCACGACTCCTTATCATGTTTAATAACAAGTTTTATGTAAATATTAAATATCGAGCTTACCCTGATACTCGAGTTTAAGTGTATGGTTATGTAGCTACACTAAATTTCAACTTTTATAAGGCAGAATCGGATCTTTGCTCCAGCAATATCATATCAGATTTCCCACAAGACTGACTAATTTGCCTTGACAAGTTTCATTTCAAGTTGTTTTATTTTTTGTAATTTAAATTATTAAGATTACCCAAGATAATTAACAAAAGAATGGGGATAAAAAATATTTCTTGTAATTTTATATTGCATTTGAATTAGTATTTTCTATCAGAATTCTAACTTTTTCAAGTTAGTTTTTTCACCTAAGTAAAAACATTTTATTTATAAATTATTCATCATAACGAGAAAAACTCCTACAACATTTGTAATAAGCTAATTTATTAATAATATAAAATGATTTGGCTCTAAATCTCTCCATAAAACTTACGAGTCTCATTTTGTCATTTAGTAAATTGCCTTCATAAAAAATTTTGATACTTATATTCCTATTACAAAAACTTATATAGATCAGAATAAATGGCATCTCTCTTCCTTTAACAAAGTATAATGCTCCGTTAAGAGCTTCTGAAAGTGCATTGGACAATTTATTTTAACTAGCTTACTTACTTTATTGAAACATGTATTTTCTAACTTAACGACTCAATTTACGAATGCATACTTAAGTCTCTTGACTTAAAATGACTGTAAGCTTTCTAAGCATTCCAGAGTTCTCGAATTCAAAAAAGGCAAAAAAAAAGTCATTCTAGCAGCTTTTCTTTATTCTTTATAGCCTTGGAAAAAACATTCCGACTTTTCAGAAAATAAAGTATTTCCATTAACGTACTCATAAGTCAGTGCCTAGTGATTATCATTACAATTTCACTCTCCATTGTTTTGAGATTTCAAACACATCAAGCACATTATATGTAAAAAAAGATATATGGATTATTTTATCACAATAATTCATTTTTTAATAAGCTTTACTTTTAAACTGTCTCACTTTTTGAAGGGTCTCATTGTTCTCATGCATGTATGGTTATGAGATATACGGTATCTTTAACATGCAGCAGAATATGTTTATATATAGCGTATTTCAACTATTTTTATCTATGTATAAAAATTGTTCCGATACAATTCCAAATAAGAACATTGTTAATAAATTGTGAATAATTTTCTTTCTCAAGGAAAGAAAGTCTGTTTTCTTTGGCTTTATATTTGCTTATTTTGTTTAATATTTAAACTTCTTTATTTTACTGAAATTAAAAGTTGTATTGTATGCCATATTGCTATTATCTTTTTCTTCAAACTGTTTCCTTCATCAATTTCAATTTTTTGTTTATTTTTCGTTTAACATTTATTGACATCTTAAGTTTTCTGATTGAATAATAGTAACTTCATGAAAGTAAACAGCATTTTTCTTGCGTGTGTGTGTTTTAATTTCCTTTCCAAGTGATATTTCTTTCTGTCAGTTTTAGTCATAATTGCTGCATTTCTTTATTCCTATTTCCTACTAAGAAATAAAATATATTCATTTGTTCCTTTTTAACCCTCAACAAAACATTTAATAGAATATATTTTTAGTAGAAAATCAATCATCATTCTCAACCTATTTTGCTGACCTTTTAAAATGTCTCATGTCTCATCATGTCAACTTTTTGAATTTCAGCTACAGTTTGTGCGCCTTTTTCGTTTATTCATACGTTAATAATTAATTGCAATATAAATATTTAACGATTAATTAATAAAAAACTTTTATAGCTTTTAAGCAGATATTTTTACTTCATAAATGAAACATTATCATTATGTCGAGGAAACTAGTTACCTTTTTTAAAATAAGTTCATTGAACTATTCGTTCATTGATTTTTATTGAAAAAAAATTAAACCCTTTTGTGATACAGAACTTTTATTTTTTACTTTTTTTACCCAGCCTTTTGCAGACCTAGGACTGGCCCTTATTCAAAGTTCAATTTAATAGTTTGTGGAATTTTCTCAGTGATCAATTTAATTAATTAAATTATTTTTCTTCAAGTTTGACTGTTATGTTTTGTAAACACCCTCCATTTAGGGATGTGGAGCTGATGCACATTTTAAATCTGTTCCAAGTTTATAGTCTTCCCGTTAGTGTTGTATGTAGAAGTTCAGAAAGGCAGAGGCCAGCTCAAGTGTCGACCTCATCATTTGACTGAGTCTCACAATTACGAGGTCGGTCACCAATAGCCCTCGTATTGTTTCTCAGTGAGACTTTAATTAACAATCATATCACACTCACAAGTTTGAATTGTATGTGTCCTTGTTAAACATTTAAGAAAGCTATTTTTCTTATAAATACCACATATTTGTAACTTGAAGGGATCTGAAAGTCTGAATTCTTAAGGTTGTGCATGGTATATGTTTTCCGTCATCTCTCTCATAGTACAAAAATTGTTAAATTCCCTGTGGTATTAGTGCAATAATCTATTTATTTACGATATAATCTTCAACTTTTTTATTTTACTGAGAATACTCATTTTTTGCGTTTAAAGTGGAATATATATCTCTACATTTATCTGTGAAAATATTTTTCCTTCAAATATAATAAATATTTGTTTCAAAATTTTCATGTTTTTAAAATTTCAAATTAAATTCATTTATATATAAAATGAAACTAAATATGAAATAAAAATGTTTATAGGTGTTTTTCTTGCAATATTCTGATTTTTTTTTAAAAAAAAAAAGTGATTGTTTCATATTGAGAACGACCCAAAAAAGGCATAATTAATAAAATTTTGATATCTTTTAGAAGCATGAAAATAGCATTGCTATTTGCTAAAGTTAAAAAAAAACTTATAAAAAGAAATTCTGATGTTATATAAAAGGAAAAAAATTAGAAAAGATTATATTTTTAAATATATTATTTATATTTTCAACCTTTCATACGATTCTTTTAAATATGCTCAATAGTGAAATTATGAACCTTATTTTTCAGTCTTTAAACATCTGTTTTTGGAAAACTTTTTTTCGTAGTAAAATCTTTCAAGTGATTTCATCTAAGTAAACAAGATGTATCAGAATGTAGCAAGCCCTTTTTGTGAAATTCAGTTAACTAAACAAGTCAGGCAGTAACTTTAAAATGATAAAAAAAAAAAAAAAACTGTAAATTTCGTCTAATGGAAAAGAATTTTCACTTAAAAGTGAAAAGCATTCGTGACAAACAATATTAATTCCTTTATCATTGATATGAATTTCATTTTATTAAAAATCGTTTTTTACAGTAAATACTTTAAACAATTAATTTTCATTGAATTTTTTGTTATTTGGTAGAATTACGATCGCCTCAACCACGTTCATCTTTCATCACTGATTAGCCAATAAAACTTTGGCTCAGAATCGATAACTTTATTTAATAAGAACATAATTCTTAATTTATTAGTTTAAAAGTGGTTTCGTTTCTTTTTTCATTAACTTTAACGATCAAATTTTCATAAGCTTCTTAACAGATAAAGTTTTATAAACTTAAATGAAGTATAAAAATAATAATAAATTTTCATAAACAAAATTTAAAACTGTCTTAAAATTTTGTTTGAAAAATATTTTCATGGAAAGAATTTGCAATTCATTTATGCGACAAATTTTTCTTAAGAAATGTGATTTTTATTAATATTTCTATTTAAAACTTAAGTGGGAAAATTCTTCAGGTTAGATATATCTCAACAAATAAAAATGTCTCTTCCCTCAAAAAACCGCTACAAATCTTTTCCTGTCATGTCTTTCCTGCAAAATTTTTGATGACTCAGAAAAGATGATAGAAAAATAGATTCTTTTTTTTTTTGAATCGATAAATTTATCACAGCTGAAAGTAATAGAAAAGGAGACATAAAATAAAGCAGAACTCAAACATAATTTTTCAATTTTTTCGCTGATAAGAACCATATTTTATTTGAAAATTGAAAAACTGAATTGAATTCTTAAGTGTAATTCCTCACTCATATAATATACCATTAAATAAGAAATTCTTAAGGATTATACAATATTATAAAATTATGAATTGCTAGATTTTTAATGTAAGTTGAAATCTTATTCAAAAACATATGTTTTAAATTATCTGAATATGATAAACATGTGAAAACCGATGTATAATGAAAGAAATATTTTTCTTTGTCATTTTTAATTTCTGCAAAATAAAAGGGCAAAGTGTATTTTAATTTTTTCACTATTCCTTTACTTAATTTTTTAATGAAAATCTTGATCCGAATGGATTAAAGTAATTATCTGATAAGGCTTGTTAAATAAGATAATTACAGGTAGTAAGAATTTCAATTACTCATTTATTTTTAAATTCTTTCAAACTTTTTCTGAAAAAGGTGAGTAATTGAAAAGAATTTGATAATGGTTTTAAGTATAACATTATCTCTAGTTCTTGCTTTATGCTTATTTAGTTAGAAGTATAAAACTATACAATGAAAATGAGCAACTTTTGTGTTTTTACTTTGGTAGTTTATAATTTCAAACTCTTTTTTTTTCTCCTTTAGAATTTCTTTTACCTATAATTCGTATCATTTTTTTTTTTATTTGAGATTACCTGGAGTTCGAATTTGTATACTTTTCTTTTTTCATACATCATAATAAAACTTTATTTTTATTTGTGAATTTTCTGCATTTCCTTTCAAATGCCAGAATGTTTAGTTTACACTAGTTAACCTTTGCAAAATAAAACAAAAGAAAACATATTTTCATCTCTTATTAATTCTTTCAACGTTTATCAGACAGAGAATTTTACTCTGATATTTTGAATCAAGAAATATCGAAAATAAATTTAACAAAAAATCCCTTGTTTTCTCTCTTTATTTATGGGAGGAACAGTTATTTTCTTTATTCATACATTTGCTGTTGTTTAATCAACAACAGAATACAAAGAAGGATTTCAAACTCAAAAGTTGATATTGAACATTCAACTTATATTCTCATCTTATTTGCTACAAGAAAAACTGTAACGAACGATATTCTTTATTTTTCTTTACTGTATGAAATGTTTTCTCGTCTCACTTGCAAATAATCTGTTTTGCAACTGAGAACACAAAGATGTTATATTTTCTCTTTATTTCAGTTTCTTTAAATTATTTGAAAAACAGTAAACGGATCAGTTTGTTTCCATTCATTATTACTTTTACTAAGTTTAACATCATAAAATAATTTTCTAGTATTAGTTTCTAGTCTAATGCATAAAGTAAAAAAAAATATTTTTAAATCATGTAATATAGTGTTATGTATACAAATATCTAATGTTTCTCAGACGGTACTTTATTTTAAATATATTTCAATTATATATTAAAATAACCTAGAAATGCAAGGAAGGATGATGAAATGAAACAATTCATAAAATTGTTAATAATCTTTTGTTTATCACAATAGAATACCTAAAATACATTGTTTTCAGGTATCAATTTATACCTCATAATTTTTCTATGACAAAATTGTTATTGAGTATGTTCTTAAATCCCTTTTTTGATTGATTGGTTGGTAATGGCACACTGATAAGCAACAACAGGACTATTGGCAACGAACCTCATAAATCTGAGCCTCAGTCAAGTGACGAGAAGAGCATCTGAGCTAGTGCTTCTCTCTCTCCAAAACTTCCATACCACACTATTGGGAAAATTTGGAGCCTTGATAAATTTAAGGTGCTTAAGCCCGCTACACGGTGGATTTTCAGTGGCATCCGGACTCGAATCCACGACTTAACGAAACAACGCCAGCCGAGAATTCGCTATCTTGAAAACTAAACTCCAGCGGCTCTTTTTTCCCCAGTATAATATAAATCACGTAATATACGTCAATTTATTAATTTTGATGCAAATTATCTGAGAGTTATTAATGGATATAACAAAAAAAATGTGAAAATGTAACATTATCTTATTCATCTCATTATTGAGAAATATTTCTTCAAGTTTTTAAAAAACATAGTGCTATTATTTCTTGCAACAATGATTCACCTTATTGTCCAAGCAGTCAATGAAGTCGTTTTTTTAAGTAAAAAGAGTCTGGTTGATCATTTTTGGTGGCCGAATTTCGATGAATTTTGTGCTGGTTGCTGCATCTTCTTAACTAAATATCTTTTGGTAGTTTGAAGCATCAAGATATCTTTTGTTCAATTTTTTATTGAATAATAAATGTTCAACTTAAGTTTCTTGACATTCCAGTACGGTTTCGTCAATTTCTTGTTCGGAATATATATCATATACTCTTTCTAGGTCTAATGATGTATCTTCAACAGATCATCACTTGACAAACGTTCATCGTTTTCTGAAATCTCGTGTATTAATTCAACATCATTCAGATTTGATAAACCAAATTTTTCAGATGATTCGGTCATATTGCTAAAATATCACGTTAATAGGAAAGTAAAGTCAGAATGTTCCTCATCAACCAGTTTGAGAAAAAAATAACAAATCACTTTTCTGTCATAAACTCAAATTAATACACGTCAAATATTCAATATGATTCAACTTGGATGCTGACTAGTGAATAAATGAGGAACTAATGATTTTTGTCAGCAGAGCTCTTCGTAGATGTTGTTGGCTCAGATTGACCCTATGTTCACACTGCTGGTTATCCGTTTAAATCTCTGATTGAACTCAAAAATGCTGATTTTCATGTAGAATATATATTTTTTTTATTTTACAGAAATGTAAGAAACATATCAGAATCATTTAATTCATAATTGTTATATGCTGTATAAAATCTTTTAAAAACGTTGCAAGAATTTGCTTTCGTTTTCAATAATTTTATGCATTTGCAATAAATATGGAGTGAAATTCAGAAATATTTTTTAAGTTTTTTTTTCTTGATTAGAGATAAGTTTCTCTTAAAAATTCAGTATTGAAGAATCATGCATCCCCTGGGGTACATAATTCATGTATGATATCATTCAAGATAATTACATGATATTCATTTCAACTAATTCACTTTTATTCTCTTCTATGTGTACCCAATAGGAATAAAGCATCTTTTCGGTAAACATCTTTGCTGGATGATTACCATCCAGCAAGCAGCTCTTAAAATAGCACATAAGCATTACATTACTTCCTCCTTTCAAACAGAGATTGCTAAAGTTGATCTGAAGTTATCTCTTCGTGTTGACATTACAATAAGGAAATATTCGCTAGGAAGGAAACTCGTTACATATTTTGCATACTCGGATCGAAATTTTTCATGCATTAGAACGAAGTAAACGATTTTTTTCGTGACATCAATCATACGTTTCCTTTCCTTCTCGTGAATTGTTGTTTTCAAAGCTTACAGATAGATCTTTCTTTATATATATATATATATATATATATATATATATATATATATATATATGAGTAATGTACTAAAATCAAAATTTCAGTCATCTTCATTCATGTATCCCAATATAAAATTTCGTGATTGTTATTTTTATTTTTTTATGAGCAATAATGAGTTTCCACTTTCTGTATTCAAAATTCTTGCATTAAAAAGATTCTGAAATATTATTAATATATGCACACATTATATTTTACCACATCCACCAAAATTAAATGTTGTTGCAATCATTTTTCAATTATTGCACGAATTTTAAAAATTAATTTAGAATAAAATTCAAAATTTTATTTCATTTATATATCATATAATATCACATTCTTTGAAACTAAAACTTTTTAAAAACCGCACACTTTTAAAACAGAATGATTCCAAAAACTGAGGTAGTGTATACAACATATAATGTAATAAAGCACCTTTTAGAAGTATTTAATCAAATTCCAAAATATGTTAACTTTTTCTTATCATTAGAAAAGTATAACAATTTTAACTAAAAAAACATCAAGCAATTCTATCATCATAATTTTTTTAAAAAAATACCTTACAAATTTTGTACTTTCAATTTTGATTTATCTTTATAGCATTAAAAACAGCAGATTAGTTTCACTTTCTGAAAAAATATTGTATGAAAAAAATATGAAATACTAATAAAATTATGCCATAGATATTTGTAATAAATAGAAAAAATAATGTAAGGAATTACTTAACTTACTTAAGTCCTACTTCATAAATTGAGGGGTGGGGGGATTTTAAGTGTATCCAATCTAAAAGAGCCACTACAGATGTTATGATTTAGTTCTTAGTTCACATGTGTCATTAAGAATGTTTTAAGATAGACTTGCACTTTTTATGAAACATTGTGTTAGATTATGCATTTGAAAATAATACAGGATGGAATATAATCCTATTATGTGGAGACGACACAATCTTGATGAGTTTTACTTAGAGGCCAAACATCAACTAATTTAGACAATTATTCCATCTTCCATAAATCTTATTAACCAAATGAATCTTGATCATTCACAACAGTTTTGATAAATTACTTCTGTTAAAAAAGATTTTGTATATTGCTTCTCTGCTGAAGGGAGTTTTGCAGATTACTTCTTCTGAAGAGAAGTATTCTCTCACTCTCTGTCTCTCGTTTATTCCAAAGTATTAGCTTCGTAGTTGCAGTCAGGTATGGCCATCTATCTCATATTATTAATTATAAATACTTCACTAACTATACCCAGGTAACAATCATATCGACTTTTAATTATGTACGCTAAATTTAATAGATGAGTAAACAGGCATTAGGGGAAGGGGGATGTCAGGGCAAGAATAAGGCTACCATGTATACGCATCAAGTCGATTTATTTCTTTTGATGAGAGAGAGGCAATTTTACATGTATTTTAAGAAAATCAATAGCTCGTCTCAGTTTCATAACTAGAGTGAAAGAGAAAGAATTTTACCTTGCTTTAAATTTATATCGAGTGATTTCTTTATATCATATGATTATATCTTAAGGGATCTTAAGGGTCTCCCCTGGATACACATCTTTTAGTAGGAATTATCTTTCCAGATACAAGATCATAGGAAAAATTGATTTAGCAGATTTTACGAACACGGGTTCTCATAAATTAAAGGATAAATTGGAATCGTATCAAAAAATAAGCATGAGAGTTTTACTACAAGCCAAAGAATGGGGGAAAATTAGAAAATTAAATTATTTTAAGTAAAATCATCACACACACACACGTATGTGTGTACTTGAGATATTCACTCCTTTCTGTTGCTACACTTAATATGATTTTATTCTGTTTTATCAATTTAACTCTTTCCAACGAGCCAACGTTCACTCCCCGAAATTGTTTGCGCAATTATAAGAAAAAAGAACAAAACTACACTTTCTAGTTTTAAATGTAATTGATTTCTTAAATACAGTGAAAAGAAGAGATTAATGCAAGCGTTGAGAGCGGATGAGATTAATAACATTTCCAGTTATAGTCGTAGTTGTGCATTTAACTTTCAATACATCATTTCTAACTAAGGATTTGCTCAGTAATTTAGTATCAACTTGAATTACTTCTCACTTCTTTTAAGTTAATTATTACTTTCCATCTTTACTTAGTTATGTCTCTAAAGATGAGATTTTATTAATTAATTAATGATTCAATAAAGATGAGAGAGTCTCTAAAATAATTAATTGATCTTACGATCAATTAATTAATTTAGAGATGAGTCCTCTTCTATGAGCACTCTTCTAACTCTTGAAAATTAAATTAATTCAATGTTAATCTAACTGTTATAAACGGAGTCGAGACTTTGACTTTCAAAGAAAAAAATTTTTTAAATGTCAGACAGTTTGCAAAATTTTTAAGTGTCTCAAAAAGAGTAAGAAAATAAGGAAAATAGTGGATATGTATAGAATTCTAAAAATGAAGCGTTCTATTATTTTATTGTTATTTTTTAAGAATGTTAAGCGAAAATATCTACAAAAAAAATTACATTGACCTACAAAAAATTTTCTGTATAAGGGAGGAGGGATGTAATAATTACAAATATGGTAGATGTTTATCATTGCTTTTTTGATATACTCTATCTCTCTCTTTCTCTCTCATAGAATTTCCAAAACTGCGTATTAAATATTGAAAATGGTAAGAAATTAAATATTATTGCAAGAGCTTTTTATGGTGTAGCATTTAATAAAAAAATTACTGTCCTTAAATTTTTCATTCTTATTTTCAGTGCACTTACCTTAATATACTGTGACAATTCTTTTTTACTGGATTAGACTGATAAAAAATGCAATGGTATGTATTTGTATGGCGCAGAAAAAAAAATTTCCTGGATATAAGATCTTTTTTCTTGGATATAAGATGGATTTCTTGGAAGATATCTGCCTTCGAACCCGGAAGCAATACTTTTTATAGAACTAGTTGTAAAAAAAACATGATACAAATTTTTTGCCGCGAGTCAGGCTATTTTGTTTTAGAATGGGTTTAGAGTAGATGAAATTCTTAAGTAGCTGATACTTAGGGCAATACTTATAAACCTGGATAACAAAAAAAAATGATGCTAACTTTTACTAGTCTTAAGAACAATAGGAATGTGATGATCTTCTGTTCAAAAGAGAAACGGAGAACGATTGATAATAATCTTTTGACACGCAAAAAGAGCATTAAAAAGACCAAACTGAAAGCCTTCGGATTCATTCACGATCACTATCGAAAAGGACTGCGAGATCTAAGATTTCATTAAGTATACTCGTTATATATTATTCCGTTAGCAACATAATATATTTTATTTAGCATATACATATTTATGATATTAAAGTTTAAGCTGAGTTCACAGGAATGTTTCAAATAGAAATAACATTAAATCAAGTAAAAAATAAGATAATAAAGATTTATATTTCATAGGCATTTTTTAGAATTTCAATTGCGTTGAAATCTAAAATGTTACTAGTTAGCTTTATAAATCTAATAATACCATTATCTTTAAGAAAGGTTGCCTTGAATAATTAACTTAAAATTTCTAAAATAAATTTCTATTTCCACGAATTTCACTTTATTGCTTATTCTATCGCCAACTTGTTATAGTACTTAAAACATAAGCATACGATCTTCTCACATATGAAAACCCGATTCTAATTTTTAACAACAAATTCAAATCAAACCAAGTTCTTAAGTGTTAAAGATCAAATAATCATTATTTTAACATATAAATTAAAGCAAATTATAAGTTATTAAATCAAATATGTCTTAAAAGAAATATAACTATTGTTGCCTTTAAATGAAAATTAACTAATTATTTATATATTAATCTATTCTTAACCGTTAGTTTCAATATTTCCTTCTATTTGAACTTGCTTGTATCATATTAATGCTCAGTATATAGATTTTCCATTTTTTATTTCATGACAACGTTTCAGCATAAGCTTTGATTGAATTTACCATGTCTTATGTTTTTTTAAATATAATATGAATGAAAGGAGGTAAAATTGTGTTTTATAATGTAACTGAAAAGTTTAAATTTTCGAAAAGAATTGTGAGTAGATAAGGGACAATTTCAATCTGAATCAATCAAATTGCTTTACTTTCTGAAATGGCTCTCAAAATATTAAAAAAAAGTCATTTTTAAAATAAAAAATAACCTTAAAATTGAACATAGATAATGAAAGATCATTAAAGAAAGATCAAAAGGATATGTGAAAATAATCCACGAAAACATTTAGTTATAATTATGCATTCAATTGAACAAACATTGCACACAAATTCCGAAACTTCTAAAATTGATAAATATTGGATGTTGATAATTTTCGTCGGTTAAAATTGTCTTATTAAATCCGTAAGCCCCTCCCCATAGTACAGTTTTAACCGTTTCAACAAGAAACAAAAATAACTTCATTCACCTATTCTTATATACAACTAATACTGAGCTTCAGATCTCGCATTAAATATGTATAAACAAAGAACCATTCATAAGATTCCTCTTATAGAATGGATAAACTAGAATTCTAAGCCCCTTCTATAAAATGTGACTTGAACAATCCCATTCAAATCAAATATACTCAAATTGGAATTTCAAAGTGTTGTCCAAGGTATTAATTCACTTCGGGAAATGAAACACTGTCTCATCCTCTTGTAAATTTCCTGATGTCAAGTTTATCTTGACAGCTGCAACACCGACTCTCCCTACGATATGTTCCTCTGAGTCCACAAAGATCTGGAATATCTTGATTTAATAATACCTATCAATCATTTCCAATTTCATATTTTCGTAATTTTCCTTTTCTTTGTTTAAAATTTAACTGCTTTGGCATTTAACTTTGTGGGGGGGGGGGAGTGACATTCTTAGTAATATGCAGCATTAGATTATATTGCAAATATTGTTATTCTTGATCAGAACAGCCATTCATATTTTAATGAAATAGTTTAACGAACGTTCTGTAATTATCATTGCAGTATTCTATGGATATTATTACTTATACCTTAACCCATTTATTTGCACCGCTTAGTAAGTGTTAATTATTGGTATTTTTCTCATTTAAGGAGAATAAAACATTATTACGTCATATTTTAAATCTCAACTTCAAAAATTATAAGAGTGCCAACTTTCTTTATTCCAAAGTGCTTGATGAATGTAGGAGTGTAATTAAAAAAATGTAGAAAGGAATTTTGTAGAAAGGCAAGACGGCTGGCAAATGAGGAAGTCACATATCCTATGGACTGAATTAAAAGAGTATGAGTAGTAAATATAGAGCAGGATATGGTAGTTTAAGAGGATTAAGATGTTTGTTGATTAAGATGTTTATGTTTTCCTGTGTAAGTCGACCTAGTAAATGTGTGTGTTTACAGGTCCACTCATCAATCGCATCCAAACAGTCCTAGACATCAGAATTTTCGTCGTAATGTAAACACGAAATCCATTTATCAATTTTAGTAAATCTTTTTATTGAATTATATTTAAATTCCATTCAAATTAAATATCTTTACAATTGTATACTAGGTGTAACAATGAAAGTAAATTTTAATGTTACTAATTTCTGTGATATTGTAATATACTTATTATTCTTTACTGTGTGTACGAGCCGGTTGTTTCAAATTAATTCAAATGGACTATAAAGATTAAAACATTGTTTAATGAAAAACAAATAGTTCAGGTTATAACAAATGACACTGTGGCAACCTGGACGTGATATAAGAATTGAAGGTTAATACTTTCGTATTGATATACTGTTCTTATTGATATGGAAAATCTTTTTAAAAGGTGAGCTCCAATTATAACAAATTCTACAAAACCTTATATTGCATTAATAACGACTTTAAATGAGAGAAGATTAAAAAAAAATAAAGATACCGAAAAAAAAGTACTTTTTTAGAAACAACTGCAGCAGATTTGGTTGAATTGCATGAGAGTATATACGAGTACAATCCATTGATCTCAGACAAATCTGAAGATTATGATGATGAATTCGGAAAAAAATGAATATTGTAAAATTCTAATAATTAATATAAGTTTTGTCAGAAAAAATATTGACTATTTTTATCCTGAAATATCCAATAACAGAAAGACTTCTGCTGAGAAGGCAATTATTGATGAAAATATAGTGCTATCAATTAAAAGCCAACCGGAAATTGTTTTGCAAATTATATTAGTATTATCTGAGGCGGAGGGGGAAAGCACAACTTTTAGATCTTTATATTGAACGTGAAGTCTCAGAGAAAAAGAAATTGAAACCTACAATCAACCAAATGAAACTAAGTATAAGTGAAAATTTAATACTTGTAGTATTTGGAGATATTCTTTCCTACATACAGGATATAACTATCTCTCTAGTCAGTGTATAATTTTTAAAAAAAAAAAAACTACTCTTGTGCGATGCAAGTTTTTATACAAGCAGACTGTTTGTACATACATTTCTAGTCCATGGATTATAGAATTACAGCAGAAAGATTTCCAAGTTACAAATGTTGCCAAAACCTCGCTGCCAAGAGAATTATTGATAGGAGCTATTTATGCTGGAAATCTTTTCACTGGAAAATTTGTCATCTGGTCTAGTTATTAAGAAACACATTTGGGTTAAAATGTGATGATAAAGCCGAAAATTGGCTTCTACAGATGGTTATATATATTTATTTCGGTTAAAAGTAGTGATATCTCAGAATTATGAAAATTAGAAACTATTAGGATTAAAACATATCCTTATGAAACTGAAAATCCAAAGGAATTAGAAATAAAAGCCATTGATTAATTTTCCAGAAATGTAAAATTTATAAATTTGATAGATATGAGGTTAACCTTCCTTGTAAATGAGAAAAGTAAACGAATTACTTAGGAATAGAAATCTAGCCGAAAAGCAATCAACTTAAATGAGTTTCTGGTCACTATCTTCCCATTGAAAAGTATTTAAGTGTGATTCCAATACTTTTGATCAACTAGTCTTCATCGTTTCTTGAAATTCAAAACGAAATTTATCATTAAATCATCGATTAATGGTCCAAATTTTCTAGAGAGGATACCATCGATACTTTTGAAATTTCCAGAAAAAAAATTGTTACAATTTGAGACATCAAAAATCTTTTCTTCAAATATTTGTCCCCAAAGAAGATCAAAAAAGTTTAAAATGTCTGTAGTTGAAAATTGAAACCCAAAAATTGAAAAGAGTTTTTGAGAGCATACTTGGGTAGTTGTTAAAAACTGTAATCTATTTGTGTTATATGCCATATAAAACTGACTAAACTGATTCACCATCATTTACATCGGTATTTATCAACTCCTATTCAGGATACTGAATGAAATTAAAGAATTTATTTTGCATCAACTATTGCATCACTTCTGTAGATCCTATGTAGGAACTACAGTAATTTGTTAAATAATCGGCAGATTTGATATCGATATCCAAGTTTGATCTTAGAAGTTGAAAATTCACCGGAGAAGTAAATAAATCCGAAACCCCCTAATCCACTTCAATTTTGGATCTTTGTGGAATAAATCAGAAGATATACTTTTTTGTAACAGCTCTTCAGTGGGAGCACCACCAGAAATAGTTACCGGACGTAATATTTTATTATTTGCCAACAGAATATTTGATCTAATTGGATTTAATTGTCCATTTATAATGCATCTTAAAAAATTATTGCAAAATAGATGGCAATAGAAAATGACTTGGAATTCAGAATTATCAGTAATTATATAGAATAAATTTCTCAAGTAGCTAAAAGACATAAAAATTTAGTGATGCTAGTGACACTTCATATGCCGCAATTATAATAATCGGATGCCAGTTAAGTGATGAAACCATTGGGCAACGGGCACTAAATCTAGAATAGATGCACTGAAATCAATTACCATACCAAGATTGAAACTTCAATCCAATAATATTGGCTCAAAATTAATCAAGAAGTTAGAAAAAGTGAAAACGTGTTTTTTTTTTTTTTTTGACTGATTCCTCCACACCTTTTCAATTTATCAAAAAGGATGAAACTTGGAATTTATTTGTCCTAAATAGGGTGAAAGGGATTAGAAGACTATCAGATATTAAAGAATCGATATACATTCCAGGATCATTGAGCCCTGAAGACCTTACGTTCCTTGGATGCTCTATATTAAATCCCTTTTTAATATTAGGAGAGACTCTCGTGGCTACTTTTGTATTAAAATTTGTGGCCTAAAGTTGACTTCCTCGTTGACGAAGGAACTGTCTCAAAAGAAAAATATATTAAATGAACTAGTCTTGTGACTAATTCTCTTGATACTACAAACCTTTTCTCTTGATTGTTGAGCTTATCAGAATTTTAGGATGAATCTAAAGATTTCGCCACAATTTTAAGACTGCAATGTGATATAGAGAGAAAAGAGCTTTGTCTCTATTCGAATTTTACAAATCGGAAAACAAAATTGTTCAAAGGATTCAGAAAGAAGTTTTCATAGAAGAATCAATTAAGAGTTTGAAGACTCTGAACATTTCCAGTGAGGAAAAAAATATTTTGGGAATTATAATTAAGCTCACTAAAAAGGACGTTCTGAAGAATATTACCTTACGCTTCTTCCAGGGAAGCACAGGTTAATAGAGCTTCTTGAGACAAAAACGGATTTTAAACGCCACTCGTCCTGGAATACAGATTCTGCTATCCTTATTGAAAGAGAGATTTTGAATCCCAAACGAAGAAAATCCCTTCGTAAAGTAATAAACAAATGTTTGAGATGACGGAGATACAATGCACTGAAAATAAAAATCCAATCTGTTGATTTGCTTTCGAAGTTAGTAGCATAGACTTTACCTAACAGTTTATACTAAAAGGAGGTGAGAAATTTTGAACAGTTCTTTTCACCTGTGCGGTATACCGTGCTATACATCAGGAACTCCAGGTGTCTCCTTCTGATAAGTTTTTCTTACATTGCCTTAGACTGTTTATTTTCAGACGAGATAGACCTAAGGTAATGATAATAGCATAAACTTCCATGGTGCTGAAACCTATTTTGGAATATATATCGCAATACTATTCAAAGAATAATGTTGAATTTTATACCACCTTTTACTTTTTGTTGGGGGTGGGGATTGGGAGTGGATTGTACAAAAGGTCAAGAAAATGATATATTTTAGGAAATGCTTGTTATATAATATGAATAGATGGTCAGTATCTTATGTAATCGTGAAGCCGCCGTAAACTCAAGACCTCTCACACGCTTATTTGATGATTCCAATGCCCACATCTCCTTCTCTTCGTCAGTGTTTCTACGAGTTTTTTTTTCAAAATGGGAGTGCCGAATTTAGATATATTTGATATTACTGATGTTAAAAGTCTTCAGCAAAATCTCAGACAATACTTAAGAAATAGGTTTCGTCGAGAATACTTAAGCACTTTAGCTCGACCGCATGAGAAGGGTGATGAAGCCGGTTGATATTGTCTTAACAGAAAATCATTCAAAAGGGGGGACTCTTTTGGCCTTTGGCTCGAGTCCTTAAAATTTATAAAATTAAATAAAAAATATTTCATGTAATGAAATTGAAAACATCAAATGGTGAGGTCAACGGATTTATAAACTGGAGATAAGATCTTCTGCAAATAAAGAAAGCAGTGTTAAGATTTCTGGACAGTTGAATATTTTGAACTAATTCTTCCTTTTCTTTATGTAACTTTTAAAGATTACTAACATTGTGAATTGATTTTAAATTTATTTAAAATGCTTGTGAATAACAAAATTATATTTTGTCATAGAAAAATGTATTTTTGTATAATGATATTTTCCTTAAGAATCTATCGTTTGTTTATTAGTATGTAACCCAGATAAAGGGGTGAAATAAATTGAATTTTATTAAAAATATTATTAAAATAGAAAAGGAATGCCTTCGAAATTATTTTGCTTAAGTAGTTTCTCTTAACATCTTAAGAATGGCAATAATTTTGTGCTAGAGTTTTTTTTTTTTTATTTGGGGGGGGCGGCTAAAAAAGGAAGATGTCAGCATTTTATTAGTGATTTTGATGTATTGTCTTTAGATAAGCTTTGAAATATAATTAAATAATAACAGGTCAATTGGAAAGTCTCCGGCCTGACACATAGATGGCGCGACTAGAATTAAATCCATATGTTTTTTAGTTAGCCCTAACCCTCAAAAGATGCGTGTATAAATTTGACAGCTGTCGGATCATTAGTTTGTGAATTATAGCATTTTGAGTGAAGCAACTTTTGTTATTGTGAAAAAAATGGATAAAAAGGAATTTCGCGTGTTGATAAAATATTGCTTTTTGAAGGGAAAAAATACAGTTGAAGCAAAAACTTGGCTTGATGCCTAGTTTCCAGAAGTTGCCCCTGGAAAATCAACCATCAAGGCTAAGTTTAGAAATGGTGAAATGAGCACCGAAGACGGTGGACACCCAAAAGAGGTTGTTACCGACGAAAACATTAAAAAAAATCCACAAAATGATTTTGAATGACCGTCAATTGAAATTGTATGAAATAGCAGACACTCTAAAAATATCAACTGAACGTGTACATCATATCATTCACGAATATTTGGGTATGAGAAAGCTCTGTGCAAAGTGGGGGCCGCGCGAGCTCACTTTTGACCAAAAACAACGACGAGTTGATGATTCGGAGCAGTGTTTGAAGATGATCAAGCGTAATAAACCCGAGTTTTTGCATCGATATGTGACAATGGATGAAACATGGCTCCCTCATTTCACTTCGAAGTCCAATCGATAGTCATCCGAGTGGACTGCACACGATGAATCCGCTCCAAAGCGTGGGAAAACGCAACAGACGGCAGGTAAGGTTATGGCGTCTGTATTTTGGGATGCGCATGGAATAATTTTCATTGACTACCTTGAAAAAGAAAAGATCATCAACAGCGACTATTACATAGCGTTATTGGACCGTTTGAAGGACGAAATCGCCCGCATTTAAGGAAAAAGAAAGTGCTGCTTCACCAAGACAATGCACCGTGTCACAAATCAGTGAAAACGATGGCAAAAATCCATGAATTGGGCTTCGAATTGCTTCCTCATCAACCGTATTCTCCAGATCTGGCCCCCAGAGACTATTTCCTGTTCTCAAAAGAATGCTCGCTGGGAAGAAATTTTCGTCGAATGAAGAGGTGATCGCCGAAACTGAGGCCTATTTTGAAGCAAAGGACAAATCGTACTACAAAAATGGTATCAAAAAGTTGGAGGGTGGCTATAATCAGTGTATCACCCTTGAAGGGAATTATGTTGGATAAAAAAAAAACTAATTTTGCCAAAAAAATGTGTTTTACTATGGTAGGCCAGGGACTTTTCAATTGACCAGTTATATACTTTTGGAAACCAAAGAAATAGAGAAAATTTCTACATAGCAAATGACAATACAGTTCACTGAAAATCTGTTTGTCTAGGTAGATTAACATTTTTGTTATAAAGCATTATTGCAAATACTAATGCCAGTAATAATTCCTCAATGATACCAATCACAGAAAACAATACTTACTAATTGGGATGTGCTACTACGTACATTAAAAACTTCCTTTGTTACACAAGAGCTGGTCTAAAATCTAAACCAATGAATCATGCATTTGGTTGATCAACCAATTCCAAACATTTCATGACTAACCAGATAAATGTTGAAGAAATAACCAGAGTTACACATCTATATCACTACTAGAACTAGAACTGACTACCCTAGCTTATCCATCAGTCACTAATACGAGAGTCATTTAATAGCATCGAAAATGGTTTATTTTTAGTAAGCATCATGACTCACTAGATAATTGTCTAATTCCCAGTTACTCGTATTCGTGATCATGACGCCTTTCGCAAATAAAAGTTCTTCGTCATAATTTTTCTGCCAATGAGATCATCCTCACCTTTTTTGGGATAGATTCACCGGAAGCATTCCATTGTTTTTATTGTTCCTTCGTTTTCTTTGTATAATGTTGAATCCATTTATATATATTGTAACAACTTGAAGCAGAATGACGTCAATGACTCGTCGCGGCAGCAATCAAATTTTGATTTGGCAGCAAATTACTACCAAATCAAAAAAAACTTATGAATCAATGTCTAATTTGTTTCGGTTCCATTTAACAAATAGCTACTCTCCATGGCAACAACATTACTTCGATGGGCCCATCTGTCTTCAAATACAGGTACTTTTAACCATCCTCGTATTCAAATGCATTTTCTATTACGATGGTCGTTCAGTAAGTCCTTAGAAAATCTAAGAGACGACGCTCGTAGCCTCGAAAATTGTTTGCTTTTAATTAGTACACATTAGAACTTACTATACAACTGTCTAAGTATCAGTTATTTTTATCACATAGTTTCATTTTTATTGTCGATTGAAGCAAGAAACTTGTATTTTTTTAGAAAATGGAAAAGTGAGTTTCGAGCGGTGATCAAACACATATTTAAAATGCTTAACCCCAGAAGAATTCAAAGCTGAGTTGGATGAAGTTCATCGCACATCTGCTCCTGTGTTTGCAACTGTTTACAATTGCGTAAATGAATTTAAACGTGGTCGTACATCCACAAAAGATGAAAGTCTTTCTGGACATCCAGTGGAAGTGAATACCCCCAAAATGATTGACAAAATCCACAAAAATGTTTAGAGTGATCGACGAATCAAAGTGAGCGAAATAGTTGAAGCCACTGACACACCACAAGGTACAATATTTTCAGTTTTGAAAAACAAATTGGGTGTGAAAAAAATCTCGGCAAAATGGCTGCCGCGTTTGCTCTCAGTGGAAAATAAACGCACTCGTGCGGTCGACTTTAAGGTTATTTTAGAGCTTTTCCTGAGAGTCCTGAAGAGTTTCTGCGTCGATTCATAACTGTGGATGAAACGTGGGTACACCACTACATTCCAGAGATAAAAAAAAAAGTAATGGGTTTTAAAAGGCGAAAGTTGCGAATAAAACAAAGATAGCTGGCATAGTGATGGCCACGTTTTTTGGGGGGATGCGCGCTGAATCATCAAAAAATGATCCTCTTCCATCAAGATAATGCACGAGAGCACACCTGTTCAGGGTCGATGGTCAAAATCATGAAATTAAAGTTCGAATTATTACAAAATCCACCATATTCACCCAATTGAAAGACCCCAGTGACTTTGCTTTATTTCTAATTTCAAAAAAATTGATCGGCGGATAATAGTTCACGTCGGACATTGAGGTCATCGCCCAAACAGATTCCTATTTTGACATGGCGAAATCTTACTTTTTAAATGACTTAAAAAAGCTTGAAATATACATGGCAAAGTGCATTGAGCTAAAAGGAGATTATATTCAAAAGTTTTTAAAAACTACCAAAAAATAATTTTTTTATCATTTTCTAAAGACTTGTTGAATTAAAGTAATTCGAATCGATTTTATTCGAAGTAACGATTGATTGATATATTCTTTATAATTGTTTTAAGATGATTTATTTTATATGAAAAATTTATCTGTTAATGTTAAATTTATAACTTAGCATTGACAGATCAATTTTTTAAACGATTTTTCCTTCCAATAAGTTAGTGAGTTTCTTATAAATGGAGATAATTTCTATCTGAAAAGTATTTAAAGTAATGTATAAAGTTATATAAAAGAGCATATATAAAACTACTAGTGATGTAAAAGCTTCAGTTCTTCTGTTCTTTAAGACAATTTTTTTGTAGCTTTTGATGCTGTCATATATTTAACAGAATTGTTTTGAAGTTTCTCTTAGTTTCATTTGTTTATATATTGAGAATATTCAAATGCTTTATGACTATTTTCAATACAAAAATTATGGGAAATTTGGTTCCTTTTTTAAGCAATAAAATAACTGAATTCCAAAAATCTGGTATCTGAATATACTCTAGTAAATTTAATTTAATTTTTCAAAGTATAGACAGAAACCAAAAGTTTTTGCACTTTTTCTAAGAAAATAATATAAAATTGCAAATATTTTCTGCAGTCATTTCAATATAAATTCAGATTACTTCATAACTTAAAGTGGAAACTCTATTCAAAACATTTTCAGAGAAGAAACTTGACATAAGATAAATAATAGCAGTATATTTTCTTATATTCCCAGAGGATACATTACGATCAATTTATTTATATTCGAGAAATCGTTTTTGAAATTTCTTTCGCAATACTTGTTCAAATTCCCTTGAAACCCTCAAGGAAGATTTCGAAAAATGAGCTTTGATTGTAACTCTAAGAGAACACTCCGAAAGTCGATATTTCTATACAACAAAAGTAATTTCTTCTTCACATATTTGATGATTTATATATACATTTTAATCTTGAAGCAGTTATTTTCGTAATTTTTTTTTCAAAATGAATATTTCTAAGAAAGAGTTTAAATAATTTTAAACAAAAACTGAAATAAAATTAAAAATTTTATAAAAGGATCCTCAAGCGTATTTCGCTTCAACAAACCCTAGATGACTTTCATTTGATGTTATTTGATTTAAGAAACTCTTCTTGTTAATGAACAGTGACTTGTTTAAAATAGAATAGAAATATTGAAGTGTAATGAATAACATTGATGAATTACCATTTTTATGCAGCAAAGAGTTTAATAAGAGTGTCGATAATGATCTGACATCCTCTTAATTTCTATTTACAGTTCTTTCATCTAATTCCTTGAAAGTGTACTGAGAGGGAAGCGCCATGTTAAGTCTTATCTATACAATTGACTAGACGTTTTTTTATCAACAATTTTATTCTATATTTAATACGTGACTAATCGTCGTGATAATAAATAGGCTCACATTTGGATCAAGGATTCGCAATTGCCTGTACAGAGGAAATAGATCCAGAAACCGGGCCGAAGGAAAACATGATTATTTAGAGAGTCAAGCAAAAATGATAGTATCACAGAACATTTTCATGATGTTACGGTAAAAGAGAGACACTCGTTGCGAGATAGAAATAAAGAAGTAGTAAAGAAATAGATTAGAAATGTCCATATGTTGGCGTGCAAGCATTTTTAAGGGACCATCAAAAACCCGCCAAACTTCAAGAAGAACCCCAGAAAGTGGTATTACTCGCGCTTCATAGACTGCAAAGCATATGAGATCGCGTAATCAATGACCCAGGTTTTTAGCTAGGAGAACAAAAAATCAGGATAAGACAAGAAATTATTGAATGCATAAAAGAAAATCTATAATCTAGGTAGCATCTCTGTCTCAATATTAAGGGAGTTCGATAGAAGGCTGCAAGAAGATAACATAGTGGACTAGAGGCGAGGAAAACCAATAATCTAAAAGTTAAATAAAGGAAAAGAATTAGTCGAATCCTGTTAGTCAGTGATACGATAAAGATCTATTTTGTTTATGAAATTATTCTTTTGAAGGACTACGCGGGAAGATCTGCTTCACATACTTGATTTTCAGTTACTCTATCGGAAAAAATAAAAGTTAGTTACGAAATTCATTCTGTGATTCTTAGGATTTGATAATTATTGCTTTAACTTTACCAACTTTTGGTGGATGAAGTATGTGCAATTAGCAACAATTCACAATTGTAATACTTAGCTACATTTTTATCAAATCTCTCATAAGAAAAGATTTCATTCAAAAAACTATTTTAAAATTTGATTTTGAAGAAAAATTCTCTCTCTTTCTATCAAAGATTAATTATTGATTTTATATAATTCAATTCGTACAGTAAATATCGTATTTATATGTAAAGTGGAGGTATATTATATAATTAAAATAATTCCGAACCTAAAAATGCATTTCAATGTTTCACTAAAATTAATTTTTTTCAAACACTATTTTTTTATCATAATTTACTTTTATTTAATGGAATTTATGTAAGTATATAGTAAAACTTATTCTGATTCTTTCAAATATTAAATTATCTCTAATTTTTCACGGGAACAATTTTTAATTAAGATGAATAAGTCATTATTTTTGAATTATTTGCTGCTAAATAATCAGACTTTTAATCATGAATAAATTGGGTTTCATAAGTTTATACAAAACCAGAAAGGGTTATAAATATATATGACAGTATCAAATGATATATACTTCATATTAATTTTTTACCAGGCTTTTTTATACTTCAAGTTTGTTTATTATTTACTTTTGGAAGATAATTGTTCATAAATCTGCCCTTTTTAATTTTTTTTTTTTATAAAAATGGTTAATTTTTTTTATCAAAGTTATAAATGTACATTTATAATTTTTTATCAAAATTATAGAGGTATGTACAAAGGTATGTTATATATGCTGTCAAAGTTAAACTATATATGTGTTCCAAGTTAATTTATTTGTACTCTGAGTAGTTATATTATCGATGTTCAAAGTTAAAAAATAAAGGTTCAAAGTTATGTTATGTATGTTAAAAGTAATGCATTTTAATAGATATTACAATGGTTATAAACCAAGACCGAAAGAAACAGAATACCATTTCAAAACACATAAAATCACACGGTTAATATTTTCTAAGGCAGAATATATTACTCTAAGCACTCTCTCTTAATTCTACTCTTAGAATTTATTGTACAGAAATATATTCTAAGATTTGAATAATTTTTTGAGATTGCTTCTTATACATTGAAATCCAATATTTCAAACTAAAACTCGTGTTTTTTTTTTTTTCCCTCAAGTGCTTATTGTTGTTGGTTTATCTTGCCAAATGGCGAATGAAAGGAATAAAAACTATTTTGTCCTTCAAAATAAACATTTTCTTTTTTACTTTCTTGTTCATATTCTTTGTTAGATGACACAAAATATGACAACAGAGCAAATATGAGAAAGAAAATGATACATAATGCAAATATGCAATTCTGGATAAGTGGCAGCTCTTTATCATATGATTAACATTATAAAACAGTAGTGTTTAATAGAACTCCATAGGTACTTTAAAGAAGCATAAAAATCTTTCTTCAGTTAAACTTAGAATAATAGTGTCTTTTTACAAAAAGAGATTAAATTAGCGAACAAAAATTTATTGTAAATGGAAAAAAATAATAACAAAATACTAAAAGTAAAAAATACATTATAATTTAATCAACATAAAAATTAGATACATCATTTACAGACTAAAGTTCCTTATCCTGAAACTGTTTTTCAAAAAACATATTTTAATTTAATTATGTCGAATTTCATATTAAATGTACTATAAAAGAAATGCAAAAATCCGAGAGTTATAATGACTCATTTATTCATCTGAAATTCATTTCTTTTCAAGTATTGAAATATTTTTAAAATCTAAAATTTTTGAAAATACATTCTAATTTTATTCTATTTACAGCAATAACTTGATTAATAGATTGAACATTCATGTTACACTATTGTTTAATCTGAAATTAATATCTGAAAATTTGTCTCATTTAATCTAATAAAGATATTTTAAAGCGATGAACTTTTAGAAATGTTCATGCACGTTAAAAGATAAAGTATCTCTGTCTGAACTAATTGCAATTAAATTCAATAGTATGAAATTTTAAAAAATTACCAATTTTTTTTATTATTTTTACAGCTTAATTTTTCAAATAAGTAAATAATAATATGTAATAATGCAAAATATTATTAGTTACTTGATTCCAATTTATAAAATTGTATAAAAAGATTAAATTCCAATGAATTTAAACTTAGTAATAAAAATTGTACTTTCCAAAAAATATTGAAAATATGTCTCACATTCTGTAAATAAAAAAAATTAAATTCTGAAAGATATTTTATAACTGAGATTTTTAAAAAATTTAAGTTCGAGACTGTTAACATAAAATTTCTAAAATGCGTCTTCCTTCTATAGCTACAAAAAAAAAAAATTTGAAACTTAATTCTATTATATAAAAGGTTAGGTAATATATGAAATATAACGAAAAATAATTAACCTTTAAGTACTGTCAATGAATTTCATCTCATAACTGCTGTTGCGTTCTCTAACAGACCGCTTGCCTGAAAGTAAGATCAAACTAATTTCAGTTACTAATATAGTTATTCCTATAAGTTTTAGTTTAATTACATTTTTTTATTTCTCATAAGTACAATTAAAATATTTTTTAGAAAAGCTCGGAATTATTTTAATATTTAATTTTTAGAACAAAAAGTGGACACATTTTTTCTGTGATGACAAATCATATTTTGTAACTAAAGATTTTTTTAAAAAAATGAAAATTAGAATTTTTTAGATTAAGTAAAAATGCAAGTTATAGAATTACTTATAATGTTTAAATGTTTGAAATAGTATTTATTCTGAAAACACTGAAGTCAGATAATATTATTGCATTAATCAATATAAATTTTTCAAGTTTTTCATGTTTTCAAGATACACTAGGTTTCGGCATACTGTGTATTTATATACTGTTTATGCATTTTTTAAGGACATCCTAGACAAGTTTCTCTGGAATTCAGTTGCTTCCTAGGTTCCTAAAAATTCTTTGGATTGACATTTATATTCGATCCAAGAATTCTGTGAATTATCAGTCTGAGTTCTATGGGCTAACTACCTGGAATAAGCTTCCAGTTCATTTGAGTTATTTATTGATGGTCTCATTTTAAAATGATCTCTCTTTTTTCTATGCATACAGGATCAGGATTTGACTGGGTGGAAACATAAGCTTTTACGGAACAGATATTAACTAAGAACCTTATAAATTATCGCCTTAGTTCAATGATGCGTTCATACAGTGGCGGGTCCAGGGGGTGGGTATGGAGGCATGTACCACTTAACCTCCCCCGTCATAATTTCACTTCCTGAACAGGAATAAAACCTAACGAAACAAAATAACTTACCTTAACAGAAAATACCTACAAAATTGTCAGTATCAACTCGATATATCTGCTAACACAAGTTAGTTTTGTTTTAGTGTTAACATTTTTTTCTATGCCATATTACATTCTTTAGGAATAGGATATTAAAATCCACATTTTTAAGGTAATTTCATAATAAATGAAGAGATATCGTGAGGGCAAGTTACACAAAAAACATGTCACTTTGTAACCCCCCTCCCACTGTCGATTTTATATGTATCCGTTACTGGCTCATATTGAGGCTTTTTTGCCAACAATTATCCTCATCACATTTAGTAAGGTTATATGCCACTATGATTTCTGATTTCCCTGATGGAATATCTGTTACACTTGAATCATACATAGGCAATTTCCACAGAAATTCTTTTCCTTTTCTCGTGTACATAAAAAGAATGTTCATGTATTTTC
The DNA here is from genome assembly GCA_019974015.1 of Nephila pilipes. Lineage (NCBI taxonomy): Eukaryota > Metazoa > Arthropoda > Arachnida > Araneae > Nephilidae > Nephila > Nephila pilipes. Next base: position 391,804 of record BMAW01020340.1, read on the forward strand.
AGTGTCAGAAAGTTCTTGGTCTGATCGATTATTTGTTATATATCCTATTTTATTGTAAGCGAGAAGTTTAATTTTTTTTGTACCCAAGCCTTTAAAAGAAAAATATCCCTTTAGTCAAGCACAAGAAGCCAGAATAACACTATCAACGCACGTTATTAATGACCCTCAAAAAATCTTATAACTGCTGTTGTTCAATTTGCGAGACTGCTCAACTAAAACTGTTGGATTTAAGATTTCGTTTCAGCAACAATTCTTTGTATGTGACGTTGAAACCTTTCTCAGGCAGGCACTAAAAAATGCAAGGCTCATTTAATATTTAAAGTGGTTGAAATATGTCTAGGTTGAGGTTGTAGTTTCTGTAAGACCACGCAAAAGCAGTTAAAAATTAGTGCCTTTTAGAAAGAAAACTATTTAAAAACAGTTGCAATTATATGGAATACACAATCTATATAAATAATAATGAATTGAATAATTCATGAATAAACGGAAGAAAAAGTATTTTCACTAATAAAAACTGAATTATGTTCAAGATAATGCGGAAAGTTTTTTAAGAAGCTATAAGAGGTGTGGCTATGGAATAACGAGACTGACGCTATAAAACATTTTATTTTGATTTCATTCATATTTACTCATTATCATCTTCAATATATACCCCTCCCCTATCGCTACAACGCTCCATGCGAATCTTCCATAGTTTAACAGTGCTAGAAATTCTTCTATCAGCTCCTTCAGGACGCGTGCCACTTTCTCTTTCACAGCTTCAACTGACTCAAATCTTGTTCCTTTTAATGCAGATTTCACCTTCGGAAACAGATAGAAGTCGTGTGACGCAAGATCCGGCGAATAAGGCGGTTGGTCTAACACTGGCATGCTGTACTTAGCTAGAAATCTCTTGACAGACAATACAGAATTCTAATTCTTTCAAAGAGTTCAGCAAAAATTGAAGGTAGTAATGTTGATTAATAGTTCAATCTTCAGTACTCCAATGAAGGTACACAAACCCACGAATATCGGGAAAAAATCATCATTGCTTTGAATTTTGATTTACTCATTCAAGTGCTTGGGCTCTTGATGAAGATGTGCTCTTCTAGTGTATGGATTTGTGCTTCATTTCAGGATTATTAGTAAAAAAATACAATTTGTCACACGTTATTGTCCTTTCCAGTAAGAGTGGATCATTTTCAATAGCATTCAAAGTGTCAGTTCAACATTTTTGCGATCTTCTTGTTGTTCATTTTGGCACAATTTATGCTTGATACAATTGTTATGCAAAATTTACCGTGCGGATTCTTTGACAACTCCTACAGTCGCACTAATGCCTAACCGAAGGTTAGATGGAACCAGATTACCTATTGTTTAATATTGTCATCGTTTTTGATGTGGAAGGGCAACCATGGAGTGAATAATTTTGAACGTCTTCTCAACCATTTTAAAAAGGATTGAAACACTCAAAAATACGTGTACGCGATAAGCATTCATTGCCATACACTTCTTTTAATACATTTTAAGTTTCAGTAGCAGTGTTTCCTAATTTCATATGAAATTTCACAACAGTTCGTTGTTCTATCATTTTTCTGGGGATATAAAAAAAATAACTCTGATGCTAGCAGATTTGTTTATAGAACTAATAACTCTACGGCTATACGAATTTGTTTTCAGAAGCAAGAGACACTGCATTCAGAAGAGAAGACTTCACGTTAAACAATTGTCGGTCGTTGGCATTTGTCACTAGCATGCTTTTCCTAATAGCAGTATTAGTCTCGTTATTTAAGGCCACACCTCGTATGGCTGGAGTTTTATAGTATGATATAAAGTTATTGTTAATAAAGGAAGCTCTTAGGTATAGCATGATTAATATAACATGTGAGTAATAAATCCTTCAAACTTTCTTATTGAAGAGTAAAAGTCAATTCCAGTTACAAAACATGAAAAGTTAAAGGAAAATTCTTCTCAAAAAATATTAAAGTTGTAACACTTTCAATTCAACATATAACTTTAAGTATGTTTACTACAGACTAATTTTGAATACTTTTCAAGATATGATCAAAATTTTAAAATTTCCGGGCATCGTTGGTTGGTTGAATGAATTTATGGCACTGAATCCTCGAGGGATATGTTGTGCTAAACACAAGGTCAAGAAATTACAAAACATTCTCCAAGTTAAAACGAAGCCACGGTAGCCCAGTAGTCATGGTCGCTGACTCGCGACTGGCGGTTTTCGTCGAATCGGGGGTTCGATCCTTGATGCCACGAAAGTCCCACCGTATAATAGGGGCTAATGCAAGTTAAATCTGTCGAGGCCCAAATTCCTCCAGTTGGCGTTGAAATTAAGAGAGAGAGGTGGAAGCTTAGATGTCGTCCTCGCCACTTGACCGAGGTTCAAAATTACGAGGTCCGTCGCCAATATAGACCTCGTGTTGCTTCTAGTGCTACCTTAATAAAACCAAAATCAAATCCAAGTTAAAACATTTTAAAACTGAAGATCAGGATAGGAACTACAATTATATTCATATGGTAAAAACAATGTCATTTTAATATTGAAATAAATTTGGTTGAGTATTTTCCCCAGCCAAGTCAATTAAAGGAAATGTATACGAAGTAAAAGGCTTCATATATGAACAGAATTAAAAGCACGGTATACAATTAAAATGTGTCTGATAGTTAGAGAACAAACATATTGGGGGATCCTTCCCCAGAAAAAAGATGTCTATGGGTCGATCATGAGTCCAATTCGTAGACGTCAAAATAACGTACTATCTTCGACATAAAAATGCGTTCCAATGAAAAAAAAATGGGTTTAATATGATGTAAATTACTGTCAATTTCTAGTTTCCATTGATCCGTTCACTGGTCTTAAATAGCCGTTTTAATATGTTTTGATACGTTGCAATATGGAAAGGTGGAAGATATTTCACTGAAAGCTGATTTAGCTGCACTATTGACAATCTCATTATCCTTGATACGCATGTGGGATGGTATCCAACAAAATATGAGTTGGACGTTTTCAGACCATACTTTATTAAACGTTTTTAAGTATTTATTTATTTAATGGGAGAGATGAATGATGAGAGGATTAAGGATTCCAATGCACTCAAGGAATCATTAAAAAAAACGAAATTATCATTATGTCTACTTGACAAACTTCTCAACGCTTTATAAATAGTGGAAATTTCCGCTATAAAAATGGAACATGAAGGATGAAATTTGTGTGTGTGTGAAATCATGAAGTAGATTATCAATTTGAAATGAGGCACCTATATGTTCGGTGACTTAGAACCGTCTATATAAATATGTCTAAAAACAGAATATTACTCAACAAAATCATTGAAACGTTGAATAAAACTATTTTGAGCTGTGTCTGATTTTTTTAAAAAATTTTAAAGGATTTTAAAATCAAAACTCTGTTCGTACCAGGGTGAAAACCCCTCTTCTGCCTTAATGACAAAAACATTAGAGATATCACATAGCCCTCTGTTAAAATTTGAATTCTTCTACGAAATGGAGGTACGGATAGTTTTTAGCACCAAATAATCCATTTAAAAATAAACTTTTGTCCGAAAAAGATAAAAACTTTGAAGCTGGAATAGATCTGAAATGTGGTATTGAAGAGACAGAATTTATCTCCTTGTGTCTAATAAAGGTTTGTAACATTCCACATATAAGCTTTTGATGGGAGATGTTCCGAAGGCTCCAGAACAAAGTAATAGAGCAGTATGGTGTACAGGTGTACGGTGATCAGTTTGCGTAAAACTGATGTTCTTGCTAGACTGCACACCACGCAACCATAATCTAATTTCGAACGGATGAAAGCATGATATATTCAGGAAAAACATATGGCGGTCACAACCTCATGAAATATGAGAACCTTTTAAAATGTTCGTCGATTTTTCATACCATTTCCGAAGATGTAAAACATGAAAGCAAAATGCAAGTGTTTTGTTAAAAAAGAGTCCTAAAAATTTGATTTCGTCCATAACGATAATTAAAATTTTATTACAATAGATTTCTGGATCTGGATGAAGTTTCCTTTGTCGACAGAAATGCACACAAAAAGTTCACACAAAATGGAACTAATGAACACAAACACACAAAATGGAACTAATGAATGCATGTTTCATGAATGTAGAAGGATATTATCTTTCCAGATCCTATTTTATGAGTTAAGGTATCCGTACACCTTCGAAGAAATTTTTTTGAAATACATTGATATTTGTTATAAAAATATTTTTTATGATAAAATATAACCTAAAACTATGAAAAACACATTTAATAATTTGCTTTTAAATCAAAAAAAAATTTTGGAGTGAGAAACATAGTGAAAATAGTACATAAATTGATTATTAGAATAACGCTCATAACTCAAAAGTAAACAAAAATATCATTATTCTGTAACTTTTATCTTATTCATCATAACATTTTTGGGGGCTGGTACTACTTTCATGATGAAAATCGTATTACATTAATTTTTATTGTGTTTCGAGTCAAATAACAATGAAAAATCATAAAAAAGTTACAACAATACATGATTTACACCTTTGTTACTAAAAATATATCACTTTTATAATCATGAAAGTGGTAGGGGTTCTTAAAAATTGTATAAGGAAGACACTTGCAAAATTTCAATTAATTTGGTTCATAACTTTTTCTGATATCTACGTTGCCATATGTAAATATGTCGAGAAAACTCATTTTGAGCAAAAACAAACTTTCAATTGCAATTTTTAATAATAAACATAATAAAATATATTTAAAATGCCCCTGATTTATATATAACACCTTCTTTGCTTTCTAATACATTAATTTTTTTTCCTAAGAGCTCTGAGTATTTTTCGACGCTGCTTTACATTTGGTGTTGAATGAAGTGCAGCATCAAAAATTCGACAACTGTCAAGGTGTTTGTAAGATTTTAAGGTAAAATAACCAGGAGTTACATTTAATTTCCTTAAAATTTCAACACAGCCCTTGTACCCATCATTAAACTGTATAACAGCATCCAATGCACCAGATTTTAAAATTTTAAGGCACACGAAAACCTTTTTCGGTACCCTCTGCCAAATTATGCCATTAAAACATTCATTGGCATTCTGTGTCTTACCATGAAGACACTTTGACAGAAGTTCTTTAGAACACAGTTCTAAATATGTAGGTTTAATTAAATTTAATATATCATTGGATAAGCCATTATATTTTTCTTTGGGCTTTTTGCCGTATGACAGTGCTCGCTGATAATAACACCAGCTATCTTTCCCGATAGGGCACTGTCCATGCATGGGTTTCTTGCCACTCGATGCACAGTGGTACAAGGCCGCAATGACGTTCTGTTGAAGTTTGAGTAGATTGCCTACATTACTTCGAACAGCAATTCCATAGTAATTTTGCAATCTGTCAATAAATGAATCAGTAAGTTTACCTTTACCAGATAAACTTTTATTTTTGGATTTCAGTTTGCGCAATCTCGCACCTACTCTTTTCTGAATATGCCCAATGCATTCCAGTTTAGTTACGCTATCTTTCCCATATGTGTCTTTCACGCTGATGAAGCCTTTAGAATCCCCGTCTCCATAATAGTGTGAATATTTCAAACCTCGTTTCACAATTTATCGTTTGAAGATCCTGTTTGCGCCAACAGCTTCCATCTTTAATGAGGAACCTTTAAAATTGCTTCGACACACATGATCTGCTTCAAGCGTCTCGGATACAATACCTTTAGGCATTTTCGAAAGCTTTCTGCAGGTCGGACAATATGATGACATTATTTCAATGTCCACTACTTTGCCAGTGTCGATTGGCAAAACAGCAACACACCCATTCATAGAAGTGTAACCTCTACGCTGCCATGTTCCATCGACAGAAACACCGCATTCAGCTAATTTATTTTTAGATGAATGAATATTCAAAACTTCCTTAGCTGCCTTTTGCATCGACAGTTCACTTACTTCTGAAATCACAGACATAAGTTTATTCTCATGATTGGTGTATGCAGTTTTACTGAGCCTGGGTAAATTTAATGTTGCACATAATTTATATGCAGCAGAAAAACCTTTCCCAATTTGTCTCATGGCATAAACAAATCTTGCATTTACCTCAGGATAGTTTAATGTTTTCTTCGAGCTGGAAAATCCTGTGCAAAAGTCACAATGCTTACATTTTATTGCAAAACTTGAGCACAATCCATACCTCGAGTCTTCATGTAACAGCAAACCATCGTGGAAGCATTTGGGGCAACAAAGTTTTAAAATTGAGCATAGAAGGAGTTCTATGACAATAATTCTGTTGCCGGTTAGCGGTTTATTTTCATATTCAGCAATTTCTTCATCTAGAATGGCAGAAAGGTTCAATTTTGAAGCACTGGCATTAGCAGTTACATTACTATTTTTGCTATCATTTTTGGTAAAACCATTACCACAAAATTGTCTTTTTCTTTTAACACTAATTCTCCTTTTTGAATTTCCCATTTTAAACGAAAAAAATTGAGCTTTTCAACAATAAAAACAATCTTAATCAGAAACTTATAAGAATGAGAACAGAAACCAAAACAGATGTAAACAAACAATAACGATTCTCTTTTCTTGCCAGATTCAAGATAAAAATGTATTTAGAAACCTGTTGCCAAATGTATTTTCAAACATTCTGAAAATTCAGATTCATGTTTTAAAATTTATTTATTTTGTACCATTGTACATATAAAAGATATTTCGAAAAATAAAAATGTAAACAAACATTTCTTCTAACTTCCTGTCTGCAGAAATGCACTTCCGGTTTCAAAAATCAGCTAACGAGTAAAATTCAAATCCCTGTAACTTAAGTTCTAAATAAGGTATAAGCAAAATTCAAACACTATTAGAAAAAAAAAAGTTTAAAACTCGAAACTCGAACCCTCGAAACCTCATCCGATAATGAGCCTCTGAGGGAAAACACGGAAAAAGAGATGGCAATTATGACAAACAGGAGGGTAGAAAAAGAGATAAAGATCGCTAGAGTATCCCGGGACGTGTCACCCATGTTTACCAAAGACAGCTAACCCCACAAGAAAGGAAAAGAGCGCTAGGGTCCCTCAGATTTGTGAAGCCCGCACCTACTGATTAAAGGTAACCCCCTGAGGGCTATAGGCATGGTACTTTTCCAATATGAGTTGAAATGAATTATTATTTACTTAGATACATGTGATATATAACTAAATAGTTTATTTCATTCATCAAGCCTCAAATTACCTGGTACAGTCACTATATTACGGATGTTAAAATAACAAAAATGAAAATTAATGCACATTTTAAAGAAGAGAATGTAATTATTTTGACAATAATTTGAAGTTCCTATTATACTTTTCCTTATATTTTCTTCATTTCATTCAGACATAAGCATTTAAAGTCATTTTTCAGTAAATTTCCTCTAATATTAAATTTTACTCCTCCTACATTTAAATATTAATTTCTACTTGCCGTATATATTTAAATAAACATACAAATATTTAAATAGTTTATTATGTTGTTAATGTAAAATTCCTATTTAATTTCTTTAAGATGTGATTAGTTTCATTCTTATTTTATCATATGTATAGAAAAGATCATTTAACGGATATCAGAAGATAATCCAAAATTTAAATGAGTAAATTAATTACTAAAATATGTAAAACATGTTCATTATAATAAAACTATTAGTAAACCGAATTCTAGCAGACTATCATCTTTCATATAATTTATTTAAGATAAACTATAATTGCATGAAAGAAGAAATAAAAGTATCATTATAAAAATTAATAATTAAAAATGATAATCTCCTTCAAAAAATACTCTTTTTGTGTTTCCAAGCATCCTTATTCCAATATTCTTTTCATTTTTAGAAACATTTCTAAAAGTCTTTTTTTCATCAGAGTTGTAACAGCCTAAACGCTCGAAATGGAAGAAGAAAAAAAAATACTTCAAGGTTTCAAGTTAATTTTTGCTATTAATCAAAAATCAGGTAGATCTAAAATATATGAAAATAATGGGTGTAAATATCCAGTATTGTTATTATCGTCAAGAATTGATACAAAATAAATGACGAGACACTAATTGCTCAGTTACGATGAGCTGAAAAATTCTTTTCTCATCCTGTTTAGGGTGATTCCATTGGATAAAGAACTGCTTCAAATAAAATATAAAATGATTTCTGAATTGACGATAGTTAAGTCTTTCTTTCACATGAATCATTTCTTGAGTTTTCGAAATATTTTCATTCAATCTCTGAGTTAAAATAATGGCTTCACTCGAAAATTCTTCATTTTTAATACACCTTCGAAAGTACTAGTCAAATTACTCGTAGAATCTTGTTAAATACTGAAATTACTTGTCAAATATTACTTGCATAATTACTGACAAAAAAATTTTAAATACTCGTTTTTATCTACTCACATTAATTGCATCAAGCACTTCTTGGATTTTCTTTCTAAATTAATTAATTATTTGAAAACAAAATTTTAATTTAGAATTTGCAATTAAAATAAAACTTTGTATTTCATTATTTATACTTAAAACAATACTTATAGTTTAGTATTTTTATTTGAACAAAATTTCGAGTTGATTTGTTGTTCATTTTAGTTTCTACCCATAGAGAACAAGTAAATCAGGAATTTACAAGCGAAAATATCGTGTATAAATTAATTTTTTTTCTAATTATTTTAATCTTATTGTAATGTAAAAAGCATTTTAAGTTAAAAATTCATGAAATGATGCCGCAAAACTTCTTCCAGTTTTTTAACATGTTTTAATGTATTTTTAAATCTATGTTTTTATAAGGGGATGCTCACATTTTTTACTTTTGTCCAATAATTCTCATTGCATAAAAACTTGCACACCAAGAAAGTTGTCAGAATAAAACGAAATTTTATATACGTAAGAACAATGTTGATGTTAGTAAGTGATTAGAAAATCAAATCATAAAGATAATTGACTGTAAAAAAAAACTAAAAATGAATGGAGATTTTAGTACCCATGTGGGCCACCTCTAGCATTAATGCCCAATGTGGTACGGTCGGGTATTGAGGCATACAAGTCTCGTAATAGGTCCTGCGCCATTTCATTACATAGTTGCTGTAAACGCGCCTTTAACTCAACCAAACTCGAAGGTTGTCCAACTTGCCGTCCTAAATTATCTCAAATATTCTCGATCGGTGACAAAGCTGGGGATCGAGCAGGCCAGAGAAGGGTAGAAATATAGTGGTGGTAGTCCTGTATAACCCTTGCTGTATATGGGAGAGCGTTGTCCGGCTGAAAAATGGCTCCTGAGAGCCCTGCCATGAGTAGCAACTTTTGTGGCTGAAGGATCTTACAAACGTCCCTCGAGACTATCATGGCACCGTTTATCAATTCTAGGGGTGACCGTGTGTCGTATGCAATGCATCCTATACCATCACATCAGTTGTGTGAGCGGTGAGCCACTGCACAGTGAAAGCAAAATTGAAACGTTCACCAGGGGACCTCCATACACATACACAATTGTCATCATTGCCCTAATTGAATCTGGATTCGTCGCCAAAGATGACTCCATTCCGTTGCCGCCTAATTCTTTCGAACTCGACTTCATTCTTAAGGGAGGTGACGGTGTGTGTGTGTCAAGGGCGGTACACGTAATGGGAGCCGCAATAGCAACTGCCCTTCAGCCTGTCGCTTAGCGATGGTACGAACAGACACAGAGGCCGGTAGTGAATGTGCTGCCTGTGTATGGATAGTGGTCAATGAGACAATGTGCGCTATGCGTGTATTTCGTATGATGTGACGGTCTTCTCGACCATTGGTCTGTCGAGGGCGTCCTGAGCTTGGTCGTCGTATAACAGACCTTTGTCTTGTTCACTGGTCCTAATACCTCCTCACAGTAAAGTCAGAAAAGTCTAAGTGGCGAGCTATTCGCCGAGTTGATTACCAGGTTTCCATCATCCCTGTGAGTCTTCCTCTCTCGAACTGTGACAACTGCTCATATAGTCTCCGATGGTTCCGTAATAGCATGTCTAGTTAAAAAGCGTCCCTCTGCAACAAATTAAATACACACAAACAAGCTCTACTTACCTTTTTTATAATCCGAGGAGAACGAAGCTCAACGACTCTCTGGTGGCATTACGCTATGCGTAATCACTCTGCATTTCTAATCATTTACATATCTCCCTAACACGTACCTTTATGCCAAGTTTCGTAACAATCCCACTATTACTTCTAAGTGCTCAAATATTTATGGTAATGAGTGTATTTAATTAATTATAATAACTGGTCTCTTAATAAAAGCATGTTAAATATACATTTATTAAATACAATTGTATAACCTTCCTAGACCTTATACCAGTGAATTATTAAAAAATTACCAGAACAGCTTTGTACAAAAAATGTCTCTGATTCGGTAGAAATGATATGGAATTGTGTGTTTGGTTATAATGAAGTAACACATTAAATTTAATACGAAATGTGGGAACAAAATGATCCTCACTATTTATAAAAACTAGAATAAAATACTTCTATATTTATAATTATCTAGTACTAACTGTACTTGATATTTAAAGTAAAATAATGACAAATATTTTCCTTTCAATACCTATTTGTGCTCATGTGCTTACTAAAATTATGGTAAAATAACCATAATGCTTCCAAGAATACTGGTTATTCAATTCTTTAATATATAATTTTCGATTTATTATTATCTCTTTAATTTTTAGTTGTAATAATTGGACCAAACACACACATTACTCATATTTGAAATATTCATATGAGTTTTTAGAAACTTAAAATGTTCAGCTGAACTCGCGGTGCATTTAATACATCTATATCGATGGCAGGTGTTTTCAGTACCCATTTGTATGCATCTTCTTTCAACTAGAACCGTACGCATAAATAGCTTTCTGTATCAAAGCGTGGGACGAATGCACTCACATATGCAAATGCGGTCTACCTGAAATACGAGATGTTCTTAAATATAAAATTTTCTACTACCATAAATGTGAATGACGACAAAGAAGAGATAAAATTGAACTGAGCTACCTTCAGTCTCTAGATAAAAGAATTTTGTGAGAAAAATATGAGAAGGTGGAAGAATTTCTAAGGAATTTCGTAGAAAAAGAAAGTCTCGAACAGAGCAGCTCTTTTTTAAAACTTGTGTTAAGGTATGGAATGCACAACAGCAAAAATTATTTGAAATATTTATTTCTGAAAAAAAGAATAAAGTCTTAGATTTTGACAAGTCTGAGTAATGGAGTGTTGTACATTTCAACCAAGAAACACTTTTAAGAAAAGGATCTTAAGAATTTAGCCACTAAAGCTTTGGAAAATATTTCGTAAAATATAAATGAATACCACCTACTTGTTAGTAAAGCTACCATTTTAGCAGCTTTTAAAAAGTTGTATTCTACTGAAAATTTGGTATTAAATATTATAATTCTTCAAATTGCATCACCATGGATATTGTTTGAGGGTTGAGGAATTTTGTTTGAGGATTTAGTTTAAAGGTTAAAGGAGTTTAAATTTTCTAGTTGAAAGTACTTTTTATTCTTATTTATTTAATTTTAAAACTTTTCACTTTGTACTTTTTTCCTTCGTTAAAATACTTTAATACTTACGCGCTGCATTATAATTATTATATTATTTCAAATTAACTACATTTAACATGAAATATAGCAGTAAATACATCAAGTAGAAATCATTTTGAGAAATTTCTTATACTGTTGTTAGGCTGATATATTCAAAAATAATGTTTTGAAACCCTTTTTTCCTAAAGATTTCTATTTTTTCCCCTTCCATCGTATAAAAATATATTACTATTGCAAAAGCAATATTGTATTGGAAAACAAAGCGATCGAGTTTTAGGTGGAATACTAAGAGCGAAAATTATAATAATGGAAGTATATTCTTTTATAGAAACAAGAATAGATTGTGGTATTATACACTGTTTTGTTCAGGCAAAATATATACTTTATTCTATTTAATTACAATAATAAATAGTATATATAAGAAAAAACTTACAAATTAATATCGTTATACAACTTATTTCTTCATTATAAAGAGAAGAATTATTTGTTACTTTGAATTTGAACAACGAAATGATTTTTTTTTCAAGAATTAAAATATCAATTTATTTTCAAACATATCAAAATGCTTCAGAAGGAATATATTTAGAGAATTATATAAATAAAATTTTTAAAGTACAATGACATGTATCATAATCCAATTACTGCGAACATGTATCGATACAAAAGAAATTTCATAAAATTAAAATTACAAAATTTAATTTTTTTAAATAACATATATAAAAGCTATATAGTGATATTATGTATAGAAATAATGTCTTAATAACTCAGTTATAATTACAGTTATTTCACAAATCACAAAATGTAAGAAAAAAAATTTTTGATGATAATTGAATCTTAATTATTTTGAAACTATAGAATTGGGGTTATTTTTAAGAGGATTTACAACATTCCAAATCTCTTTAAATTTGAGTTTCAGTAATTTTTTAATAAAAATATTGATAAGAATTAAATGTAAAACTCAATAGTTTTAGAAAAAAATGTGACTTAAGTGTAAATATCTTCATCATTACATCACAAAAAACAAAGGTTAATGATAAAGAAAACTATAAAAGAGAAACAAATTATTTTTTGTACAACGACTTGTGAAATAAATACGGGAAAGATATTACGCTATTATAAATACATTTTCTCTGGAATAGATTACATACATTTCTGCTTAATACTTGGATTTTTTTTTAACCAGAAGAAGAATTATTTATTGTATATCAAGATTATAAATAAAGAGCAAAAACATTTCTTTAAGAACAAGATCTAAGATGTAAGGCTAAAACGCAATTCATAATGCAGTGTAAATTTGGAACACTTCCACGGAAATTCTAGATTCAGCAAAAATATTTCATCCAGAGGATGAATGAAATATTTTTGCTGGGTAAATTTATTTTTCTGCTAAATAAACATCACTTTTATTTTTATTTATTATTAATAAAGTTTTCTTTCTTACTGGAATAAATTTCTACTTCATAAATTTTAAGAAACTTGTCTTATATATGAAATGTGGAATAATGAATAACTTCATTAAATTATCAATATTTCTGACGTAGGACCACAATCACTTCGTCAAAAACCAAACCAAACTTTACTGTTTTTCAACCAGTATTTAGTGTCATATATTTATAAAGATTTTATTAAATTATTATTTATGAAATTTAAAAAAAACTGAACCAAGTTAGATTTTTAATACTTTATATCATGAATCTAAAATTTTAAATACACAGAAAAAAAAAACACTTAAAATGTGAATTTAAAATTTCAATTCTAAATGAAATAAAAAAAAATTATTTCATTTCGAATTGATGATTACTCTATTTATTTATCCCGAGAAATATTTTACAATCAATATTGATCATTTTCATAACATAAAAATTGATTTCAGAGTAACGAATCTCTTTCATTCGTTTCCACAATCATTGTTTCAAAGTTAAGTATAATCACTAAGTAAAATTTTAAATAATAGAAATTGTTGAAATTTTATTTTTTTGATGGACATAAAACTTTCAATTATTGATAATAACGGAGGAATAATAATATTGATTGTAAATATTTTTCGAACGTTTTTCATTTATTATATGAAATATAAGATTTAAACACTTATCAGAGATTTCTTATATGCTATTATAAGACATTAAAAATGTAAAAATATTACAGTATAAAAGAGCTTGAAATAGTATTGTAGATTACCAACAATTCTTTTTTCTTTTAAAATAAGATTGTAAGGAAATGTTGAAAATTCTTTTTTGAAGTAAATCTATGATCAAGTCCACGAAAAAAATGTATAATATATGAATAAAAAATAATTATTACAATTCAAATAGTATATTTTTAACAATACATTTGTTTGATAAAGCTAATGTCAAATTATAAATATATGTGAATATTGCTGGGAATCCACGATGAATCCTTTAGGAAGCCGAATTAAATCATTTATATATTCTTATAATTTATAACACATGCTTATATTTCATTCAAAATCGTTATCGCACATTTTTCAAATGAATTTCAAAATACAATGTGAGAGATGTTTGTTCTGAAGATTCCTTTTGTGAAAATCCTAACATGTTAATTTTTTAATTAAATTAGAAATTCTCTAATTAAATCTTTAGCTAAATAAGGAATTCTACCTTTTAGACACCCTAGGGGGCTATTGCTTTTGGTGGGGCGTTTTGGCGTACCAGATCACTTTTCAATTTTTTTATCCTTTGCTTCAATTTAATTATATTTAACTTAACCATATTCAATTTAATAATTTATCATGTGCTTTAATTTTAATATCGGAAAAGTTTACTAGTGTCTATTTCACGATATTTTATCATTTACTTTCATTCTTATATTTAAATGTGTAATTTAATAATAATTATTAAAAAAAGCAGATCTTAGGGGGGCTAAATCTATTCTTTGTAAAACTTTGCATAGAACTTTTGTAGAATTGTCTTCTAGAATATATTGTCTCCTTCTGTTTTCAATCAGAATGAAATGGGAGTTGTGAAGTAAAAAATTAGTAACAGATTATTTTTTTGAAATTCAATGACATTGCATTGAAACTATGTTTTGAAGTGGAACACATAAAATACGACTACTTAAGGTTATCTAGAAATAAATAATTGAATAAATGTATAATTTATCTCTTTTTGATGAATACCTAAAGCAATTATTTACAAACAAGTTTTTAAAAATAGATGTTCATAAAAGTTGAGAAATTAACGAATACTTGCAACTTTTGTGAAAAATATGCTTTTAAAGACTTTAAAGAGAACCTTTTTCATAAGATGTTCAAATATAATAAAAACGCCTAGAATGTAACTTTTTTTACTATTTGCATGTTTTCAAAACTTAGAAAGTAATATTTAAATGTTTCACTTTTAAAAAAATGAAGGGAAGAAAGATTTAAATTTGAAAAAAGGAAAATGATGAATTTCTACAAATGCCTCAGCACTTAAAATATTTTTAACATACCTAGAAAGCATCAAGGAAAACGTATATTCTTAAGTTTTGAACCATTATACTGAATTTTATATCAGCAGGGACGTTGATGCAAAATCTCGCCTGTGTACTTTCAAAAGTAATAAAGCTTATTCAACTCTTCTTTAAAATATTTTTTCATCTTGAGACATCTTATTTTTTATCCTTTCGAAAAATTATTTTTACTTATTTTTATTCTCTTTTTCCTTTTTAAGATTTTTTTTTCTCAGCTCCCTTTCCAGTATACCTTTAAAAGAGAAAAATCCTATTATCTTAAATTTTATCATGCTGTTGCCTAATCTTCTAGAAGCAGTTTTTTTCTCAACATTTTTCCCAAAAAAAACTCAATCAATATATTATTAAATTGTGTTCGTGCTGCCTGCCTCGAAGCCATCTTTTGACAGGCTCGCATCTTCAATTTTCTAAAAATTTAGAGATAACGTCACTGAAGTGAATTTCATGTCTGTATATGTGCATCGATTTGACTCTTAAACAACCTCTAGGACTTAACTGTCAATATGACTAAGCTGGTATGTACATATTTTCAAATTTTCAAGCGCACATTTCTAACATTTAAAGATCGTAGTTTCAAAAAATAACAATTGCTTAATATTTTGAGTAAGACAAACTTATTATTTTCTTTTTCGAAATGTTGCTTTATATTTATTAGGATACGGATTTTTATTAATATTCATGTACCATGACTTCCTGAGAATGAAAAAGTGTATTATTGAGTGGAAATTTTTCCTTATAATGAAAAAGCTGAAAAGCTTTTTCATTCTGAGAGGAAATTCATTAGTATACTGATTGAAATTAAATTTTGTAGTCAATAAAAACCAATTAGCTATTTCCATATTTTTCTATTTGATTTACAGGTTTTTAAAATCAATGTGATGGTATTAATTTAGTATGGTACAATACTCAAACAGTAATTTTTTTTTATCTATATATGATATTAAAGAAGATTTGTACTTCGCTCTATTTCTACAAAGAGGTGTCAAAAGACATCTCTTCCGAATTTCAACTTAAAAAGATTTCCTAATTATTTATTTTTTACTTTTCATATTAAAGTTGCTTAATTAACCCGGTATTACTCGTGCAACAAAAACAAACAGAATTTCTCGCATAGGGTATCTCATATCCATGGGCGTTTACTTCTATTTTCTACCTCGGATCTTTGCAAAAAAGATAAAAATGCTTAAAAATAGAAGAATGCAATTATAAATAAATATTTAAAACTAACCCTTACATTTAGTTTTCACATTTTTTGCAAATACGTGCCATGTATTCCTTGCAAGCATAAAAGTAGAACATAATTGTAAATATATATTAAAAAATAACACTTATTCTTAGTCTACATATTTTCTGCAAATACATGTCATATGTTTCGTGCATATATGTTTTTCGCATTTTTCACAAATAAATTTAGTTTTTCTGTCCTTTTTATTAGGGCATTCATCGCATCTTTTATGGAATCTTTTGGCTTTTTTAGCAGGTAGTGCGATATCTTCTGCGCTGGGAACTAGTTTTTCTCTTAATTTAGAAGCATTGCCTTCTGTATCCTATTTTACAACGTTTTTAAGTATTTAACTTGATTTTTGTCTGTCTGTCTGTATGTGTATCAGTGTGTCATCAAATTTTCGATCGTTAATTTAACCAACTTCACATCAAGCTAGAGTTCTGAAACTTCGGGAATCGTTCTTACTAGCTTAATATTTAGACATTTGCGACAAGTTTTAACTAATGTTTCAATATTTTTTTAATAATGCAGTTTAGCCTAACCACTTGGTACGATTTCAAAAATTGCCAAACTTGGCGATTTTTTTCGTCTGAACGTTAAGTACGCGATGTGGACGAGGTAGCCACATTTGGCAAAATACCGCCAAATAATTTTTTAATAAACTTTGCCACCATATAAAAACATTTCTTTTAAAAACATTGGTTTTATCTCGAATTATTTTTGTATTCTTCTATAAGCACTAATCCCAAACATTTTAAAAAGGAACGTCTTGCTTGATTTTGAGTAGAGGGTTTCTTCGCAGAAAACGAAAGGATGGGATCATTTATTGCTGCAACGTTCAACAACGCAGAAAAATATAACCATGGGCCAACGATTACGTTTTCTAGCTGTAGAATATGTTGTGGGCTTTTCATCAACAACATCAACTGCATGCTTCTGAATTCCTTGCACCTGACACTACAGCAACGTTGCCAGAAACTGAAAGGCGACTCGAAATAGCAGCATGGGGCCATGTGGAATCTCAGAGGGTCATCTTTAGTTATGCGTGATGCTTTTATCGTGGTGAGAGTAATAACCACACCCAAGTATGGAGGCAACGAGATCAGCACCACAATGTGTGATTTGTTGTCACTCGTCACATATCCAGAGAGCAGAATATAATGATCTGAGATGCAAATTCGTACGGTGACTGATCACTTTTGGTCCTTACCCGAGCAATTCTGACGTCCCAAAGGTGTATTAATGAGGTAGTTTGACCAGTCGCTATTTAATGTGAGAACGCCCATCTCAGACCTCTATTTCAACAGGACAATGCTCGTATTCACATCACTGTATCTCAAGAGCTTGCCTGTCAGTCATAGACACTATAAAGTAATTTCGGCAGACCAGTCGTCTATGAAAAAGTTTAAGGATGTAGTAAGCCGTTCTGTTAAGACACCCCCACTACCACAAAATTTCTAAGATATACATGCCTGAGTCTGATCTGCATGAGATAAGTTGAGTCAAGACATCTTTTAAGAGTAACTACGATTTCATGATACGACGTATGGTAAATTGCATTAAAAAGAATGGCAGCTAAACATCTCATTGAGGGTCTTAATGACTTTGTATTTTGACAAAAAAAAATTTCATTCTAACCATTCCTATTCTCGGCTTCGAAGAACACAATCAGCTACTATTAGAATAGGCAAACTAAGAATATGTAAAATTTGCAAATGTACTCCGCCGGAGGACAAGTTCAACTACTTAAGCTGCAGTGTAAACACGAAATTTCAGTTTCCAAATTCACTTTCTCCTACACGAATTGTGTGGAATTAGAAATAGTTTGTTATTTAAATAAATTAACGTAGTGTTTTAATCGGCATTTTTGTTGATGATTTAATCAATTTTAATTAATTGTAACCCAATAATTTTTTTCTATAAGAAGACTTAAGCTAAATTCAATGGTTAGTTTTTAATCAATTCTTATAATTAGTAAGTACTAACCTAATTTAAAGTATCATTTCAATCTGATTTTCCAGATGTATTTTGTTTTTTTTTTACATTGAATGTATTGTAGTGCTACAGATCTTCCCATTTGATAAATGTCAATGTCCCAAATATAGTCATTTCATTAGTTCACACTATAATTGGACATTGTGAATTGATTATATTGCATTATATAACTGCTGTATCTAGAGAACTTATAGGGAGCCAGTATCAGCCACATAAAAGGTATACCGGATATTTATTAGTAAATGGAAATATACATGAATTGTAATGTAAATTATTTGTAATTGTTACTACACGACTTGAGCTTTTATCTATTCAGGGTTTCCCCCAATCCTTTGTTATCATATGCGTCCAGTTCTCACAGTGTAATACATTATCTGTGAATTCAGTATAACGGGTAGACTACAGTTTTAGAAAATCTTGATGTATTCAGTCGCTTAGTAGTCATTGGATTTAATGCAAATTTAAATATATTAATGAAAACATCGTAACGATTTTATATTTAATTATTGCATGGGATTTCTAGATACTTGATATGGGTCTCGAAATATATGATAATTCAAATTAGGTATTTCGGCTTTTCTCAATGCTCTAAGTTTTAAAGTAATTTTCCTGTGGCGTCACTTGGACTCACTGATAAATCACGTTTTATTTACAGAGGAGGGGTTATAACGTGGGTTCTATTGCGTTTTCTTATTCAGCTAAAACCTTAGAACAGAAATGTGATGTTGATTGAATTGAGTATTTCTTCCAGTAAACGAAACGTGATACTGTGGACAAAGTTACAATTATTGAAGTGTAATTAATATATTTAAGAAGATGCATATATAATACGAGTAAGGTGATTTTAATACGAGTGTTGGTAATTTAGTTAATAGTACAAATTATGAGCTTAAGTATGAATGTGAAACACCTGCATAATACATGTGCTGAGAGAGGAGATTTAGGCGTGATCATAGAAGCTTTGTTAATCATCATAATTTGTAAGGTTCGAGAGGGCCAAGAGGACTAACCAAGAGAAAGAATGAATTGACTTGTGTGTGGGTGTGTTGGTGTGGTGGTGGTGGTGGTGGTGTGGTGTGGGTGGTGGTGTGTGTTATTTCGGGGTTCACAATGATGAGCACTTAGTTTAAGATGAAATTATTTATTCATATTTGCAGTGATTTCTATGCAAAGACAATAGAGAAGCCGTGTCTATCTCCAGCTCTGCAATGGCGTCTTCCCCGAAGAATATCGTGAGCAGTCGTTTTTGCTTATCATCAACATATTTATAATGATAATAATATGATGTCTAAAGCAAATTACTTTTTGAGATACGAGTGCTGTCCAGCCATGACTATAGAATTGCCCGTGTAGGCGTGGTTCAAACATCCAGAGAATAAAAATGCACTATGAAATTAAAAGAAAATAAATTGAAAGGAAAAGGAAGATGATAAATTTATTTATCACACGCACACACATATATATTATCAGTGAACTATTAATTAAAGTATCATAAATTTAAAAAGCTATCAGACTTTTTAGAGTAAAAACAATAAAAATTTTAAAAAATATAAGGAAAACATTAATTACTGAAAAAAGAATTATATGCCAGAAATAATTTTGGATAAAATTGCTTATATGAATATTAAAAGAAAAATATTACTAGGAAATTCATAACAATATCTTGTATGAAGTATGAGATATTGTTATTAAAAACAAAAATGCATTTTATTGAAAAATATAAGAAATCTTGTTCAATGCTTATTAATTTTTCTCGCTAATATATTACTTCGTGGTTCTTTTAATCAAGAAAAATTTCATGTAAAAGAAATCTTTTTTTTAATTCAAAATACTTTAAGTCAGTAACATTTGTTAGCGTTTCAAAGACTAATTGTAAAACAATCTTTTTGCAAATTAAACACAATGAAGACAATGCCGTTCAACAAACTGTACTTAATATGTTCCACAGATTGGCGTTTGCATTTTTTTATTTAGATTCCGACATTTTTTCCCACATATATAAGTGATGAAAATACTCTTCTTTACACTTCTTGACAACCTTGAATATCTGATGATGCATTAATGATAAGTGAATACTTTGTATTGAAATTCGCCATTATGACTAATCAACAAAAAAAGGACACTGTTTACCATTCAGAGTGGCATTATCCAAAACATAGAATGCTTTTTTTTTTCTCTCGTTTAGTCTGCATTCCCAAGTTCAAAGCCTTTGTAGCTTTTTAAAATGTATTTTTACTACTATTTTTCTTTTGAATATTTTCGTGTGTTGTATCTTTTTCTTTTACTTTTCCAATTCTTGATTCTGAGACGAGAGCATTACAAATTTATATATTTCCATTTTTATTTAAGCTTTCTTTGAAACATCACCAATGTGTCTGATATTTCAATTGTTTCATATCTTTAAATATTTTTTTTCAATAAGGAATTTTTAATAACGATGAAAGAAAAAATAAGTACATTAAGAGATTACAATAAACAAAAGAGCTTACACACACACATGTGATTTTATCATCATAAATTTATCTTTTTTGGATGATTTTATGATTTGAAAGCTTTTGCTCTTATTTATTTGATAGGGTAAAAGGTACCGAAACTTTGAGTTATGAGTAATTACCGAAATAAGAAATAATTGCGTTCTTTTAGTTCCATCTTTAAATTGATCTATTAAATTAACGTGTCTCAATATTAATTAAAATCGGTTATACTCAGAAATTTGGTCGCTTAAAGAATATTTGGAAGCTAATTACTTTCCTTTCAAGCACTAAAATATTTCTTAGTATGATTTCACTGAAATGGAAGAAATTAAATTTTTTTATGTCTGCTTCCTGTTCGAAAACTGAGTAATATATTATATTTTCTTATTAATATTTTATACTTTTAACTTCTCCTTTATTAGATAAAACAGAGTATTAGTTAGTAGTAGTAGTATAGTTGAAGAAAAATACAATTTGAATATTTTTGAATTAATTAAGTGATGATTGCAAAGTCAAAAATCTATAAATAATGATTGAGGTCAAGAATGTAGTTATCGACCTACTAGAAATAGATTTCTCCGTATACATTTAAACTAAATAACGTCTACATATATTTCTAGAAATGATTGTATGAAAAAGTAATTATTACTTAATTTTTCCCCTATATTGTTTTAATGAACAGTACAGCCTCGTTCAAACAGACTGCTTTAACTCGGAATCTCCGGATAGTCGCGATCTGCAAATTTATATTAATTGTTTCATTCACATATTTTGAAAAATTGTTATCTTTACTAAAATCTTCTATCGGTAAGAATATAAAGAGAAAGAGGGAAGCTCGATTTATAAAAACATTACCTAAAAGTCAACAAAATCTTATTTACACTGCTTATCATCAGAGGTAAAAATAATGAAGTACTACATTGTCTGTGAATCTAAATCGTAAAAAAAAAAAAAAAAAAAAAAACTTAAGCACCTCCTATTGCTCACAAAGTAGATATCTAACTTCTGTGAATATGATTCATACTTTATATGTTCAATATAAAGATGGTTTTTGTATAAGTATCCTTCATTTCTCATTTCATTTTTCCCATTCTCCGGTTAACTCAACTTTTCGATATCCCATTCCGGCACTAGTCCCAATTAATACTGAGGATTTACAGCATTTAAACAGGGAAACGCTGCTTTTCGGTGAGGGTTAACACCTCTAATAGCATAGTATGATTTCCAAAAGATTTATATATCCTAAACTTGTAAGAGACAGATTAAACTTTAATTTAATTTTTCTTCAGAATTTAATTTAAAAAATTTAATTATTTGAAAAAGAAAAATAATGTGTGTGTGTGTGTGTGTGTGTGTGTGTGTGTGTGTGTGTGTGTGTGTGTGTGTGTGTGTGTGTGTGTGTGTGTGTGTGTGTGTGTGTGTGTGTGTGTTTGCTCATATTATTATTAATTTTACTATTACATAATTAGAATAGTAAATATTGCTTATGTCGGCACAAAAGGGTGTTTCGAAATTCATGACCAAAATGTAATGGTTGATAGGAAATTGATTGAAAACATGTAAACAAGCAATTTTCAACAAACAATGCATTGGCGGAGAGCAAGTGGTGGACGGCTAGCCGGCTCTGTAAAGGAAAGCATAAAGCGCGAGTTTTCTTACACATCGGCATTCCTACCACGGATTTCAGGAAGCTTGGCGATGACAATCCGTAGATTTCAATTTCATTTCCAGGTTGTCATGCATTAGTTTTATTTAAAAAGAACGTAAAACAGTAAATTGTTTCTTGTTAGAATATCTTTGAAATTTTCTGCTTTTTGATACGTTATCTGGTTATACAGAATAACATCTTAGATTATAGTCTCAGACTAAAGGAAACATAAAATCTAATTTTATTTAAAACTTTTAATACAAAAAATTAAGCTCTATCAAAAGCGATCGAATTACATTAAAAAAAATCAGACGTGCACAGATTTTTCTTTCTAATAGACAGAAGTGATTTTCATTTATTACTAAACACTACGATAAATTCTTGGGTGAATGCAAGATTGGAAAGGTTTGCTCATTTTCCTAAGCTCAGAATGACCATTGGGAACACACACATGCAATATTTTTATATATAATATATTTATGAAATGCTTTCATTTCTTCGTAAAGGCTAATTAATGACGAAATAGAAATGCGAATTACATCTTTTGGTGAAGAATTATTTCACGGATCTATAATTTTTAAAGCGAATATGAATTTTTTTTTTAGTTTGCGTGCTTATATATGTTAGATATTTTAATACATAAGCTTCATGGTAATTAATATTTTTCAACTTTTGAAGACTAAAAAAGAGAATTATTTCTATGATTCATCAAAAATATGGAATGCCAACACTTATAGTATCCTTTCTTTTCGTATTGCCTATTTTTTGATTCATAAAACATACAAATTGCATATAAAATTCACATACATCATATAACATATTTATTCACCCATGTTGCTGATTTATTCCATCTCGAATCATTTATGTTTCCTTTTAGAAAAAAATTATGGAAATATAACATACCATCAAATGTTATAGACGATTTGATCAATCCTTGTATATTCTGAATTGATTGTGAACTAGTTACAATATATGTTTTGGAGCACATCAATATATTTAAAAATGATTATTATGTTCAGAAAAGTTTTCTAAAGCTTTATTTAGCTTGCTATTATTTTTAAGAGATTCCAAATATTCGTATAAACAATTTTTATTTGATTACATTAAATATGTTGCACACTATAGAAATTTGACATAAATAATGCATTTGAATGTAAAATATATATATTACAAATAGAAACAGTACTGTAATAAAATGTTCTATATTAAGATAGTACCAAAAGTTTCTTCGCTCAATGAAATGCTTTTCCTAATTTTTAAATGATTTTCGTCATATTAAATCATTCACTAATATTAAAAATATTTTATGTCTAACATCAGGACATTTTCTTGAGTATAAATGAGATTACGATACAAAACACGGAGACTAACATTCTTAATTGTATACTGTAGAAATGGACTGAATATTATTACACTTAACAGGTCAATTGAAAACTCCCCGGCCTGACACATAGATGGCGCTACTAGAATTAAATCCGTATGTTTTTCAGTTAGCCCTAGCCCTCAAAAGATGCCCGTATAAATTTGACAGCTGTCGGATCATTAGTTTGTGAATTATAGCATTTTGAGTGAAGCAACTTTTGTTATTGTGAAAAATATGGATAAAAAGGAATTTCGCGTGTTGATAAAATATTGCTTTTTGAAGGGACAAAATACAGTTGAAGCAAAAACTTGGCTTGATGCCTAGTTTCCAGACATTGCCCCAGGAAAATCAAGCATCAAGAATTGGCATGCTAAGTTCAGACGTGGTGAAATGAGCACCGAAGACGGTGAACGCATTGGACGCCCAAAATGGGTTATTACCGTCGAAAACATTAAAAAAATCCACAAAATGATTTGGAATGACCGTAAATTGAAATTGAATGAAATAGCAGACACTCAAAAGATATCAACTGAACATGTACATCATGTCATTCACGAATATTTGGATATGAGAAAGCTCTGTGCCAAGTGGGTGCCGCGCGAGCTCACTTTTGACCAAAAACAACGACGAGTTGATGTGAGTGTTTGAAGAGCAACAACAACGAGTGTTGAAACAACGAGTGTTTGAAGTTGATCAAGCGTAATAAACCCGAGTTTTTGCGTCAATATGTGACAATGGATGAAACATGGCTCCATCATTTCACTCCGAAGTCCAATCGACAGTCATCCGAGAGGACTGCACACCATAAACCCGCTCCAAAGCGTGGGAAAACACAACAGTCGGCTGGCAAGGTTATGGCGTCTGTATTTTGAGATGCGCATGGAATAATTTTCATTGACTCCCTTGAAAAAGGAAGGACCATCAACAGCGACTATTACATAGCGTTATTGGACCGTTTGAAGGACGAAATCGCCGAAAAACGGCCGCATTTGAAGAAAAAGAAAGTGCTGCTTCACCAAGACAATGCGCCGCGTCACAAGTCAGTGAAAACGATGGCAAAAATCCATGAATTGGATTTCGAATTGCTTCCTCCTCCACCGTATTCTCCAGATCTGGCCCCCAGCGACTATTTCCTGTTCTCAGATCTCAAAAGAATGCTCGCTGGGAAGAAATTTTCGTTGAATGAAGAGGTGATCGCCGAAACTGAGGTGTATTTTGAAGCAAAGGACAAATCGTACTACAAAAATGGTATCGAAAAGTTGGATGGTAGCTATAATCAATGTATCATCCTTGAAGGGGATTATGTAGAATAAAAAAAACTAATTTTGCCAAAAAAATGTGTTTTACTATGGTAGGCCGGGGACTTTTCAATTGACCTGTTAATTATGAGCAAAACTATAAGCAATCTTGATGCGAACTGCAGCCGAAACACTTAATCAATTATCCGTAATCCTAACAGTATAAAAAGCAAATGAAATTCACATCAATGTTTAAAGAGTTTTATTCCACAACTTAGTTACATGATAAATAGCTCACCAACCAACAATGAATGACAGTACCTAATAGGGACCAAAAATGATTCTGCTGCGGAAAAGTATGAATAAGTATTTTCAATTTTTATTAATATTTATTTTAAATTCAATGTAGTGACTTCTTAGATTTTTCCTTGATGCAACTCTTAATTATATCTTTGACGATTACATATTTCTTGATCATGACTTAAAAACTAATATTTCTGATAGATATGGCATCTCTAAGGAAACAGCATGTGAGAAATATTTATTAGCTGCTAATGTACATCTAGAATACAATTATATCATAAATTATTACTCTATAAATTGAATAATTACATATTTAATTTCATTTTGTAACAAGAAGATCCTTGACAGAATTTTAGCAATGACAAATTTAGTCAAGTTTTGTCTGATTTTTTTTACTTTTTATTTTCTATTGCATATAAAATATGTTACTTGTTTCCGTTGATTTAAAGAAAAAGTAACATTAAAGTTACACCCAAATCTATAAATAAATTATGTTTATATGTATGCGTATGTGGTAACATCATTAGAGAAGTAATTGATATATAATCTCTAATTCTACTCCCTGTAAATAATTTTTGTGACAAACATGTTTTAAGCTTTATGCTACAGGTATTATTAATATTGAAAGTATAAATAAAATAGAAAATTCATCACCGCTATTGTTATATCTATAAAGCTAAGCAGCTTTAATTTTTTTTCTCTGAAATTTGTAGTTGTTACTCAGAAATTAGTAAATACATTATTCGCTGTATTCATACATATATTTCTTTCGTACACTTTGAGGGTTATTTTGGGGGGAATGTTTTAAAGATTTTTCTCATCTTTTCCTTTCATTTGCTTCAAAATATTTACATACCTTAGTGTATAATTTAACAATTAATCATTTAAGGCTTTATTTTTTTAGATTAGTTCAGTTCAGTTAATACTACAGAAAAGTATTCTTAACCTCTTAAAATTTTGACTATTTTAAAATAATATTTCAAACGACAAATGCCATTTAACTCAATTACGCTTTTGTCATCGTCTTTCATAGTGATAAGTCGTTCCCATGATCATAAAACAAAGGAATTTTAATTTTGAATTGTCCTTTTTGAATACTTTAATTTTACTGATAAAAGATCCATGAAGGTTCATCGCACGTTTGATGATCTAAAGTGTGAATCACATTTTCAGGAGGAAAGGGCCCTTTTTCTCTTTTTGCGGTTATCCTACATCCTTCCTGGCTTCACACTTAAATTAGAAGTTTGCCAGGAATTTTTCTCAACACACATGAAATATTCACCCACCCACAACATAAACACAGGCATGTCACATTCGCGAGTTACACTCTAAACACTTACATTCTCTAAGTTATGTACACGATTTAAGCTTCTACGATTGGAACATCACTATCATCATCCTAAAGGTAAGAATTGTTGACTTTAAAACATGTTATTTCAATCAACTATATAGAGTACCTAATGACAGTCTTTTCATTTGAGTCATTGTTCTGTATTTTAATTCTCCATTACTATCTATCATCGGAGCCTTGTCTCTTCACTATACGATCCTTTTGGCCAAATTAATTGAATTTAACTGATTATATAAACGTTAATATCAAAATTCATAAGTTTTAAGCAGATGTTCTAAATCAGAAAAGAAATGTCGTTTTAAAGCACATAACTGTACAATTTAGTAGCTGTAAATCATATGCTCGAAGATATATAAAAAAAAGTTGAATATAATACTAATAAAAAAATCACTTTATTTTCTCGTATAATGTCCAATTAAGAAGTAAATGGTAATTGGTATTATAATGTCAAAATAGTGTAAATTTCATGTAGTAATTTTCTTCAGAGAAATATAGTATAACTGCTGATAAAATAATTGCAGAGCTTCAGACCTTTTTACTTAAAAAAAATACCTTTTCTTGTGAATATCAAAACCTATATGATTGTATGCATTATTTGAAAAACACAGTTCAATATCATTTAGAATATCCAAAGCATTTTTAAGGCGTATTTTCCCAGTATTATAATAAATTTCTAAAATAAATATTTTCATAAAAAGTACACTAAATTTTGGTATCACTTTTTCTTTTTTACAAAATTCTACATTTAAAACACTTTATACAAATATTTACTTAAAAAGTATACAAAAGTTTAATGTTACCTTTTCTCTTCAATAAAATTCTATCTAAAAAACACTTTATAAGTATGTAAGTGCTAGTGGATCAAATAAATCACCCTACATATTCTGTAATAAAGTACAATGTTCTTAACATGTATCTGAATACCCAAACGATTCTTTATTTTAATGCACATATTTCATCACGGCCATAATGTCTTCCGCAACAACGCAAATTTATAAATATGCAATTAATTCCTAAAGCACTTAAAATGAACTGACTCTAAGCATCTACATACTTTTAATGATTGTAGAGTTCTTCAGTTTAATAAATAAAAGAAAACCATTTTTTGCATTTTTTATGATTTTTATAGTCATCAATAATAAATATTTAAGTTCTTCAAAAAAAAAACACGTACGACCATAAATTGAAAGTTTTGCTATTGAGGTCACATCAGTGACTCGAAATAAGTTGACAGTTTTACGCTCTACTACTTTAAAACATGAAATATGCAGGATCAAATGCATAAGAATGAACTAAATGGGATTCTTATGCATTTTAACATAAACTGTGTTCCTTGGTTGGTCATATTTTGAGAATCTATCAAATTTATTGGAAGATATTTTTTGAGCGTAAACTCTCTTTATCTTACAGTATATAAGGGTCACAAAATGCGTGAATAACATACATTTATTTATTGATTATTTACTATCCTTAGCAATATTTAAAGACATATGCAAAATAATTTCAACTTATTTTCATAAATTTATGTAAACTAAAACAGAGAATGTTTTAACTATTTATATAAATCTGAAGCTAGTCTTTCATTTCGTGTTTAACTTTATATAACCAAAAATGTTTTACGCGTCATACAATGCAATACACAGATATTCCACTTGTTTTAGACAATCGTTTTACATCTATTTTCAATTAGATTGTATATACTTAAAAGTTGGTAATTGCTAGCTTCGGATTTTATTTTATATTCTTTTTTTTTTTTCTTCTCAGAAAACAAATTCAGTTGTTTACTTTCGAATCCTATTAGCAAAGTTTGTGAATTCATTTAATTTAAATTACGAAACGTAACTTAATTTTCCAATAAGAGGCAAATGTGAACTAAGAATAATTGGGCCTAAATTATCTTTAAGCAATTAAAACACTCAGAATAATTGTTTTTCGAAGCCAAAGAAACATGACTTTGAAAAGAATGTGTTGTTTTTAATTAGTGTGGGATTAAGAAGAAACGCGAAGGCTATTAGCAATGGGCTTCGTAAATTTGAATCTTGTTGAAGCTACGAGGATTATCCTTCATCTGGTGCATTCCTTTTCAAGCAAGCATTTGATGACAGATATAACGTAAGACAGCCCGCAATACGGCGGTCTTTAGCGGAACTCAACAGAAACAACGTCGGCCGCGAACTCCCGACAATGACCACTCGCGAACCGCGGTCCTCGTTTAAAAACGATTGTCATCATGTCGAAAGATTATTGTGTGTGTGACTCTCAATATTTAAAGAAGATATAACATCCCAAACATAGTAAATGTTTTAAATATTATATATACTTGTTTTTAAAACTGCTTAATCTTAAACTTATTAACTTCTTGAAGCACATTTACTCGTTTGTATATTTTAAGCTTTTTATTTCGTGCGTGTCGGAATTACCAAGTCCATTTGGATTAAAATATGGTAGTGGTGCTGATGCAATCAACTAAAATTGATTTTCCGATCCATTGGTCATAAAGTCTTATTTATTTAAATTGAGGGTAACTTATTACTACAGATAATACATATTGCTCAGAAGCGATATATCACAAAAGAGGAGGCTGACAAAAGAAACGCTTACATGACGAGAAGAGTATAAAAAGGCAGTTGATGGAAATTTTAGAGTTTTTATACTCCAAAAAAAAGGCTCGGGAATCTAACTCATAAACAATATCAACATGACTCTAGAAAGAAAGTGAAAGTAGGTTTTTAACGTGAGAATAGTGGCGTTAAAAATAGCAAATTTTAAAATGTGAACAAGATAAATTGAACTTAATTTAATTCTTCTCTACGCAAGAATGTACCCCTAGTAACTGTACAAGTCAAACATTTTTGACAATAATACTGAAAATTTAAAACAAAAATTAATTAATAACATTGAAATTAAATCCCAATTTTGAAACGCGGAGCTAAGATTCCAGGAGGAAAATTATTTATATAAATATTAATTATTAATTGGCTGAAATATATAATTAATTTCAAACGCTTGCTTCCATGTTTACATAAGCAAAAGTAAAATCAGTAAAATATCGCACTACGTTCGATGAAAGTGTTATAAAAAAGTTTACGTAATACATACAAGCAAACAGGCAACATAAGCATTAGCACTAATGTGAATGTAGCTAACAATGTAAACAGATGTATTTGTTTTGTGTGACTTAACAAATTAGTAATGGTTGTGTGTTTTTTTTTTTTTTTTTTGTGATATTGTTTTTTGTTAAGAGATTTGTACATCAGTTATTTTGACAACAAATATAAAATTTACCAAGATTATATACACACAAGGAATTAGTCTTTGGAATCTTTTTTACATTTTGAAATATTAAAATAGAGGCGTAATTCTTTTAAATTTTTTATAAAATTATTTTCTAGTTTTAAAACTCTTAAAGTTGCACTTAATTAATGTTTAATTAATTAAACTGTAGAAGAAAAAAAGGAATTATTACAATTCAATATCCAATTTCAAATAAATAGGATTAATTTTAAAAAAAAACTATGCACTAGTAATGAAAGTTAAAATAACAACGTGTGACAAATTCGCTTTGTTAGTTGTTAAAAACATATTCATTCATTGAAGATCAGCTTAAATTTTAGGACAATTTATGCAAATCCTTAAATAATCAATAATTAAAATCATTAATATATTAATTTAGGGAACTCTAAGACAGTATGCTGTTTATTACAGGATCCGATTAAGGTAGAAGAAGTCTGAATATTTTCTTACAGTTGCTCTAACCCCTGTATCGCACCTAGGACCCCTCTAATTCCTCTATTTATCTTCATTATCTTTCACAACACTTCCTTAATAGAAAAGCTCCTTTACATAGATCCCGATTCTTTCACAAGGCGAGTTCTCATATCAAACATCGTAGTAAAGCAGCCCCCCCCCCTTCAAATATCGTAGATTAGTTAAGGAAATGCTTATGAGAAATTATTACTAACTTAAATCAGATGTAGTTTTATTACGTGAGATATATTTATATTTTTTTTTCCAAAACTTTTAAGATATAATTACCCATTTCGTTTTTTCTTTTGATAGTATTTTCAATTTTGCGAATATTATAAATTCTTATAAACATGCGTCGCAAATTAATTTGATTGGCTTTTCTGTATTATTTTTTAATTAAGTAAATGAATGTATTATTTGATCGTATTCAACATATAACAATATAATCCGATTCTTTTTATTATTTATACTCTAACATTTTGAAGTATATTTTTTGTTGTACGAAAGGAGAGGGAGAGAAGTTAGAAAAAAAAATTATGAAGTACTTTTCTGTGAACTTGTAAGCATTAGTTATTCTCTCAGACACTCTAATATGCATTATAATCTCATTGTGCAACAACAAAAATTTTTCTCATTTACTGTCTAAAAAAAATTTTAATGCCTTTGCAATTTCCCAAGTGAGCAAAAATCTGATTTAAGCCCTTAATAGCCCCTTTTTTCTGGCATGTTTTCTTTTGAAATCTTCCTAAAATATGGTTAATTACAAATATAAAAGCTTTTGATGAGAAAAAAAAAGTCACGAGTTTCCCTTAATTTAAATTCAAAGTTCTTTAAAAATTAAGTTAAGAATGCATGACAGATTTTAAAAAAATGCCTTTTTCCCTTCTTTCATAGTCAAGATTCCATAGTCAGTGTTTGTACATTTTAAAAGTTTGTTGTATTGTTATTCTACGAGTATTTTAAGCTTCATCTCAAAATTCTTTTTTCCTCACTTATAAGACGTACTTTTAGAATCTTTATTCTAGAAATACCCATGATGCTTTTACATATTGTTGTTCAGTCAATAATATAACCGAAAGAAAGACATTTGAATTCACTAGTAAAATTCATATTTTTGGAACTGCTTTAGGCTTTCTCTCATAACATTATTCAGAATATACTTTGAATTCTTTTTTTTATCATTTGATTTATCCGCTTTATAAAAGAATCCCTTTTTACTAACTCAATGAGCCTGAAAACATTTTTATTTCATTATTTCAATTTCGCTATCATACGAAAAACAACTTAAGAAGAAGTGAAACTGTCCTAATTTGTTTCATTTGGTTATTACCTTTAGTAAATCTGTTATTTTGGAAAAACATTTCATTTTTTTTTTTACATAAAGATTATTGTAAAGTAGTAAAACTGTTGTGAAATTATTTTGGGTGCTCTTTAAATACACTGGTTGCCATAAGAATTTGCACACTAAGAAAGAATTGTCAGAATGAAACGAAATTTTACATAGGTAAGTACAACGTTGATGTAATTATGATGATGATCATTAGTGCGTGTTTGTGTGCGTGTTGTGTATGTGTTTGTTAAAAACAACTACTACTTTCACCTTTCAAGTCGTGGGAAGCGACTTATCCTCCCGAACCTCATAAAAGAAACCAAGAACATTCTCCTATAAATTAAGGAAAATTACATTTTATTAAATTAAATATGTTTATACGAAATACAATTTTAAGAAATGACATGTAGTTACAACATAACGCTGGCGCTAAATTATTAGCGATCAAAAGGCACCGAGCAGTCAGTCTGTCTGGAAAACAATACGCTTCTGCGTCAAATAAATTAGGCTTGCTGCAGATAGACTGGCTGCTGCTATTTCGCATGTTCCGCGTGTCGTATTCCCTCCCTACGTCTAGTAATGAACACACGCACTCTTCAATAAGTTTGCTATCTATACATTATGTATCACCCAATCGCATTAGATGACCTGTGTACTTTTTAAAACAAGCTTTGTAATTGTTTCTGAACAAGATTAAAGAAACATTGTGATAAAGATTGAGTCAGGCAATGATATATTCTTATAGTAGTAGGGTATGATACGAATAACTTATGGTGGAATGCTTTTTGGTACTTTTATGCTCAATAAAAGTTTAAATCTTTATTCAGGTGACCCAGCTCCGCGGGCCGCAGGTTGACATCTGGCTGGCCACTTGAGGCTCGCAGGTTGGTCAGGTCTGATCCAAGTGATCTACACTCCCCATTAATTGATTGTAATTTTTTTACAACTGAAGGATACCTAATAGTTATGTGGATTTTTTTTTATTATCGAAGATATTTTTCCACAATACATTTACCAGTTTCGGTTAATAACAATACATCTCTGTTATCAAACCATTTGACTCGGCAACTTTTTTTTGTCATATCGTACAATTTGATCAACAGAACCATGGTCACTTCTTTTCATCTCACGATCTGTTTGTAATTCTGCTAATTTTGGAACTTTGTTTTGCATTAGTGTTCCTGTTGCAAAAACTTCTCTATTGAATATTAGTACTAATAACGATTCCGATGCATTATATACCATATTGATTAATTGGCGTTAATATCACAAATATAGCAAGGACAAATAATTGAAAAATGAAAAACCAAAAATTACTTTGTCCCTATTGAAAAGCAAAGTATCACATGTGATACTACAATATTTACAATTTCCTCAGGGCTTACAATTTACGAAAAATTAAGATCTAGAAATCTATACAGCATGGATATATATCTCTATATAAAATCTATATTCTTAAAAGTGGTTACAATTTGCAAATAAATAATTATAAGATATTTACTTATTCGGCTTGAAGAATTCATGTTTACCGCCGAAACTGGCTTGATAAACCTAAAAAAGAACTTCTAATGATGAACTAAAAAATTAGAGATCGTATTTTGAACTACATTACATGTGATACTACAGTCCCCAGCTAATTTCTTTCCAGTGGGTGTTTTTAAAAAAATTCAGAAAGGTGAGTATCACATGTGATACTTTTTAACCGTCGACGTTGGAAATGTTACTCTGATCAAGTTCGTATAAACTTATGGACAAAAAAGTCAGTTTCCAATACATAGCTCCAAAATTATGAATTGTCTTTTTCGACTATCTAATGGCAATCTGGGAGGCGTTTCCATTTGAAAAATCACGGGAAAGATTTTTTTTTTTTTCATAAATGAAACAGGTTGGTGTTTTCATTAAGTTAATATGATTCTAAGCACAATCGGTATGATAATCTCTTCTCTTTCAGGTAGTTTTAACTTCACTCTCATTTATGGAAATATTTAATCCATTAATTGCATGAACAATAACAGTATTGTAACATAATTCTTTACGCACATAAATATCGGTTTCAATAATGCATTTTTCAAAAGATATTGCCGAACTATAAACCCCAATCGGATATTTATCTTCACTTCCTATTCTCGTTATAGATACATTATTAAACGATATCTTTGGTGATCCAATGTTAACGAAAAACTTATAATTTATCACTGTCAGTTCTAATCCGGGGTGGTATTAATCAAAAACACACAATATTCATCTTCATTTACAATCATTTTTCAATATTATTAGCGTGGTTCTTAGTTCTAGTAATCAAAGTCTGGTGATAATATCTCCTGATCCCAATAATTAGCCACGTATCCAAACTTAGAGCATTTAAACATTTCGGACTTTCTTTCTTTCTTACATATTCAAAGGCTTTAAATCCATGTGAATTACAACTCAAGTAAAGTACTTTTTTATTTATTTTTCCTCTTTAAAATCATAATATTTTAGGAGTATATTTTTAGTTTTATTTTAATCATAATATTTTAGTTTCAAATCACTTAGTGAAACATGAACAATTGATCTCAATTTTTCATAATCTTTAAGAGGTTGAAAAGGAAACCTTCTATTTTCCTGAAAGTTCTGATTAAATTCCTTCTTGAAGTTTCGTCTTGTAATTTCGTAACTATCTATTTTATCAATCAACTGATCGATCGTTTTTTAATTTTCGATAACTCATCTATAAAATAATGGCGCACATTTGGGAGTAATCTCTGTTTCAACTGATCAAAAAATCAAATTTACTTCAATTTTTTTTAAGTTTCAACACCTAAGACGCTTAACAACCGTTAGAAATAATTTTAACATTCGAAAGCAAAATCGCGCCAAGAGGCAAACGAGTTTTTTCGGTTTAGAGGCAATTTTTTTTTTTCTAAATTTCTCAGAACTCAATTTGAAAAGTTTCAGGAACAATTTACAAATATGATCAAAATCATTCGCACCCCGATTGGTTCTCTAGCTACAATATTCAAAATTTCTAAAGGAAGCAATGAGAGTGAATCAGTTACCAAATCTTCTCAAGGAACATCAGTTTGATTCATTTGCCTTTCAAATAGTGATATCTAAATATTAATACTTTCTTGAAATACTATTTACATCACAATCCGTCATTAATTTTTAAAGAGTCTTGCGTTTTAAGCACTTTCAAAGAAACAGAACTATCATTCGTTATTTTTTATTCTAGTTCTAATTTTCAAAGCTCATAGTCTCGCTTTTCTATTTGTCTTTGCTCCTGCTCTTATTTTTCAAGATATCCTTTTACCTTTCGGCACAAATTACCGGACGAATATTCGGACAAATTCTTTATTGAAAAGTATTCTTCTGTAATTAAACTTTTCAATTTGGTTGTATTAGCATTAGGTGCACTAGTTTGTCCCCTTTCTTCAGCTAGATTTAGAAGATCCATTTTCTTGCTCCTGATAAGAGAGACATTTTTTTTCAATAAAATGATGCAGTCTTCTACACATAATTTTTACGCTACAGTAGTCTCAGAAAGAACTTGAAGAAGGTAACTGATAATCCAAATTCGAATCTTGTGCGCTATGTTAATCTCAGTAATACATACTGAAAAAGTATTCAAAGACTGTAGTCCATACGATTAAGATTGGTGACGAGATGTATTTTTTCCCATCACACACAAAAATATTCCGGTTGAGCTACAATATTTGTGGGAAACCGACTCAGAGATACAATTAAAATAACAATTTATTTTTAAAGGAAGATTTAACAAGCTAAGGTATGGTATTCATAATGATGATATGAGATACCCTTCCAGTCATTTCCACAAAATATTCTCTTTTCGGCTAGTTTTCAAAAAACATCTATAAATATTCTTTTGCATTCATCTCATTTGTAAACAAACTATATTCATAATGAGTAAAGTATCAAAAGCAACAATTTCCTTCTAACAATTTATTTTACCTCATTTTTACGAGAGCATAGGCTCATTCATTATAAAACATTTTAAAACGTAATTGAAAAATGACTTAAATGACTTCATAACTTATTGCAATATACATACTTTAGTGATACAGATAGAGATAATTAGCAAAAGTGATATCATAAAGGTACTGTGACAAAGCATTGAGATTATGGGAAAATCTTTTCTTAAAAATAATAGTTGCATTAACAAGATTATTTTTAAATGGTGGTGTTTTTGCTAATTTCAAACGCTTATTTAATTATGTATCTATATTTATTCTTAATTTCATAATACAATGTAATTATTAAAGAAAATAATTAATGATGCTGGGGCTAGAAAGTATTTCTATTTCATTCGTTATGTTTAAATTACAACTATTTTATATACAGATATTGCTATGAGATAACAATAGATGCTCCTCATTTTACGATTGAAAGCTAATTAAAAATCATGACTAGAGAAAAATTATTTTTGAAAACTTAATTATATTAAGTATCTGTTATGAAATGAAACTTCGAGGGACATTCAATGTTTTAAAGAAAAAAGGATCATCTTATGTTATATGAACTGTATGAAATAAACAATCATGATTGAAAAATATAAATAAAAATATGAAAGAAGGCATGTTTTCAGGAATCATGGATAAATTCAAATTAAGCTTTTAGGAAAATCAGCTTATCATAATAAGCTGATTTTCCTTTAAACTTCCTTAAACTTAAAGAAGGAGGTATATTGTTGGCATTTTAAAGTAAGCTTAAAAATTTCTGGTCACAAAATTAGAACACATTTTTTCTTAACAAGAATAGAGTCTCATATATTTTTAAGCACATGCAGTGTTAACAAAACTATGATAACAGCTATAGAAACAAGGAATGTGACTGTCATAATCTTAGAGAAATAAATGTTTTAATTTATTTTAGAATTCGAAAACAACTCTAAAAATATTTCTATTATTTAAGTGTTATGTTATAACTTTTTTCTATTTTTCGTAGTGTCCAGCATTTCAAGTTCTATAAACGAGTACATTAATATTTTGCAAGATATTTATATGTTTAAGTACTTACCGTTATTACTCTATAACTATTTCAAAATCTCCGATAAAAAAGGATAAAATTCGTGCTGCTGCTTCATAATAAACATCTTTTATTCTCATTTTCTTGATGACACAAAATGCGAGGATCAACAC
The DNA here is from genome assembly GCA_019974015.1 of Nephila pilipes. Classification (NCBI taxonomy): domain Eukaryota; kingdom Metazoa; phylum Arthropoda; class Arachnida; order Araneae; family Nephilidae; genus Nephila; species Nephila pilipes. The sequence continues at coordinate 428,632 of BMAW01020340.1, forward strand.
GAATACAAGAAAAAAAAATTGTTAATATTTATGAAGCTCCGAATATGCTTGCCCTACTTGACATAATGAAATAGTAATACTCCATGAAATTTAATCAAACACTTCAAAAAGAACACAAAATTGCATTAGTTAATTTTGAAATAATTGTCCTTTGTTACAAAAAAATTTTAATCTTTCAGGAAATTTTGTTTCTCAAATAAATATGAAAAGGTATTAATACAAAATATCTTTTTAAAAAATACGATTGTATTTAATAGATTCTTCTACTCGTTTTGGAAACGATTGGAGAACAAGCTTAAAAATTAAAATGAATTAAATGGGTCATAATACAATTGAAAATTAAAATGAATTATAAGACAATATTTCTTAATAATACAAGTTTAATCTTTGGTGCACTTAAATTTATTGAATAGATTGTTAGAGTCAAATTACAATTTTATGAAATAACCTACCTGTATGATGCCTGGTCCCCTTTCTCCTGGAGCTGTAGATGTGATGCTAAAACTAGATTAATTAATTGTCAAGTCCGATTATTTGTCTCTCGTCCATGTGTGTGTGTCAATGATTATTTTTTGTATGCACTTGTCTGTGATAGCTCCTGTTTAGTGATTCTTGACGAAAAGCCTCATCCATTATGAATTGCAGGGGAATGGCGAAAGGTCTCCAGAAAGGAGGATAGAGCGCTCTTTCTTCACTAGTGACGACTTACCAAAATATTAAATGTCATTTAAAATAGAATGCCGAGACAATCCTAAATTTACAAGCTTTTCTCCATGATCGTGGGAAATAATAGATCAATATATGGTTGAATCTACTTTACAATTCATTTTAATTGCAAAATTATGAATTTTTTCCGTTTTGAGAATTATATCAGGTTTCATTTTTTTTAACAAACAGGAAGATCTGAGTTGAATTAAGTTATACTATGTCGTAAGAAAATATTTAATATGCCACATAATATACTTTTCATTCAGTATAAAGTTTTTCAAATACTGCTTAACATTTTGATCAATCTAAAAATAATATCTAAGTTATTAGTTATCTACTGCTAGTAATTTTGATAACTACTTTTGAGTTCTAATAGATTTGTTAAAGAATAAACTGTAACATAACCAGAACCAAGTTTCAATCTGCATAAAACTTTATAATAAATCTTTTACAACAACTACATAAATGGGGAAAAAAAGAGAGAACTGCTTTTATAAATCTTTATATTTTAAGTTAATATTCAATGAAGTTTCTTTAAAGTATATTCATCTTAAAGTATGTTGTTGCTGAAATATGCGTATATTGTATGAAGATAAGTATATTGTAGTTTTTAAAAATGTTTTAACTGAAGATTCTCAATACTTTTTATAATAATTGATTTTGCTTGAATTTAATAATTATTTTTATTACTTACTTCAGATATTTTATACTTTTCATCGAATTTGTATTAAGTGTAATGTATTCAACAAATATTTTTGTAATAAATCCAATTTTTCACCATACAATTTAAAAATAAATCCCTTGAAATTCATATATTCGATCTTACTAAGACATTTGGTTCTTCATACAAATGGCGTCACTTGTTATTCCTTTCAAATGCTGCAAGGTTCTACACTTTTAACTTGAATCGTGAATTCGTTATCCATTGTCGACTTCTATTTAAAAATTGTTTACTTTTAACCACCATTAATTTAGATTAATGAAGAATGAAAAATATGTCTATTCTTCTCATTCTAATGTTAGTCATTGATGTAGGTATTTAAATGATATTCCTGGTTCGATCATTATGATGTGTATGTCTTCTAATCTACTTGAATTTTAATACTTCACATATTCAATACATCGCTCTGAACCAACAAAGATAGTAAAGAAATTCAAACTATACTTGATATAATTTGTAGATATCACACTTATCTGGTTTTGATTTCATTAAAAAGAAACAGATAAAAACTTCTTCATTTGTGTGACCAAAGATAAGTATTCTGTTTTCATAAAAAAAATTTCTCATTGTGAACAAATTTAGTTTTAAATGTATTCTAAATTCGTTTACACTGCCAGGTAGTTTTTTTAAAAATGTTTGTCAGATTTCTTGTGAGTTAGCAATTAAGTAAGTTTTAGATTATTAAGATTTGTGAAACTAAAGGGGAAAAAAAGAAATAATTATTTTAAGAAATACATTCTACCTTACTTCGTAATTGTAATCAATTCAGAATATATTTATTTTCATGAAATGTCTATTTCTTTGAAGAATATACTTGCGACAAAACTAATACATTTAAAGTAATATTTATAAAATAGTAGTTATTTTGCGCATTATTATATATTATTCTTATGTAAATTATTATATTTTATATGGTAATTATTAATATTATATGGTAATTATTAATATTTTATATGGTAATTATTAATATT
>BMAW01020340.1:431041-448752 GCA_019974015.1 Nephila pilipes
ATATTATATGGTAATTATTAATATTTTATATGGTAATTATTAATATTTTATATGGTAATTATTTAAAGTTTTAAATAATTTTTCTTTAAAATACTTATACACATGATTTCTTAAAACTATTTTCTGAGACAATTACAATTACAATTTTAAAAACTTGTTAAAATATATTTCAATTACTTAAAAAATATAAAGTAATATTTCGATGCAAAGTAATATTCGATTGGTCACGTTCATAGAGAAGTAATTATTTACTTCACAAATCCAAACATTAGATATTATTCTTTAAAAAATATCTTATGAAGTATGTTTGATCTCATTTTTACCTATTTGACTTATACATATACGTTAATTTGTAAGAATATTTGTGGGGAACTATTAGCTGAGCACAAGCATTACACAAATTTTGATAAATGAATTCTGTTTAATCATTTGCTTACTGTTTATTGATAATGATTTGCTTGACTTTGCCTAGATCAATTTTATTTACTATAGGAAAATATCTCCTATTTCGTCGATCGCAATCGCTTAGAGCCATCCATTTTAATCTCCCATTTCTCCTCTTAAGGACTCCCTTCTCGAATCAGACCCCTTTTCGTGCCGAAGTCTAGGATTGTGTGTTTTGACACCTGTAGACAAATCTCACTTTCGTCCGAAAGAAACATTTCCCCTGATCCGGAGTGACCTTGTAGCAATGTATAATATGATTGTCCCATTAATTTTCATTTGAAAGAAAATTTATTTTTATAAAATAAATTTCTTTAATAAAGCTAACGTCTCTCAAGCATAGAATTATAACAAACAACTACTAGTCGGCAAAAGAAGGTATTTTTCTTATTTACATTACATAAATTCAATGACATTTCTATTCTATTTTTTATAGTTGTTATATAAATCTTAATCATTAAAAAGAATTATCCTGCATTAAACGAGCAGAATAACATTCAAAACCATAAATAAAGAATTTACATTTTATATTTATATGATCCTTTACTTTTTGATACCAGTCAGAATTATGAAAACCGTATATGATTTTTTTCTCTTTAAATTTAACTTAAATACAGAAAAATTAGCTTTCTCTCATTTTCAAATGGATATCATTTTCCAAAGAAATCTGTTTAACAAACAGCTTTGAACTGTATTAAAAGCCATTATTTTCCAAATTATAGTACTTATTTCGTCAAAAGGAATGATAAATTAATTTCTCAAAAATAACGATGAATTCGAGCAGCTTACTTGCGAATGTTTGAGTATCCATTTACCATTTCTAATAATGTTTTGTATTTGAAACTTAACTTTAAAATAACATTGTTATTTACTTAAACTTTTAAGAAAACCTGGATGTCAGATATCAATTTTTTTTATTTTTTAAATATTTTACGGAATTATTGAGATGTTTATTGAAAATAACTTTTTCTTATATTTATTCATTTACATAAATTTAAATTTTTATTTGCTTTTGTCATATGAAAAGCTACATTTGAATAAGAACTCGAATATTTTTGAGTGCATGGAGTAAGCAATTTGAATGTTCTATATCAAAAACTTTTATTCTTCCTTTTCGCAAAACCAATTTCCTATCGCTATCAGTTTTACATCTAAAGGAAGAAACATTTCCAAAAGCGAATTCGATCGCAAACTTTACATAAGATTTGATGTTATGTAAAAAAAATATTTCTTTCTTTTTTCACCCTTTACGGAGAATTCAGGCAAAAGCGTTACCTATTTTTATCTTCAAGAAAATATTATTATATGATATAAGACATATGCCATATAATTTTATTACTTTTTTGAACATTCCTTATTTCGATTGTATTTATAATGGTTTGTGAAGTACTGGAAAAAAACTTTTCATGGAACTTTAAATCTTAGAATATTTTTTGTGGAAAAATGTTTTAAGTCCTCGCAGCATCTTTTTAATATTGGTTATGGAGTGAAAATATAATTGTTAGCCTTTTGTTTTTGAGTTTATAACTTCAATTATTGGTGCATAACGCTCTCAAGTAAAAGTGACTCTTGGCGTTATTGTTTAGTTCCAAAGAAATTTCTAAAATTAAATCTCCAATGCAGGAGTTCCGGAAATTTTAGAGAAATGCTGAGCCTCCTAGAACTACCATTTATACGTTTGAATGTTTCAATACTAGAAAGTTACATTTGATTAAAATTTATCTTAAATGTGCATCGCATAGAAAAAGTATCTAATATAAAAATTTTAACAATAACTCAAACGTAGAAGGCCTTTACTTAATTATTTTTATTCTTTACACTATTTCAAGCTGAAATAACAATTACTGACAAATAAAAAATATTCAATATGCAATTCAATTTCAGATCTTTTAACCAATTCAAGATCGTGATCACATTCATGTAGTCATGCGATTCTCCCTTAACGATATTATTATTAATTCGATTAGTATAGAACGAAGCGTCTTTCTGCTTTCGGATTTTCTAAAAAAAAGAAATAAGAAAAGTATTGTCGATATTTTTTTTATTTATTTCATGTTCAAGGGGCCACGATGGCCTAGTTATTATGGTATATTTTAATACTGAATATTGATTATTTTTCACTTGATATAATTCGCCCCCCAAGGGGCTATTGTTTTAGTTGGGTCAATTTTGGCATACCAGATCACTTTTCAATTTTTTATCGTTTGCTTCAGTTTTGATTACATGTAGCTGATATAATAATCAGATTAATAATTTATCGTTTGTTGTATTTTTGTTTACATTTAGCTTAAATATATTCGATTTGATAATTTATCGTTTACTTTAATTTTATTATCGGAAAAGTTTACAAATGTCCATTTCTCAATATTTCATTATTTACTTTAATTCTTGTATTTAATTGAGTAATTTAATAATAATTATTAAAAAAAAGCGCTCCTTGGGTGGCTAAACCTATTCTTTGTAAAACTTTGCATAGAACTTTTTTATGTATTTTTTTTTCTTCTTAGAATTAACTTCGTCCTAAAGTATGGCAGCGGTAGCTGAATGGTCATAGTTACGAAAGCGAAAACAGATTTATTTCCATTGCGTCGTGGATTCGAGTCCTGGTGCCTCTAAAGATCAGCAGTGTAGCGGGATTGATGCACGTTTTTATGTCGAAGCCCAAAATCTCCCGGATGCGAAGTGTGGAAGTTGGGAGAGGAAGGTACCAGAGAGCATAGATGTTGTCCTTGTCACTTGACCGAGATTCAAAATTATGAAGTCCCCAAAAACCCTCGTATTGTTTCTAAATACAACGTTAGATAAAAAAAATCAGTCAATCAATATTTCATGTTCAATCGAAATCATGGTAAGATTTAAGATCTTTGTTGAGAGTAAGCAGGTTTTAGCTTTTAAAAAGAAATATCTCCACTTGCAGTTATTATGAGTTATAATATGTGAAGCGGAATTCTTATTATTATTACTAATTAGTTAAATAACTAATTAATGAAGAAAAAGATTGAAGATTTATATCCTTAAAATAATTATGCTTTTTAAAATCAACTCTATTGATTTTTTTCCTCGGTCTCAGAAATCTGAACCTAATTAATACATCATTTTTCTAATTATTTAATCTTTATTGATTGTCTCGAATTTCGATTATTTATCTCACGTTCCATTCAAGAAATAGTTTACCTCATAAACAATAATACGTCTCTTAAAAGGCTTTATTTATTATTTGCAATGAAAATAACTTATCATTGAATTTAATATTTATTTTTTACTTGGTTATATATATATATATATATATATATATATATATATATATATATATATATAATATTTCATGATGTAGAGAAAAACCTTGATTTGTTTCCTTATCTAATCAGGTAATTTAGATATCAAACTTTTTTTAATCAATGATAATTATTCTATAATTTGAGATACTCGCACAGTAAAAAAAAAATTTAAAAAAAATCTCGCTTACCAAAGGTGGACAAATGTGACTCTCAGAGCCATATGCGGCTCTTTGTTAAATTACTTAAGCGTTCTAATAAAAACATTTTAATCCATTGCTTAATAGTCGGAATGTTTTCTTTGAACATTTCGCTTAATTTACAACGACTTATTTAACTAATATTTTTATGCTTAGATATTTTACTATTTTTATTTTGCTTATAAAGAAATTTGTGTATTTACACGCTGTTGGGGCAATCAGCGAACTTGCGCAAAACTACATCGGAGTTAGCGAAATATTTGTGAGACTCTGAAGATGGTGGTGTATTTCATTCAGTTAAGAGACCCATTTCATGCTTTTTCAATAAATATGATCGTTGGACATTTTAATAAATAATGTAAAACTTGTTACATGTTGGTTGTGAACTTGCAATGCTTTCAATCGTTTTGTGGAGCTTCCAAATTTTTCATGGCATCTGTAAATTAAAAAAAAAATGTATCCTGAATTAGGAAATGAAATTGGTCTTTCTGATTCAAAATATTCCTTACAAATATGCTATAACATTTTCAAATACTTGATTGAGCTTTACTTAGAGAGAAAAATTATACAGATTTGTCTCAAACTGTATTTAATTTTGAAATTGAACTTCGTTCTCCACACGTAAAAGCAAATATATTTATAATCAAAGAAGAGAAGTTAGACCAATGTTGTCAAACCCGCATTGATTATATCTGTCGCCCACTCAGCAAATATAACAGAAAAAAAAATATCAAGTATTTTATGCTACGAAAGTAAATCTACAATGAACGAATGAAAGTAAACCTCCACTATCGGAAGTATAAATAATTCCTCTTTTAACAGCTTGCAAAATAAAAAAAAAAGACGAGATATAGAACTATAAATCATCACATTTAAGTGCTATTAACAAGAAAGGAAAAAGGGGAATATTAAACTTGAATCAGAAATTAATATGTGTCACCAAATCATGAATAATGAATGTTGGTTATAAAAATTCAAATGCATGTTTTGTCTCTATAAAAGATAAGCAGAGTAACTGAAATGAAATATCCGTGAGAAATAAATTTCGTATTATCCAATAGCTGTGCCCAACCTAATAGAGCTCTTTCAAGAGCACTAGGAAAAAATAATTTTTCATAGGAGATGATTTATTGCTTTACAAAGAAATTATTTATAAGGTAACTTTTAAGCTTGTGTTTCCTTGTGTGTGTGTGTAAGAGATAATAAGATAAAGTTTTGAAATTAAGTCAGGACTTTACTTTTGAGAATCATTTATAAATTCGATGGACTAAAGAGAGTTGTAAATGAAAGAGTTATGAAGAGAGAATTTTAAGAAAACTTAATTTTTTATTATATGTCCAATTAATCAAAAAGTGTAACAGTTATTAATTTTTTCAGCCCTTCATATTCAGAATGTCTTTATCAAAACCAAGTGGTAATACAAATAAGCTAAAAATTCCAGATGAACATAGGAATTTTCAAAAAAATAGGAAAATTGAGATTTTTGGTGTGAAATAAGTTATTGAATAATATGCTTGATATGTCATAATATTATTAGTGTACCAAATTTGAGCAACATAGATCAATATATGACAATTATGAGAGATTAATGAGACAAGAAAAATTGAAATAGTTCAAGCTAGAACTGAGGGGGAAAAAAACATAGTTTATGTTATCTAAAATTACATATGAAAGTGAAGGGGTGATGAATGCAAGCTATGTCTCGTCATATTTGATAATTAAATACTCGAAAGCTTATACTGAAAGTGAATTTATAAAAGAATGTCTAATCAATGCTGCAAAAATTATTTTTCCAGGAAATGTGAAAACTTTTCAAGCAATTCCTTGATTTCGAAATTCAGTTGTGGAAAGGGTACTGATGTGGCCGACAATTTAAGATATCTCAGATAAAAGTACAATCACCTAGCTTCAAAACCTTTCCGCATTGCCTGTGACGAGAGTATGAGTATTGGGGATATAACTAAATTAGCTGCGTTTTTACGCGTATGAGAGACGGATTGCAAATTTTTGAGGAACTATTAGAACTAGTACCGATGAATGACTCTTGCACAGGATAAGATGTATTAATTGTGTTTTTTTTCTACCTGTGTCAAAAGTTATTACTATAGCTATATATGGAGCTCCTTCGAAGACCGGAAAAACAGCAGTTTTGTTGCATTACAGCAAAAAAAAGGAAAATTTGCAATAGATCCTAGATTCAGCATTCATGTTCACTGTTTTTTCCAGGAGAGCGATCGTCTTTTCAAGAAAATAACGTTTTCTGCCAACCTAATAGATGTGTTCAAGAATGGTTTGAAGAGCATGATGTTGAAATAGAACCATTCCTCTGAAATTTTCAATCGCCCTAAGTGAGCAGTATTGAACAGCTATGAAGATCTTTGGAATCCAACTTTCATGTTCGATTTTTATTTCGGAATTAGAGACCGCTCTACACGAGGAATGGCTTCACATTCTTTTAAATGTGCGAAACCTCTATGCTTCCATCTCACTCCACGTACAATTTGTAACGCAGGCCCCAAACCTCTGTTAACGAAGATCTATTTCTCGTGGTTTTATATTGCATGTATTAAGGATAATAACAGCTCATAAATTAAGGATATAACAGTTTGTACAAATAAAGGCACAAAAACACAAAAAACGTGAAGTAATTATAAAGCCTGTCTAATAAACCATTGGAATAGAACAAAATAAAGGATACATGTATTACAGTACCAATAAAAAAAAGGAACATGCTTCCTGGAACAATTAGAAAACACATTTTCCGCAATGCAAATATCCTAGTGGCACATCTGACAAAACTTTAAGCAAATTAATCTATAATTACAATTAACTTTTAAATAATTCGATTGAATTACAGATAACGTTACGTAGTTCTGTTAACTAACATAAACTGTTGATACGTTACATAAACTAACATAACTCGAAATCGGCAAAATCGAAATCAATCTTTTTCAACGTTTATCCTGTTTTCAAGTTTATACTTTATTAAATAAAACGGGCAAAAGTTTAAATAAAGTAACTGTGAAATAAATCGCAAATTTTAAATTCAATAAGTGTATTATGAGAATCATATCAAACTGCTATGAAAATTTCATGGGGGATTTTATTTTTGAAATAAATATTTAAAAAGAATTCGAAATATATACCTTACATAATCACCTTAAATTACGTTAACTGAACTTTTTTTGCATTTCAGCCTAATATTTTCTATAAACACATCATTGTTTTTTTTTCATTTTTAGTGAATTTAAACTATTACATTACTTAATAAACTAGTTTAAATATTTAAAAAGCTAAGATTTTAACTTCATTAATTCTAAGCATATGAACTCAGTTGAAAATGTAAATGAAAACATTTCTTTTCACTACGTTCTCAAATTTACGAAAGTAAATGAAATTACTTAAATAGAATCATAGTAGAAAAACACAAGATATTTATTTTCATTACTTATTATTTTTAACTCTTAAAATAATGTTTAGAAAAATCATCCTTACTTGTATGTATCTGTGTATTTAGTAATATTTTAGATTTATTTTTACCTTCAGTGTTCTATGAAATCAACAAATACAAGCAAAACGATTTCTTAACCTTTTCCAAAGATTATAGAAAGATGAAAAAACATTTTATCAAAAAAATGTTATTATATTCAAGTATGCCAAAGTGTAAATAAACAAAAAATACTAAGATACATAGTAATTAATTCTAGATTTTAAAGGTTGAAATAATATTAATAAAACCCTTGATAATAAAAATTCCTCTAAATAACACATAGCAATGAAAAATTAATAGTTTTCATCTCGAATACTAAAACTTTCAATGACTTTCTTGTAAGAAAAATAAGTCCAGTCATTTAAAAAATGTATTAAAATACTCATAATTATTATTCTCCATTTTTGTTTGGAAATTTTGAGGTAGCAAATAATTTCCAGATTAAAATCCAAATAATTTTAAAAGACTGCAAACGAGTTACGTTAGTTGAGTCTTACTTTTTCTACTTTACCCAAATTTTTCATCTTTTGTTTTTATTTTATATTTAACCCTTTTTCTTTATCTAAAATTAAGGCTTTCTTTCTTACTTTCTTTCTTTTCTTTTTTTTTTTTTTTTTTTTTAATTTTTAGAGAGCCAACTCTTCGTTAAATTTCCGAAAAAGTTAAAGAATTTCTGAAGTTTCTTTCCCAATGTAACACAAGTAATTAATTTAAGTGATTTTAACCTTTGAATTCTCTCAATACATTTTATTTAAGATTTCTTTAAATCGGATAATTTGCAATTATTTTCTGAGAATTAAATTCTTTCTCTCCCATCTCTGGGAATTATAATGGTATTATCTTTTTTAATAATAACTAACTTAATGGTATTCAATATCTTCTGAGAATACAAATATGATTCATCAGTTGAAATAAAACTTTAAAATTTTAATTTAATTTTAGATCTTCAACTCAATGAATACCACATTATTAATAATTTGAAAGTTATTTATTAAATCCAAATATAAATGTAATTTTAATATTAACATGCCTTTTATTAAACATTTGCAACTGAAACAAACAATTACATTAAAAATGAAAGTTATAAAAAAAATATTACAGATTCTATACGATATGTTTCAAATCATTTTAACTCTCGTAACACTAAACCAGTGAATTTGAGCAATTACTTGCAAAAATGTACAATGGTTTAATAAAAACTTAACTTTTGACTTATATGCTAACCTCGATACTGGTTTTTAAAATACCATACAGGAATCTCATATAGTAAAATATTATTATTTATATTTAAAACAAAAAAGGGGGATACTTTAGCTTTTTTGAAATCAAGAATTTCATTACAAACAAAAGAATTTTTCTAAGCCACTGATAAGTCTAATATAATAAGTATTAAATACTTAATATTCAATGTGCCCACGGTAGCCTAGTGGTCATGGTCGCAAACTCGTGACTACGTTCTTTCCATCGGGTAGTGAGTTCGAGTCCTGATGCTACTACAGACCGCAGGGCTGATGGAAATTAAATCTGCCTGATCCCAAGTCCTGGTGTGGAAATTTAGGGAGGGAAGTGCCAAATCAGACGACTTGATCGAGATTCAAAATACCGAGGTCTGTAGCTAATATCGCTCTTGTTGCTTCTAAGTTTGACGTTGATAAACGATCAGTCAAATAAAAACCTAATCTACACTAGTTTTTAACGTTTATAGAGCAGTACATTCCCTGTTCTTCCTAAAATATAGAAAAAGAAAGCGATAAACTTATACGGACATTTCCTTGTTATTAACTAAAATAGCTATAGAGAATTCAGTTAAAAAAGTTTTTTGTTTATTATAATAATTATCAATTCGAGTTTCATATCTAAGAAAGTTATGTTTCGAGATCATGTCGCGTCCTCGACGGAATCCTGAGGAAACACGACAGTTTCTTTGAGAAAAGAGATTTTTATTTCTATCACTGACAATTTTTTTCATAAATACGAAATTTTTCTATAAATTCTGAAATAGATTTAGTACCATTTCAAATAGTTTTATTTGATGGGTAATCATGTATTCCATTTATACAATATTCAAATAAAGAGGATTCATCAATAATTTTATTGGAAATACTTTGAAGTTCTCTAATTGCCATAAAATTTTGGGAAAGTGATTCGTTTTTACGTAATTTACGTCTACTTAATGTCTATGAATATCAGCAGCATTTAATTGACAGTGAAATTCTAATAAAGTGTTTTTAAACGAAAGACGTGTTGTGAGATTATGTTGTGCATATAGAAAACTCTTTACCTGACCTTCAATCAAAGTTTCAGCAAATATTTTTTCTGTTCATTCAGAGATAGGAAAAAAGAAACGATTTTTCAGTCTTGTATAAAATACTTTAAGTCATATGCATCAGAAGCAGTAAGCTTTCCATGAGAATTTCAGAGATATTTCAAAACAAAATAGAGGGAAGGGCTGAAAGAATCAACAGACATGTCTTATAAATTAATGCCAGAGACATTACAGAAGGGGGAAAGGAGAAAGCATGATTTTCTTTCTGTTTCGTCATCAGAAATTTCAGAATCACTATTTAACAATTTAGAGTTTAAAGCTTACAATTCGTTTAATTCGATGAAGATTGAAAAAGTCAATTACGGAGTTCTTTTTTACGGTTAGTATCGAGACTTAACACAATTAAAATAAAAACCTAATCATTTATAGGAAAGAATCGGATATTAATTTCTTGCGATCTTCAATATTGAAATCAGTGGGAAGTAAGGAAAAACATCTAAGTTTCTTTTTTTCTAGTATTACGATCAAATGCATTGATTACGATGTTTAACAACTTAATTGTTTTAATATTTCCTCTTTTTAGAATGTTTAACACAACAGGCATATCATTAAGGGTAATCATCTTTGTATAGTTCGGGTAGCAGAATCGCTGAATAAAACTTAATTTCTTACATAAAGTCGAAAGTAAATAGAGAAAGGTACTTACCCCTCTTTTTAGCAGATATATATCCAAAACACTTGAACGGTCACACTCACAAAAAAAAATAGGCGTGTAATAACCGTCTGCTATTACTCTTTTAGGGTTGATTTTTCTCAGATAAAAGAACAAACATAATAAAACAATGGCACTATGTCAAATATCAATTTTCGTTGCTTGTTAATAATGAAAGTACCGTCTATTCTTAGAAATACTCACTAGTCGTCGATCATAAATACCGTCTGTACTCAGAATTAATCACAAGTTCTCCATCTTAAGTACTGCCGTTAAAATTTTTGAAATTTAAAATCACTTTTATGATTTGAGTATCGTTTTTTTTTTTTCAGGTTAACCTAATTTTAATATCCTATGTCATTGAGACATTGATTTTACTGATTTGCTCTTCATACTGTTCTGTTACAGGTTACCGAAATTTTCTTCAATCTAGGTTACGAATTCTTAATTGGACTGATTTATTTCAAAAAATATGTTTTTTATCTCCTTAAAAAAAATTTAAATTATTCTACAATTCCACTGAGATATGATTAGAGCATCATTACCATTTTATAACATTCTTTTTAAAACATTACTTCAATTTTAAAGCATGTATGTGTAGAAGAGAGTAAATGAACTTAAAAGTAATACAAATGTTTTGTGAGTTACTCAGGTGCATATAGATTGCTGGTCATCAAAATTGCAACATCATAAAGGTAAGTAATTATGAAAAAGACATTTATTGTACGTAAACAGTATGGCATAAAAACAAAATAATTAAATTTGCAAACAGTTTGGGGGTTTTCAGGGGTGCGAAATTAGTAGAAACAGCTGTCACCCCTGGCAGCAAAAACGGCCCTTACCCGGTTAGGCATGGAATCGAACTGGGCTTGGATGACAGAAACAGGCAACGCATTCCATGCTGCTTCAAGTCTATGCCCCACTTCATCAACAATATCAGCTGGAGAGGGAAGGTGGGCCAGTCTCTTAGCACCCCATGACCAGATGTTTTCAATGGGTGACAAATCTGGAGACCGTGCAGGCCAGTGCAACAATTGAACCCCTGTGTATCGAGGAAGATCATAACACGATGTGCAATATATAATCGCGCACTATCTTGTTGGAAGATGGCGTTTGGCAGGCCTAGAAGAAAGGTCACAACCACTGAGCGTAAGATGTCAGAAATGTGGGGCGTGGAGATCCTACATGCCGTTCAATAAGACCCTAAGCACCCCATTGATTCCATATTCACATGACAGTGGTTAGATATTGACCAGTGCGATGGGTGATATAACGGAACGATCAGCCACACTCTTGATAGGCATCAAGAGTGTGGATTATTGAAATCAATTACACAACCTTTCTCTTATGCAGTGCCTCAGATGTCGTTTCTCCCTCCTGCTTCGTCTAAGTGTATACTAACCTCTTCTTGTGTGATTTTAACGTTCGTCAGATCTTTCCTTCCTGGTGTTGCAATTTTAATTGTGTAGCAACAACTATGAAATTTAAATAACATATAATATTAGAGGCGAATATATATATTTTTTCACCATCATATCTAATCTACAATGAATTAAATTTGTTCATCATATTTTTAATTTATAAAAAGAAACGCTAAATTCCGATTCAAAAATTTGTACCTGGAAACTCTGCTTCATTATTTCTAATTCTACAAAATAGTACAAAATGGGAATCTAATGCCTAATTTACCGTTTTATATTTATAGAGAATTAAACAAAGATTCATTTTCATCATATATAAAAATTCGATTTCATAAGTTGTTCCAAAGATAATTTATAATCTTATATTTGAAATACTGTAATGAACAATTTTTATCTACATATAATATTACTTTTATTGTTATTGAATCGCTTAGTAATGCGATAATTTTAAAATCCATACTTATCTTATCATTGATAAAACTTAACTATAGTGTATTGGTAATTTGTAATAATATATTTTATGTCTTTTAGTTTTATTCAAAAAAATTGATTTCCAGTTTAATCACATTTTTAGTTCAACATAACTCAAAATTCATTTCAGCAAATTCTGAGTTTTCAAGGAAAATAAAATTTATCATTAATGCAACGTAAACATTACTAGCAAAACCATTATTAAAATAGTTGTATTTTGACTTAAATACTGAAAGCGTTCAGTAAAATAATTTTTTTTAACGAAGGCATACAATATTACATCGGAAGGTAACAGGTGAAAATTCTCAAAGGTAAGATCACTTTTATATTTCCTTTAAAAACAATAGCAGATAATGCTATTTTTATTGTATTACCAAGACAGTTGATTAAAAATTTAAATAAAGAAATTTATAATCAAAAATATTAATATAATCTCCCAAACTACACTCATAATATCATTTTTTATGTATTAAAAACTTGTTCTTGTTTTTCTTCAGTCAAAAGCATCTCTCTCTCTCTCTCTCTCTGTGTGTGTGTGTGTGTGTGTGAGAGAGAGAGGCGTCTCGTTCTAAGATTAACCATTGTCTATATAAATATGTTTCCTCTCGTTGTACCCAATGAAGACAATTTGAAAGTGTTGAAATTATACTTTTATTACTTTAGCATGAGAGAGAAGCACTAAATGGTTCTGTCAATGACCGTAGCGCTAGCTACGTCCATTCGATTCCATTCGAATTACATAATACATATTTAAAGAGATCAAAAGCATAGTTTCAGTGTCGTGGCTAAAGTGAAAGAAGAGGAACTTAACCTTACTTGATTTTATATGCAAGGATTTCTTCAGATCATGGGGTATAGGATGGAGTGATTTCTAGGGATTTTAGCTGTAGTCAGAAAGTCCAGTAGGGGTTATCCTTACAGGTTTGAATCCATGGAAATAGCTGACATTGCGCATTTTCAGAGCGAGTGATTGCATTAATTAAAAGCTAAATTGAAATGGTAGTACAGGAAATATATATTGTTACGAACATGACTTGATGTTTCCCCGAAACACTCCTCTTATAAAGGAAATGATGGGTTTACAGAGATGTCACCAGTTAACAAAAGAGAGTTTAATCCTAAAACACTAGTGTACATAAATTTCACGTGCGGTCTTCCTTTATTCTCTCTTAGCTGCACTTTCTCTTCCACCGATATATTTGTTTGATTTTGAGTGCTTCGAGACATCACTTAGTAGCCTGCATGCCAAGTGGTTTGATTTTTTCGTCTACGGTTCATTTGACTCATTTCATAAACTAGAACTCACCACGTGAATTTTAAGTGTCATTAGTAATGTGCGAAATTTTTACCACGTAAATTTTACGAGTAGTTAGTAATACACGACTTTTTAAACAAATAATTTTAACTAGTCCTAGTGATAGAGGTTTTATTTTTAAATTTCTGAATGGCGCATATAAAAGTGTTTCGATTCTTAGTTCATACTTTGTTGAAGATATGGCCAAACAACGCAAGTACTTAACGGATGAAGAAATTCAAAAATTGATTTTGGAACCTGATTATAGTGAAAGTGGCGATAACGTTGAATTTGATGAAGATAGTGATGATAATGATGCTGATCCAGATAATATCCCTGGTAATAAAATAGGGATTCATCCTGATTTATTGATCCATTCCTCGATACAAGAAATTGAGAGCAGTAGTGATATGGACAAAAGTAAAAAAAAAGAAAATAGAATTACATATTCAAAAGAAAAATAGAAAGACTACAAATATTCAAGATACAAATGAACAAGGTCACTTATTTTTGGATGCTGTCTTAATAAAAGGAATAAATGATTATGTGTAGTATACGAAAATTGATGACAATACGAAACAGAAAAGTAACGCAAGAAATATTGTTCATATTAAACCAGGTCCAGTTGCTGAGGCTCGATTTGCTAAAGACTAATTGATTGTTTTAATTTGTTTATTTCCAATTAAGTAAAGAAAGAAATGCTCACACAAAAGCAGAAATAAACCGAAAGGTAAATTATGCAAATGTCTCTAAATAATTTAAATTACGATGAACTGAATGTCATGTGTGGAATATTAGTATTAACTTTAGCTTTACAAGATAACCATTTGTCAACAAAAGTTATGTATAATGTAACTTTTTCTGGTGGAAGATATAGAGCAACATCCCACTGCAAATGTGAAAAAGTTATAAGTGAAGAGCACCAGAAGTCATGCCCTTCTTCTGTATAGACGTATAACTCTTTTGGTAACTAATAATTATGTAACTTTATTTTTCAATTGTGTACATTATATAAAATTTGAAAAGCAAACGACTTTCATTATTTTTAAAAACAACATTAGTGTGATATAAGCAAATAAGGCGAATTTTACGTGAGCACATAAATTTTACGCATCTCTAGTGACAGCGGAATATATATTCACACTAGTGTTCTAGGGTTAAGCAATGACATCCTTCACCTAGGCGATGAATTTGGCGACTTGGAGATTTTGGAGACAAATGAAAAGTACACGAAGGGGCTGGAACCAAGGTATAGAAGAAAGTTACGGACTTTTCGTGAATTTTCGGTGTGATGTCACTCCTGGCCGGAATAGGTATAAATACGCCAAGAGCTACAGTCGAGAGATGAGGAATCGATCTCTGTACGGGATCAGTTTGTTTGTGGAGTCTGTTTGTAGACCGATCGAGGGATCCTGGCCGAGGGAATTTGCTGAAGGTTAGGCCTGAATCTCGTGGAACAGTTTGTGTCTGTCTTTGGAGTCTCTATTGCGGAGAGTGATCGGGGGAGGGGGGATGGACTGAACGCTATTGGCACTTGAAATGAAGAGTGACGGGTGAATTTGCAAAGAAGCAGCGTGTATTTT
Organism: Nephila pilipes; assembly: GCA_019974015.1. Taxonomy (NCBI): domain Eukaryota; kingdom Metazoa; phylum Arthropoda; class Arachnida; order Araneae; family Nephilidae; genus Nephila; species Nephila pilipes. The sequence goes on from BMAW01020340.1 coordinate 446,198, forward strand.
CCGAAAATTGTTGTATCCTGGCCTGGAAGTGCAGAATATTACTGCGGAGGATGTCTATAGTGACTTGTTATAAGCTGGTGAACTGAAGTTGCTGAAATAATTGTGACTGTCCGTAAAAACGTGCCTTGTTCCTTTCTTCCTTCCTTTTTGTGTCTCTACATTGTGCAAGTGTTGTGTATTTGTTGTATTGTTATTGTCCTGTTCTACCTGTGTGTAATCCTGAAGATTTACGAATAAATCGTCATTTGTCGTTAGCCTTCGAGTTGAATTTGATTTTCACTCCAACACACTCCCAGAGAGGAAAGAAGTTTGTGCTATAACTATATATTTTTGCACTTTTCTTAAAGTTACGGTAAATGTTTGTAAAGTTAGCATAGTAACCTAGGGTTACAAAAGCTCATAACGCAATTGTACATTCCAAAAAAAACTCAGTTGTGATTTTCTTTCATACCTACCCCCTTTCATATTTCAGAATTCGCACAAAGAAATAAACCTCGAACGGTGAAATTTGAAGAATATATCGACCAAAAGAATGTCATCACGTATCGAGTTGAGGTATTTTGTAAAGAAAGGTCTTGACCCTGAAAAGATTATTTTTCTTTCTGAGTTTCGTTGAAATACAGTAATAGACTTTCAAGCTTTACAGATCTCTGTTACTCACTTTTAACGGGAATTCCATTAAACGGGAATGGAAACTGGACTTTGAAAGTAAGTTTTAAATTAGCTTAGTAAATTTATTTATTAGAATTATTTTAATGATATTTATTGTAAGAAATTTAAGTGCATTAATATATGTTGTTTAAAAACATTGAAGTATATTATTGAAAGTATAAGAGCAATCTGAAGTTTTTTTCAGATATTATCGGTCTATTTTTTTTTTTTAAATTTGGATTTTCAAAACTTTCAAACGCTATTTTTAAAAAACAGGAATTATCTCTTTGCGTAATTAAATAGTCTTTAAATTGTTAATTATATTTGTATATAAGAAATGTGATTCATTTGAAATAGAATGATAAAGACCTTTTAAACAATACTAAAAAGATGAAATCGAGTTTTAACTAATAATTTATGACAAGTTGTCTGTAAAAAATTGTTCAAAGTATTTAACTGTAACTATACATCAAGCAGTATCACACAAACGCATGTTAAGTGCATGTTTCAATTATTTCTTGTGACTTGAAATAAAACATTCATTTGTATTAAAAGTGAGGAAATCAGTTTGCTAAATTTTACTGGTTTCCGTTACGTAAATTTCTAGATTTGTTTTTATATATTTATATTCCTGAATGTAATATTAATACAAGTGGAGTAACTTGGAAATTTTTGATATTTTTTAAAGTTTTTTAATACTCGTTTTTTTTTTTTTTTAGCTTTTAGTTATAAAAGTTATTTTAGGGGTCTTTCTTCTTAATTTTGTTCTTTTTTTGCATTTAAGTTTTCAGAATTCTTTTTCAGTTTATTTTTTTTTTCGGTGTTATAACCATATTTCATAATATATTTGTTAATGAGATAGTTAGGCCTATAATTCTAGAATAATCCAGCATCAAAGTTTAAAGCCTGTTACAACATTTAATATATTGACCTCACTTTTTGTTGTTTCAAAAAAATTGTTTTTCTAAATATTTCAAAAAAAAATTTCAAATTTCCTATTTTTTAATTTCTTGATATTTTTATCTACTTTACACTCTCTCTCTCTCTCTCTCACACACACACACACACACACACACATATATATATATATATATATATATATATATATATATATATATATATATATATATATATATATATATATATATATATATATAAATGATCATTTTAAGTATTTAAAATACTATGCGTATCATATTACAGATAATCAATTTTTAAAAAAACACCTTTTTCGAAAAATTGCATTCTTGTATATGTATAAAATGAACATTATAAAAATCATTTTGTTTCAAAGAATCGTTATTTCCAGAAAAAACATCATTAATATAAAGTACCATTAGCTCTTTGAACATATCTTTTTATTTCTATATTATTGAAAGAATCATCAATTTCAAAAATTGGAATATTGATTTTATTTCTCAAACAAATGAATAATTTTTTCCCGACGATTACGATTTACGTAATCAATAAAAATACTACTAACGATTTACGTCGACAGTAGTTTTAACTTCGGAGAGATGACGAATTCGATACTTGAGTTAGCTAATCCACTCGTACATGTAATCCATTATTACTTTCTTTTCATCGATACATATTTTTGAAAGACTGATTAATGTAATGCAGGTCTAAGTATACCTTCGATTGGATTTATCGGTAATCAAAAGTGGTATTTTGATCGAATTCTAAATTTGTTTGAAAAGAATTTCAGTAATTTTCAGTACTAGAATTTTATTTATTTTCATCAGACTGAACTTATCAAGCTTTGCACTTAAATTATTTTCAAGACTTTAGTCCATGCCATTTGTTTATTTTGAAGCTATTTTTCTTTAATATATACACACACACAAATATATATAAGTGTGTGTGTGTGTGTGTGTGTGTGTGTGTGTGTGTGTGTGTGTGTG
>BMAW01020354.1:0-10945 GCA_019974015.1 Nephila pilipes
ATTAAACCTTTTCGACAACCCGGGACAATAATTAAAACTTTATGATATTGTGCGTTACTTAAAACTACGATTTCCTGAAATCAAAAAAAAAAAAAAAAAAAAAAACAAAAAAAATTTTATTTTAAAATATTATGTATAAAAAATAAATTAATAATTGCTGACTAAATTTTATCCAGATATCTCGGTTATTTATTAGTAATAATTAAAACGTTGAGATTGCTCTTCGTAAATTCTCGATTGCTCTAGAATGTTTTGCTCAGCTACAGTTGCAGTTTTTGAAAGAAAAAAAAAGTATTTCACTCGAGAAAAAATATGAATGGTTAGTCCTTAACCATTTTTTTCTCCTCGTTGATTACATAATAGGTAGGGGAAAAAAAAACTTTTGAAAAGAGTATTTGTGACCTAAGTTACCCAGTTAGAAACTGTTTTGGAACACTGGTAATCTTTTCTACTCATTTTTTGCTTAAAGTTGAACATGGGAGTTTTCTAAAAAAAGAATAGAAAATGTTGTACACGTTTTTTATACGAAATAGTTTCTTTCAATTGACTAACTAAAAAAAAGTGATGGAATGCCAAAAGCACAATGATATAAGTTTTGCACAGTATTTCTGGACATCATTTAGTTAAAAAAAAAAAAAAAACTGTAAAAATTCAAAAGAAAAAGTCACCTGGAATTCAAAGGGATTCCTTTCATCTGTCAATGATTAAAAGATTTAAGTTTTCCAGAAAAGAAAGACTTTTCTTTTGGTTCTTCCACCAGTTAGTTGATCTTTTCATATACGTCTATACAGAAATACGAAGTTCGATATCTATACAATCCAAGTACTATCGAGATTTAAACTGAAGACGAAAGGTGTAAGTGGAAGAAGATTTTAATAATGGTAGAAATATAAACCTAAATAATCATCATCCGCTCAGAAAAAAAAAATTTGAAAACAAAGGGAAAAGTTGTTTTGAAGAAAATTTCTTATCGTTTGAGTAATAATTTAACTTGGTGGTTCTTAATATTAAATCTATTTCTATTACAAAGATACATTTCAAAGTCGAAAAGTAAGAGGTTAATTAAAGAAAGCGAAAAGTGGTTAATATTCTTCAGACTATAGTTTAAAAAGAGTGTAATTATTAATACTAAATAAACCTAAACTTCTTTTTGGTAAAAAAAATGTCTATATAACAGTATAAAAATTTCGAGTATTGTTATATTTCAATTTCTTTAAGAGTTCCCATATTCAGTAGACTTTTTCATCCATTTTTCCGTTCTTTTGCAGATTATATATTACATCATTGTTCTAATTTCATTAACTCTTAGATTTACACAACCGGTTGACAGCCGGCCTCACATTTTAAGTCCGTCATTAAGTTGCCAGCTGTGAGACAGGTTGATTAACTACAGGTCCTTAGTGTTTTCTTCTATCCGTGAATAGATAGCGACATGTTATAGCCCATTGGAAGTCTGAGAAATCATCCTGTTGAATGGTGTATAATACATATGATTTATCTCCATAGATGGCGTGTTACAAACAAGTTTTTTGATCGTTTCTGCTACTACGCAGTAGTAAAAATGAAATACCGTAAAAAATACCTCTTTGAAAAGGAGTTAAGATATTTGTCTTCAAATTCTAATTTTCCTAACATTCATTCTCCTAAAAATAAACAGTAATTATAGGATCGACTGTGGGGGGAAATATTAGTAAGCCAATGGATCAAACTACGTTACAGGAGCTCCACATATCTAAAGGAAGGAATTTGTGAACACATTAAATGAATTATGAGAATAATTTCCCATTATTTAAGGTAAATGTTTGATTCTCCTGAAGCACTGACATTTTTAATAGTTTTTGAGACTCTTGAGGAATTCATATTCGTTTGAAATATTTCATAAAATTGTACAGTCATAAATAATGTGTATTTAGCGCAATTCATTTCAGAAAGGTTTACTCTGTGATTAATTTCGTCTATGAATAATTCTAATAATTAATAAAATATTAATTTATCTTTAAATCTAAATGATAAATTGTGAACTAAAATGCCGAAAAAGTATTCCTGAATTTCTTACTCTAAATATTCTTTAAAGTAATTACTTCGAGTGAATCATCACTGAAACTTACAGAATATTAGAGGCTTTTGAATGCATCTTATACACATGTATCCCTCCTGGAACATCAGAATGTTCCACAACAAAAAAATTCGTGAACAGAAAAAAAGTATATTTTAACGTATATTGAAGCAGAATACAAGTATAGTTTTGTCGGTTTACTCGTCATGAAACTTTCTCGCTCAGTCTTTTTGCGAAGCAACAGTTTGATCTCCCTCCTCCCCCTTCTCTCAAGAGGAACATCTGAACTGTTCACACCCCTTTAAGAACTTTATACCTCAGAAAATGCACTTCATGTTTCTTTAAGATGAGTTAGCCGCACATTACATTATATGAGTTTTGCTTCGCGAATAACTTGCTTGGGTATGTTGTGGTAATGTATGTCTTCTCAAATAAGCCTAAAATTCCTTGACATGGTACACATTCCTTAGATACGTGGAAGCTACTCAGATAATATCATTGAAGGAGTTCGCATTACCGAGTTTCTTTGCTGCAAATAGGATGCACCTCCTCATCATAAATATTAAATGAAGACAGAACTGAAAGAGTTGCATAATTAACCTTTTGAGGACGGGCAGTCAATTGCGCAACCAGAAGAAATAGTCTCTTTAAAGACGGGGTTCGATGAAAAATCACTCGAGGAATTCCATAACATCTTTTAGAATTCCATGAGGTGCTTGTTAAAACCCAAAGCATCAATAACTTCAGCAGTCTCTCTTGTTTTCAGAGTAAAGACAAATAGATAACTCCATCATATTCTTATCTAAAAATTCCTCTTTTTTTCAAATACTGTCCCAACTGACAGAAACAAAGCGAATCCTTCCTTACATCATCATGTAAACAATTGTTATTTTGCTTCAGTTTGATAATTTCTTATTATTTTGAGTAATTAACTTTTAGGATCATAAGAAATTGGCATAATCAATGAAAAAAGTTAATATTAGTGCAAAATGAATCGATGCGTTCGACGTTTCATGTAAAAATTAATTTCTTTTCCTTTTTTTTAAAACGTATAATTCGTTTTATTTCGAGTTTTATTCTGTTAAATAATATAATGAAAAAATAAAAAAATAATGGATTAATATACAGCTTACATATTATTTTATCATTTGGAAATAATTTTTTATTTTCAATTTTGATCTGGATTTCATCCTCTTAACATTTTATTTAAGATATAATAGTTGCTAGCTGTTTAATAAGAAATAAATATTGTATAAATATGTTACTAAGAAAATTTTATAAATTTAGAAGTATAATTCTGAACTTAAAAGTTTTATAATTTTTCTTTCGCTTCTATTGTATAAAATATAAATTTCCTACTTTCATGATGCAAAATATTCGTTTATGACTATGAAACTATTTTAAATTGCATTTGTAAGACGTAAAGCATTTTGTATTAAGTATATGCAGATAATTTACTCACAATCACAAATCCATATAATTTACTTGAACAATATTGTAATTTATTTAAATTGTTAATTTATGTTGGTGTTACTGAAAAGTAATTTTGTCATTTTACTTGTAAATACGATGCTCAAAATTATGTTGCATTATTTACATTTAGGAAGAATGTGTTTCAATTATTATGTTAAAAACTGCAGTTTTCTTACAAAAATGTGAAAAAAATTATAAAAAAATGACTATTTTCAAGAAAATATTCATTTCTTTAGTTTGCATGAATAAGTAATTCAAAAATGGGGAAATGCATTTTGAAACAGCATCCGACTCATCTTTAAAGGTTTTTTTACATCCTAACTATGAATTATTAAATATGTATCAAAGCTTTAATATCTACAAGCAAAATAATCTTTATATATGTAAGCGGACAAAAAATAAGAATTTCTCTTTTTCCTTTTTAGTAATGTTCAAATAACGGCATTCGCAAAGAAAGGAAAACGAATTTTTGCAACAAATTTAAATGCTGTAATTGGAGAAAGGAAAATGTCATATATTACGTCGTATTGAATGAGTGTCAAATATGTTCGGATTGCTTAAGAAAATTCAGTAAAGAAAAAATCTTCACAAAACATGAAATGCCATACATAAACATTGGTTTATTTGTACAGATAAATGAAATTAAATTTTCAAGAAATGAAGTTTCCTCAGTTAAATTTCATCTAATTCATTTGTAAATGTACTGTTATGTAAATATACTGTATTATAATATAAGGGACAACAAATGCATATATTAAAAATATTGCTAAGAAAAATAATTAAAACAGCTATTTTCCAATTATTGTTTACGAATAGATTATTTTACCGTAAAAATTCTATTTATAAGAGACAAGGAAACTGTAAGAAAAAAAAGAGGTGAAATATTTTTGAACGCATTCTAAAATTTTCTTGAATTCAAATTAGATAGTTGATCCCAATTCGACTTTCAGAAGGAACTTTCCCTAAAAAGGAGATAATCATTCATTATTAGGAGCTATATGAAACTCAAACATCTCCAATGCTCAGTGGATGTGGACGCGGTAGCCTAGTGGTCTTGGTTTCGGATTCGTTGCCGGCGGTTTTCGTTCAGGCGCGGGTTCGAGCTTTAGCCGCGAAAAACCCGCCGTGTAGCCGGAACTGATGCACTTTAAGTCAGTCGGGGCCCAAAGTCCTCCCGTTGGCGTGGTGGCGAAGTTAGGAAAGGGGGTGTCAGTTGAGGTGTCGTCTGCGTCACTTACAAGGTCTGTCGCCGATAGCCCTCGTGCTGCTTCTAGTGCGACGTTAATGAACCCTGAACTAAAAGCTCAGTGGATGACTAACATGCTATTTTGTCTTTTTTTGACCGACGCTATAAAACTGACGATCACTGATAAAAAAAAAAAAAAAATAGCGGAAAGCATCATAGTAAAAAATCGCGTTGTAGAAACTATTTTCTCTTCGAAAGTATCTGTCGTAAGAAGATAAACACATCAAAAAATTAAAAACGCGAGGGTTGTTCAATGAGAAATTCCAAGAGATGGCGCTCGTAGCATCGAAAATAGTTTGTTTTTACTTAGCCTCATGATTCACTAAACAGCTGTATAAGTCTCAGTTACTCGTATTCGTGATCATTATGCTTTTCGCACCTCAAAAATTCTTCAACATAAACTTTCCTGCCGATGAGACTATCTTCACCTTTTGTGGAAAAAATTTACAGGAAACAACCTATTGTTTTGAGTGTTGCTTGACTTCAATGAAAGGCTGGCGTATGCAATAATAGAAGGGGCTTGTAATACGAAAGTACCATGTCTTTATTGATTAATGCCACATTCAATTTGTAAATTATTAATGACATAAAACATTTGACGTGAAGGATTATTAATGAATAATTTCTCTATATTTTGGAAAGGATCTCTTTGATTTTGACTCCAATTCCGCGAAGCATTCTGTTTCAAAAGCTGCTTTAATGGTTTGATTATGTCAGCTATCCTTAAATAAATTTACTTTCATAATTGCTTTGGATTTTACTGGGTCTGGTTGAATTCAGCAATCAAAATTTCATGGCCCATAAAATAATTTCATCACATTTGAGCTCAAATTTCTTTTTATTTCAGCCTTATGGTGCATAATGATGAATCCAGGTCTTATCGATGGTGACAACTCGACGCAAAATGACGTCGATAGCTTAAAGTGGCAACAACAGAATTTTGATTCGGCAGCAAATGGCTACCAAATCAAAACTAACTTATGAATTAATGAAAAAAAAAAATGTTCCAGCTCCGTTTAACAGATGGCAGCACCCAATGTAGCAGTAATTTACTTTAATGATGTCATCTGTCTTCAAACACAAATACTTTTGATCCATTCTCGTAAGCTCTATTGAAGTACGAAGAAGTTGTGTTCTGCCGCCACTAACTTACGCTGAATGAAAAGTTACCTTTCTCTTCGCTGACTCGAGCAGAACAGATATTTCGATTGGATGGGTGGTTAGTTTTAGTAACATCGCACTAGAAGCAACACGATGATAATTGGCAACGGGCCTCTCAATTTTGAATTTTAGTCAATCGACGAGGATGACACCTGAGCTGGAACCCCCCTCTCTTAACATCCACACCACGCCAGTGGACATCGGACCTCGACAGATTTAACGGCCATCAACTCAGACTATACGGCATGTCTTTAGAGGCATCAAGGTTCGTTCGACAAAATCCATCAACAGCGAGTCCATGAACCTGACCACTAGGCTATCGCGGCCTCTCTGAGAATTCGAAGGGATCAGTGGAAGGCGTTAAGAGAGGCGCTCTAATTGGTTGAGAGGTGTCTGTCAGTTTATGCTGAATTTTTTAAGTTGTCAGCGTTTAATTATGAAAGAACTGTTGAATCTTTAGAATTTAAGCAAAAGCCTTCAGTCCTACGACCATCAAACATTTGACTATTGTTTTCGAAACTTTTATGAATTAAAACAGTCGCTAAATAAACAATTGTTTCCAAAGCAATGCTATAGTTAAAGGTGTTTAACTATTGTTTTCAAAGCTATTCTAAACAAAAGCAACAGTTAAATGTTGTATGGTTGTTCGAATTAGAATTCGTTGTAGGTTTCTGCAAGTTAGGAAGCAAGCAAGTCTAGCTATTAGAGTGGAAATATTTGCGAATTTGAAACTGAAGGGTTTAAGTAAAACATCTATGATTTACCCCAAGATCGTTTAATAAGCTTTGGATCCCTTTTACGTGCTGTTTCTGAAAAAAAAAATGAGTTTAATTTTAGAAGCAATACGAGAGCTATACACTCTAGTAACACTAGAAGCAACACGAGAGCTATACATTCTAGCAACACGAGAGCTATTGGCGACGGACCTCGTAATTTTGAACCTCGGTCAAGTGACAAGGACTACATCTGAGCTGGCACCCTTCTCTCCTTTTATCCACACCACGCTAATGGGAGGACTTTGGGCCCCGGTAGATTTAACGGGCATCAGCCCCGGCTACACGACGGATCTTTAGCAGCCAAGTCTCGAAACCGCGACTGAACGAAAGCCGCTGGTCACGAATCCGAAACCATGACCACTAGGTTACCGCGGCCACTGAAAAATAGGAGAGAATTTTAATATTTTTAAAAATTTCTATCTCATTTATGTTTTGGAAAATGTCAGGTTTTATTTGAATTCAAAAAACAATTTGTAGGTGTAGTAAATGATTCATCTCTGTTTTCAATAGAATGTATTGTTTTGAATACAAGTGTACTCTGAAGCGAGGCTTAAGAAATTAAAGCAACTTGTAATCCCTATAATGAAAACCTCTAACAAACCTGCTAAGTTGATAGAATAGTGGAGTTCGTTCACACATTGCTATCAACATAGCAAATGAATTCTAAGCTAACCATCATGAAAATCGAGACTTACAAAACTTACTAGCAGTAAAAAGTGTTCAAAATATTATGGTTGTGCAGTTTAATCTTTCTGATATAGAAATGAGATTATTATAAGATTAATTTGTAAAATACTAGCATGAATGAAATAGTCTATTTTCTTGCCTTACCGATTCATATTTATATGCATTGGAATCTTTTGGATTTTAAATATCGTTTAGAAAAGCATATTTGTATGAATGTATATTAATACAATTAATAGGCATTTCTAAAATTTACTTATAAATTCTTTCTAATGAAGTATGTAAGTCATTATAAAAAATATAAAAATTCTGTAACTTTTTTACAGCTCTCAAACATCTGAGCTTTGTTTTCGTCTCAAATAATAAGATTTGACCAATATTTTGGTGTCAACTAACTTAAATAGCCTTGCATAATTTGCATACTCATTTTCGAAAGCAACTTTCCGTTCGTTAATTATTTTCTAACTATACAAAGCCAAAAGAACAATTTTTTTTTTATTATTTATTTTTTGAAGGGGGTACCTAGAGTAATGCCATATATCACTGAAATTTTCTAAAAATTTTACTTTTTTTTTAAGAAATTTAATTTTTTTCGCTTGCGCCTCTCGAATATCTTATCCTAATATATGTATTTAATCGCGTCCTATTCCTAACAGGTCGTAATTCCTTGCAGTAAAATTTAGCAACCCTCTTTAAAAAAATTAGAATTTATTTTATGCGTTGGATGAAGAATTCGCTTAAAATGTTTAATAATTTTAACTTTTAAATAATCATTCTACATTAATTGAATAGTTTCTCTACAAAATTCTGCTTAAACCGTTCAAGGAATCAGAATGCTTCAGTACTTCTCTCTCCCCCGCCTCAACCGCAAGCATTCAGTATAGCTTGCAATACGGAGAAGAAAGGTCCGTTTCTCTCTGATGTCTATGGTAAAGTGCTTTGATACTCTCGAGTTTTGATCCAATGTGATGATACAGAGGAGTAGCTAGCCACACACTGAGCACTTAACAAACTAACAGACTCAGACAATAGCTATTCTTTAAATTTTTTTTAATTCTTAACATTTCTTATTTCAATTTTTTTTATTTTGTTTTTTACGGAACTTCGAATTAATTTAAATTCAATTCTTATGATGAGGAAGCCTTTCTTTCGTGTTAGGAAAGTAATCCCGTAAATTAAACCCTACCACACATACAATCACATAAGAGGTTTTTTTTTTCAGATTAGCACAAAAAACCTATTCTACTCAGCATTTAATAAGAGCTTTGGGCAATAAAACTATGATGAAATGAAACATACAGATGAATTTTTTTAAAAAAAAAATTTCAAGTAACGTCGTAAAATGGCTTTGTTTAACTATATTCATAATTTTTTACTACTTACTATAGCTTACTTATGACTATGAGCTTACTATATGAGCTCAACAAACTAAAAAAAAGTTATAGTTATGTGTTTTTTAATTGTAATCTAATTAAGGCAGAATTAAATGCATATAATACAGAAAAAAAAATTTATTTATCGCAAAAAGTTCTTTTGATATTTTATTTTAATACAAAAATAAAAGTAGATGGTTCACATAATCATTATTCATTCATCTAGCCCATTATCAATATTAAAAAGTTGGAAAAGTCTTGAAATTTCCTTTCGATCTTCTGCTTCAGTGGGCGTAAGTATCAATTTTTTAAAAAAAATTACAATCATTAACAACTCCCACGGTTTCTTGAGAAATAGAAAACAATGATTAACTAGGCAAGAAGTACACTTTACAGATTTGTTATTGTCTAAGCTCATTAGCGATGAGAAACCGTCGTTTCTCCAATAAGAGGCTAAATATTTTTCGTTTCAATCACTTTTGGATAAAAGAGAGATGAACTTAAGGTTCTAAATATTCCTGAGCCAAATAGTTGTATAACACACTTTCAATTATAACTCCTGACCAACATTGAAAACAACATTTTTTTTGCAAATTTTTTTTTATTCATCAACATAACACTTTTGTTATTAATCACCTTTAGGTGATACACCGTTCCAACGCTGAAATCTTTTTTTTTTTCGCAAGAAATCTTTGTTGAGTAAATAGCGATAAACAGCTTTCTTGAATCATCGACTCGTTGCTGTTTTTGTTCCATCGAAAGCAATCAGTGGCAGTAATTGGAAAACCTCATGCTTTTCAATTTTCAGCGAAGGATATAGCTTCAATACAATTTCCATATGGATATCTGTGTTAATCTCAGCAATCTCAATGGATTTTACTCTTACGATCTTTCATTATAGTTTTGTCACTTCACTCATTTTCCGGTGTAACGGCTTCCCCATATAGGTTCACCTGAGTGTTCCGTGTCATTTGTGTCGACCATCGTTTAAACTCGGCAAACCACCGACAAACGTTGTTTTGATGGACAAGATCCGCACATTTTCAATCCATTGTCGGTTTGCACGGTGTTTTTACCCATTGAAAAACAATGTTTTATATCAGAACACGAAAACTCGGTTTTTTCCCATTTTTTAAACAAACTACAAACGACTTTATTCCAACCCGATAACTCAGCTGCTCTACCGATCGACTTAACATTTGACACGTTTCAAGCAGTTGTCTGTACTCTAGAAAGACCTGGTTACTGGTTTACCATGAGCTATCTCTGGGTTAGTCTCGAAGATTGATAAGCAGGCGAGAATAGTTTAAAAAGTAATTAGGCGAAGATAGATGACATCAATAAGATAAAAGGTTACCACTTATTGCTGCCATCTGTTAAACGGAGACGAAACAAATTTCCGTCATTCGTAGTTAGTTTTGATATTCGCCGTCAAATACTTCATCGCCAAACCAAAATCCTTAACTGTTCAATATCTGAGTCATCACCGTCGTAGACCTGATTCATTCTACATAAACAACCAGTAAATCAAACGTTGCGTTTGTTTCGCAGCATCAAAGGCAGAGATTTATCCCATTGGCTGGTGCCAGGACGAAGAATCCAGGCGCAGGCCATACCACGACGAATATAGCAACTGAGACTTCCAGACAGAGAACGTGATGCCACTGCAGCATCCACTCGAGATACGGTTAAGAATCGAACCGTCCAAGAACCTATTGAGTGACCTTTCGTGCACGCACGCACACACGCACGCACACACACACACACACACACACACACACACACAACACACACACACACACACACACACACACACACACACACACACACACACACACACACACACACACACAGCTTAAATTTAGTATTAATTGCTTTTTCTTTGTAACTGATGGCGATGCATTTTTATTTGAGAATTCCACAAATGGGACTTATACCTAAGAGCTAAAAATTTAAAAATTATTTATTTATTTTTTAAAATAAGAGCCAAAAAACATCCATTCTCAAAATTATAGAACAATGCACGTGATAAAAGGAAAAAGAGTTACATATTTATTTCTAAATTTATACTTTTTTTCTCTGTAATTGTAACAAATTATTCTCTCTATTTAGATTGAAATCGAGCTTTTATCTTAAACTTTTAATCCCAGTACGAGTTTAATTGTTATTTGCAATC
>BMAW01020357.1:0-13775 GCA_019974015.1 Nephila pilipes
CCAGCCACTAACGGGCCGATCTGACGTCATAATATACACCACAGCGTGAATATGCATACGCCGATATGCAGCACAACCTCGATGATTTCGAACGCGCCCTTTAATCGAAATTTCAACACGAGAACAGCGAACGATTGAGCAGTCAGAAAGCGTAACGGTCAATCGCCCACCGCCAGGCAAATATACCAGCCAAATCAAGAAAGGGAAAGATGCATAATGGGGCAACATACAGCGATAAACGTAATCATGACCAACAAACGTTACCGAACGATCGTACTATAACGTAGTTCATCGTCTTCTCGAAACTCCTTGAAGTGAAAACCACGGGAAAACAAAACAGTAGATTCCAAATAATTTTCATGTACAGACCAAATCAACATCCAAAAGAAATCAATAAGAAGAACTGATATTGAGTCGTTCATCCGTCAATGAAAGGTTAACATACATATTACACACAAGGGCTGGCTGTTGCTGTTGAAAGACAGTATTGGCTGCTGGCTGCCAGTTGCTGTTGGCGTTACATATTGCCAAGGCTGCCATACATTACATAGATCATCCGGTTAACAGCATTTTACACGACTTTCGGAAACCGTTATAGTCTCCTCGTGCTGTTTTACCCCATCTTTTTGCAGAAGAAAACGTGTTATGCCCACGGATACGAGTTTAATCGGAACACTTCATTTGTTCAGTTCATTTCGGTGTTCAGAAGCCACCGAAAATGTAATGTTTTTCATATTTTACTGAACGATGAAAACAACGAGGCTGGAAATCGATACCATCACCGAATTTACTAACACTATAAGTCGAAACAGCACTTTTGAAAACGTTCTTCTACGGGCATGACATTAATAGTTTCCGCCATTTCATTCTGGCCACCGTCTAGTACCCGAAAGAATGAACCGTTATTACCCGTTAAAGATATTATTCGCCTATTTAACAATTTCGGGATCTGTTCTCGAATGTGGCATACGCCAGCCGTCACAACAAGTATTTAGTCACAGCTAGTTGCAGCACCGTTCTTAATTCACCTGACTTTTTGAATGCTTTTTTTGATGCAATTAGTAGTTCATCGTCTCATCCTTTTGATAACGAAAACCAGGTTTTATCATGTAACGAAAACATGAAATTATAAATGAATAAAAACGGTAAAATACTTTGTTCTCATACCGTAATATGGATTTCGCCGTCACTAATCGATATTTGAGAGGCCGAATATACCATGTCATCTTTCTTTCGTTTCTTCAAAGTTGTAGTGATCTCAACCATTAGCATGTTCGCATGTATTTACACGATTATCGCGCAGTGTCAATTCGGTATTATTAGTTACACCTTTATTTTCATCATTTAACAGTATTTATGTGTTCATACCATATTGTTCGTTTCTTTCTCTCTGGTATTCTGTTTTGAGTAGTAGTGAAAATATTTTTATCATCACGATTAAATACATATCTTATATATCTTCACTGGAAGTGCCTTTTAGTTGAAACAGTGTGAGGTGTCTTCTTCTCATAGTCAATACTAATAATTTTAAGAACAATTTCAAGTATATGCTCATCAATTTTGTTCATATCAAAACATTGTTAGTTTGAGTTGGGGATGTAATAACAAAGATAAAGATTAGACTTATCTCAAACCGCACAAACGTCCCGTTACCAAAACGACAGCCACCAAACCGCACCTGAAAGATAAATCTAATTTGTCTTCTTTTATCTTGTTTCATTACCTTAAACCTCAAACTAATAATAGTAATTATGGAACAGAACAATTTGGCATATAATTTAGGAAATTGTAGATAAAAATTATTAGTAATATTTTATGAGAAGAGAGACCACCATAATTTTTAATACAAGTATTTTTATGGTGAAGGTGCCTATAAATCCTCATTTGGAGAATTAATATATTTAATCGTATTATTAAAAATAATTTTTATCTATTTTTTTTTCTACTCCAAAAAAGTAAAAAAAAAATTACTAGAAGTTTAGAGAAAAGTTGAACCAATGTAAATTATCTCCATATAATTTTATAAATACTAATTTGAAAAATGATAAAAGAAAATAAAATTATACATATATGTGATTATTTTCTACACGGTAGATCCATTCCTCTTTAGAAAACTGTGCAAAATAATTCGTGTAAAAATATGATGCGACGTATAGTAAAAGCCAGTCTTTCACAACTTTGAGAAGAAGATAAAAAAAACTTAAAGAAAGATGAAAAAAGATAAATATTATCCTAAAATATTTGTGAAAAGTAACAACGAAATCCATATTACATATTTATGAAACAAAATATTTCATTTTTGTTATTTCATTTGCGTCATTTTTATGTTTTGTTATAATTAAAATATTTCGTTTTTTGTTATAAAACTAGTACAGTGAAAATTCAGACTATAGGTATATAAAAGTATTAGTAAAATTCAAATTGAAATTAAGAATGATACTACTAACTAACAACTATTCATCGCTATTTGATAGCAAGCGTGCATGTTTATCTGTGAACTAGATCAAAATTATATTATCAGTAGATGTGTCATATATGCCCCAACGAATTAAATTAGCCGTGCCATTGGCTGGATTTACCCTCGATATCGAACAACTTTGACTTGACTATTGAAAGGAAAAAAAAATGCTTAGAAATTTGTAAAAAATATCATATGAAATTGTGATTTTTAAAGATATATTTCGCTTATGGAATGTTAAAACATTTTTTTTAAATTTAATTTAATGAATATATTCGAACAGTGATATGATGGATACTCGGTTGGTAAACTCAAAAGTTGTGTTCAAGTAGAAGTACAGAAAACAAGGGAAAAAAGTATTATAAATTTCAGTATTTCCTTAACTCTGAACACAAAGTAAACAAAACTACGAAATAAACCAATTCACTCATACATGTGGGCACAAAACGACCGCATTTCGATTACACCGTAAAATTAGAATTAAATTTTGGGAGATTGGCGTTTGAACAAAAAAACATGTAAAAAATGTATATTGAAAACTGAGAATATATATATATATATATATATATATATATATATATATATATATATATATAGTATATATATATATATATATATATATGTATATATATATGGTATATATATATTCTCTCTTTTCACCCGTTGATGGTAGTTATGATCGATTGCAATTCTGTCATCAAGTTCTGTTTTAGTGAATCTTTTTTAGATGTGGAGTTTTAATTCATATGAGTTTGGGTTTCTACATAGAAAAAAAAATTTTAGAATATACTAATTTTATAATTTTATAATAAATCAAAAGTTTCAAAGAGAAGGCTGACCTTAATACACAACTCAATCATTCAATCTTCAATTTGTTTGTTGGGGAAATTGTAATTGTTTTATATATATATTTTTATTATCACATCTCTTTTATTTTAACTTAGTATTATAATTTACCTTTGAAGCAGTAGAAAAAATGTAATTAATTTCACATTATCAATATAACTATTCATATTCTCATGTGAAGTTTCAATTAAGTAAAATTTTGTTCAAAAATATCAAGGATATTACCATACTTTTTTTTATGTATATGGTTATACATACTATATATATATATATATATATATACATCGATCAATAACTCCTGAGTCTACCATTGAAACAACATTTTTTTTTGCAAAAATTTTTTTTTAATCATCAACATAACACCTTTTGTTAATCGCTTTTAGGGTCATACAATCGTTCCAACGCTTTTCCAAATCTTTTTTTTTTTTTTTTTCCAAATTTTTTTTTTTTCTTTTCTTTTTTTTTTTTTCCAAGTAAGAAATTTTTTGTTGCGAGTAAATAGTGATAAACAGCTTTCTGAATCATCGACCTGTTAAGCTGCTTTTGTTCCATCGAAAGCAATCGCGGCACCCACTTGAAAACTCACCACTTCAAAAATCTTTTTTTCCTGGTCCGATCGACTTAAACTTTGACACGTTTCCAAGCAGCTAAGTACTCAGGAAAGAATCTGAGCCATTATCATTGGTTTACTACGAGCGCCATCTCTAAGTTATCCGGGAGTTATTGATCGATGTTATATATACATATATACATATACATATTATATATACATATACATATATATATATATATATATATATACAATTATATGAGTATATATATATGCTATATTAAGTTGAGCATACATATACCATGGACAAAAAAAACATTAGCTCAAGAAGAAGCAATTGCGGGTATCGTAACGAAACTTGGTATGAAAAACACAATGAAGAGATATGCAAGCGCATTACGCATAAATGGTAGTGGGTATTTAATCGCCTATTCCATGGAGTATAAAAAACAGGCAAACCAAAGTTTGTTTGAGTGTGCTGAATCGTTTTACAAAGAAAGAGCTGGGGTGAGCATTACGCCGTTTTCGAAGACATGAGCAGCCGCTCCAGTTTGAGAGAGGGAGGAATCATCGGCATGATTGAAGCTGCGGTCAGTTAGGCGTATTTGTCAATTGTGGGGCCGCACTGATGGTAAGGTGAGAGTGTGTTTGACCAGTGCATCTGAGATGTCAGCTTTTATCCTAAGATCAGACTCAGGATGCCCTCGGACAGACTGGGAAATAATGAGAAGATCAGCCGCCACATCTTTTAAGAAACGCACGCGTATGCAGCCATCTACTAGCTGGCTACCATCCAGGTATGGCACCTTCAATAGAATCTCCCTGTGTCTTTCGATCCATACGAAGGCGTCTAACTGAAGGACATTTTGGATCGCGGCACCCATTACGAACTCTTGATGCCCACCCATCGATGCCTCCGTTTGGAGTGGTGCCGCGTAAGAGGATAATGGACTGCAGCGGAATGGAACCAAGTCATCTTTAGCGACGAATCCAGATTCAATCTCAGCAGTGATGACAATCGTTTTCGTGAGTGGAGACCCCGAGGTGAACGCCTGTCTTTTCTTTACAGCGACATACCACTCCCACTGTGTTGGTGTGATGGTATGGGGTGCCCTTGCCTACAATACACGGTCAACCCTAGTATTGATCCTTGGCACCATGGCAGCCCATCGTTATGTCCATGACATCCTGCAACCACATGTGTTTCCACTCATGCAATGGCTCCCAGGAGCCATTTTTAACAAGACAATGCTCGGTCTCACACGGCAAGGGTGTTACAAGACTGTCTCCGCACTGTTACTACCCTTCCTTGGCCTGCCCGATCCCCAGATGTGTCTCCAATAGAGCATATCTGGGATCATTTGAGATGGCGAGTTGGGGATCCCACGAGTATGTACGAACCAGAGGCAAGGTTACAGCAAATATGGAACGAAATGTTTCAAGTGATCATAAAGAACTTGTATGCCTCAATGCCCGATCGTATCGTATCGTGCATTCGCGCTACAGGGGATTCAACAGGGTATTAAATCTTTCGTTGTTTTGCCTTTTTCTCTGAAGTAAATGATCCTTTTTCTTTGATTTTCTAATCATTTACTTGTATCGAAGTAGTCATTATGTATATAAAATTCCGTTTCATTTTGACGATTCCTTCTTGGTGCGCGACTTCTTTTGTCTATGAGTATATATATACTCATTTTAGGTAAGAAATCAGGGACTCATAAATTTAGGTACATTAGGTAGGTTAAGGTTTTTAGGTAAAAAATTTTAATTGGAAGGTTTTTAGGTGAAGAATATATTTCATTAGTTTAGAAAACAATTTTTTTTTTCAAAATAATTAGTAATTGAGATATCTCGCCTTTCAATTATTCTGCTTTGTTTATTGTTTCTTATTTTAAAATTACAAATTGAATTTTGGAGTAATCCATTTTTACCCAACAAGATACATTGGAGGAGGGTTGGTACCATAGAACTAGTTTAACCCTACAATTCAGTCCCCAGTTTGAATATACATGTTTTGTTTTGATGGTTATTCAATTTATTATTTGTTTCAAATTAGTTTCAAATTTGATTCAATTTTTATTCATCTTTTAGTTTCAAATTTGATTCAATTTTAATTTATCTTTTAGTTTCAAATTTGATTCAATTTCATCTTTTTTACTTAATTCTATAAAAGTCTTTTTTTGTCGTATTTGGATTTTAATTGTTCTCTTACTTTAATGTTTTTTAATGATAAATTCATTTCTTTATCTTATACACACACACACACACACACACATATATATATATATATAAATATATATATATGTGTGTGTGTGCGTGTGTATGTATGTATATAATACATTCAAATAATTACATTTATACAGCAGAAAAATATCTTAAAAATATTTTACAAAATATAATTGAAAGTATAAATAAGATTGATATTTTCAAAGATAGAAGTAAAATTATTAACTATATACAAGATATTTACTCTATTTATATTTAATACTTTGAAGATATTTGTTTAGTTCTATACAGTAAAATGATTTAATTAAAATTAAATTGGCTAATGATAAAATTGAATTAAGAATAACTAGTTCTATAATTCGTGAAAATTAAAATTCTATTTTATCTTGAACTGAGAGAAATTTATATTACACATAATGGGGGAAAAACTATAAAAAATTAAATATATATTTCAAGGTGGTCTTATTACAATAGTTAGCTAAAATTTATGTACTTTTCTTTGAATATACATGTATAAAAATATTTTTTCACATTATTTATATGTAATAATATTCTTATAGCTTTTCAATTTAATTTTAATATAGATAATATGCTAGAGTTAACACGTTTTCCTCATCATATTGAAATGAGATTAAAACTAACGTAAATTTCTATGAAACAGATTTCTTTGTTATTAATTTTTTTGGTTATGAGCAATAATTATGTAAAGACTGATAATTTTCTTTCCCATAATAAGTAAAGTATTTTAAAAGTAATTTAAGTTTAATTATTTTTTGAAATATATTATTGACTTCATATTCAGTAATTTCAAATTATTTAATTTGAGTGACAGTTTTCAAATTAACATAAATAAATAATTTCTATAATACCTGTGCAAAGGCTGATTATCCTATTCTTTTTTAAAAAAAGTGATTTAAGACAAAAATTATTAATATATAATATAATATATATATATATATATATATATATATATATATATATATATATTATATATTTTTATTTTTATGGTTTCTTATTTCGTTTTATTATTATTACTTTGCTTTCCTATTTTTTTTTTTACTTTTGGCTCTTTCTTTAACCCGTTCTAAATGCTTATTTTTATTATTATGAAGTGTGCATGTTTTTGAATATGCAATTCAACACATTTTGATCATAATTTTATTGTTTGTTTGTCATTTATAAGGTTTGGTTTGTAAATTTTTGTTTGATTTTCAAAATATTTTTTTTAATTTTATTTTTGGTAATTTTTGTAGCAATTAGTTTATTTTTCTTAGTTGTGTTTGCTTTAAATATTCTTAAAATGTACTATATTATTGCCCCTATATATATCTCTATATCTCCTCTATTAGTAAAATTCTAATTAAAAAATAAAATAATGTTTTAAAGATGAAATCAGTGAAACATTATAATTTGCAGTAACCATAAAATTGTATGGATATTTTGCTATTCTAAGCTTTTGAAATAATCTCTGTTACTCAGTAACGCAACTCGGATATTGATTGCAAAGCTAAAAAATGTATCATTTAGCTCATTTCCATCCTACTGACTACTTTAAACAATGTTATACACATAAAAAACTGCAATCGGTTTTTATTATCTAATTCATTAAATCAATATATTTTTATTTTCGAGTGTAAAAATATTAAATAACAGAATGATAAAAAGCATAGTAGTCGATAGAAGTTTGAATGTTGTTTGTTAAATTTTGAAATTCTATCGAATTAATGTAAAAGTAAATTATCTTGAGCAATTTATTAGATAGCAAAAATCCTCTGAGTGTTATTAATGTGCATAAAAAATATTAAGTTTTGGGCTGCTTGGAAATAAAATAAGCAATGTATTTCTTGCTATGGAATAAATATCTAAAATTTAAATTTGTGCAATAGCTTTTTTTTAATAAAACTGTTAAAATGCGTTAATAAAGCAGAGCAAAAAATATCAAAATCGTGTGAAAATATCATTTCATTTGTTTCTTCTATTCTGCCCGTATTGCCTCTCCTATTCACTCTATTGAATCTCTTCTACAACCATAAAATGCGTTGTTTAAAATATGTTTGCACATTTAATACTAAAACAGTACAATTTGTATAAGAAGAGTAAGAATTCAGTACATAAAAATAATTTTATGATTAAATAATCATCAAATTCCTTGCTATTCTTTATAATCTTTGAGTTCATACTTATTACAAAACTGTCACATATTTCAATAAATTATTTATGGAATATACGAGAATTATATTCACAGGCTGTCAAATTTTTCTTTAATAAGTCAATGGTTTCCAAGTTTTTGAAAATAGAAAAGCAGCATAATTTGAAAGAATAATCGAACTCTTTTGTCTCCATAAATTAGAAGCTATGTGAAAATGAAGTGCTGAATTCAAACCAATAAAGGAGAATATAACAGTAATAAATTTCTTTTTTATGTATAATTTCTTTCTTTTTCTTTCTTTAAGCTTGTGATTTTGATATTGCAGAAATAGAAGCACTCATTATTTAAAGGGTATAATTACCAATATACATCTTATTTTGCAATCTATAAATAAGTATTTTTTAGAATCAACAAGTTTTGTGAGGGGGGGCAGCTGTTCTCGATCCCTTACGCAAATTTATATTTAGAGGCTATACATAGTGAATTACATTGATATTTGAAACACACATTTATTTATTGATTAAGATTTAAACTAAGCATTAATTGCTCCTTTTTTTCCCTTTACCAATATAGTAAATTTAGAAATAAAACTATCATCTTACTAAATATTTTATATAAAAAATCGAACTGGAAAATCCAAAACCAATTATTATAGAACATATTTTATAACATACATTTTAATTTTTCCTGGAATTTTTTTTAAAAAACAACATATTTTTGGCCTTTCATTGTTGAAAGAACTGAAATGTTAGAAAGACAACATTATTTAGAACTGTTTACACAAATTCGGAACCAATACAACTATTATAATGTTTGAAATTTATCGAAAAGCTTGTTTGTGTGGTCCACACACAAGCTTGATTCACAAAGGAGAATTCACATATTTTTCATTCACAAAAAGAGAATTTTGTAATGATCTTAATCAAAGTGAATCTTGTTTAATTTATTTCACATTTGGAAGAAAAATCTATAGGTGCTTCCTTTTCGCTCGTACTTTAAAAAGCTTTTTTGAAATGCTGTAAAATCTTTCCCAATTTCCTGAGGTAATTCTCAAAAGTAACAAGAAGGAAGAAGAAAGTAACTTGCTTGTCCTTAAATTGATACCTGGAAGGTAACAAATCAGTGACGCATTGAAAATTATTATTCGAAATAATTCTCGAGTCACAACCGAATGTTCATACTCATTGGTTAACTTCTAGTGTAAATACAAGTTACTAAATTTTTTTAGTGCTCTTTCGTTAAAAATGCAGATGAGCAATTTACTGCTGTATGCCATTTTTAGTGAATTAATGTTTTTGAAGAAAATAATTTTAATAATTTAATACCAGTTTTTTTATCCATCCCCCTTTTTTTCTATTTTCTATCATTGTATTTTTATTGTATTTTGAGTCTATTAAAAGCACAGTAATATAACCCAATAGATTATGATTATAAGTTTTTTGTGAGTCGGATTGAGTTTGGATAATTTTACGACATTTCTGTTAATAATGCAGCTTGCTAATAAAGATTAATTTATATGTCTAATTTTAAGATAAATACAAATTATTTTTATATAATAGGAAATTTATAAAATTAAAATACTGGTTTCGGTTTTACTAATTATTTAATAGTTTTTAGGATACTTTTAAATAAGATCTCTTAGAAGAAGTCTTTCAGTTTCTCAAAATAAACATTTATATTTTAGTGCACATGTTTAAAATCTATAGCTATGAACAAATATTATACAACGTATACACTGCAACAAGCTACCTTACTACAAGCAAACTATGTTTCTGTCTTCGGATTACCTTTATAATGTAGGATAAACAGTGTCATGATTCCTTATCATGCGTCTTTTTATACATTTTCTTAACATTTATAAATGTAACAATTCTTCATCTTACTTATCGAAAGAATTTAAAAACTGAAATTGAAACAGTGTTTTGATAAAATACTCCCGACTGAATACTTTGATTTAAGCGCTATGTCTGTTCACAAAAGAAACCGTGTTATTTGAAATTTTGTAAATATTGATGTTCTCTCCAATTGAAATCATTCTTGATAATCAAACAAATAGGATCATATATTGAGTACTGAAGTACAAAACGTTTGAGAAAATTCTTCGTTCTATCTCACTAGACGTTGCAAGTAGTTTAGTTACATCAGAATGTTAAGTATCCTTAAAATGCAGAAAGGGAAAGAAATTCATTAAAATTCATTTCTTAGTTTTCAGCATTCAGCTTTGACTAAATTTTATATTCATAACTATCGTCAATGATGCTACTTTCTAGGAAAAAAATTATTTTGTTGATCTAACACAAAATGGATTAAAATTCAATTTATTGATGATTTCTAACTTTCAAAATAGTCAACAGTGATCGTCTTTGAGACCTTGATCAAATATAGTATGAATAATATTACCCGTCAGTCTTTGGATCAATAACTATTTAGTTTTAAAAAATCATTAAAGAAAATTGATTTTCAATTATTGCAAAATTAATTTTTTTCTCAAAATTTCTTTTATAAGTAAGTATAATAGTGGTTCAAAAAGTTCTTATTATCTTAATGTTTGATTATTTATTAATGGTTTCACTATGAAGCAACACGAGGGCAATGAGGAACTGGCTTCGTAATTTTAAGCCTCGGACATATGACGAGAATGAATCCTTAGCTGGCATTACCTTCTAAAACCTTCTACATCTTGACAACGGGAGGACTTGGAACATCGACATATTTAACAAACATCAAGCCTGCTACAGCATTAGTAGCTTCAGAGCTTAATTTCACCAAACAAAGGATATAAAATTGCCAAGAATTCGCGACCTTGACCACTAGGCTACCACGCCCACATTTGTTTCCCCATATGAAGACCTGTTTTTGTTGATAGATAGCACAGCTGAAGAAAGTGGTTACTAACATTCAGCATTTCTACCTGTTTGACACATCATAAGAAATTTGACACTTTTTTCATACGTTAGTTTTGATTTGGCAGGCATTGTTGTCGGATAAAAATGCTGTTGCTGCTATTGCCTAGTTGTTGTCGTCTTTGAGACCTAGACATCATATACACCGGTAACCAAACAACAATCGAAATATTGGGCGGCTTCAGGAGAATTTATTCCAAATATAGGGATGGTGAACAAAAATATTATGAGGGCAATTTTTTTTTTCTTTTTTAGGATACGAAGGACGTCGAACTCGTAGTAGTCATAGGTAAAGTAAAATCTATTATTGCTGTTATATAAGTCCTTATGAACGTGCTCGTAACATCGAAACTTATTTATTTTTAGTAAGCATCAGGACTCCTTAAATAGCTGTTTAAGTCTCAGTTACTCGTATCGTGATCACGACGCTTTTCGCACCTATAAGATATTCCGTCATAAATTTTCCGACCGATGACACCATTTTCGCCATTTTTGGAAGGAATGCATGAGAGGAAACTAAACATTTTGATTTCTTCTTTATTTCTGGGGCATAATAACGAACCCAGGTCTCCCTGATCGTAACAACTCGATGCAGCAACAATTAAATTTTGATTAAGCAGCAAATTAATATCAAATCAATACTCACTCATAAATCAATATCAAATTTGTTTCGGCTCCATTTAATAGATGTTAACAACAATTGACCTTAATTATACCATCTGTGATCAAATAGAAATATTTATGAACCACTCTCATATCATTTACCATAATACAGTGAATTATCTCGTCCTCCTTTCAAATTTCCTAAAATCAGTTCTTTTGAAACCTTTTTTGTGATTATAAGGATATCTTACTCCAAAAATAAAATCATTCAGACGTTCGTTAATGCTTACATTTACAACTCAAAATATTCGTCTTGTTTTCTAAGCAATTTTTGTTAAACATCAAAAGTGTTATCATGATTTTATAACTATTAAAATAATTCAAGCAATTCTGATTTCATGAAAATGCAAGTTTAAGAAACTATTTATTATAAAAGTTATTAAAAAGTTTACATTAAGTATTTAAATTATTACTGGCTTTGATATAAATTGCATTGTTCTTTATGCAAACAAGTACATTTGACTCAACAGAACTGAACAGTAAAAGGCTTAAGTGATTTCAAACAATTTTGTTTTCAACGTTACTCAAGTCAAATAATTTTATTGATATAAATTACTTTGTTCTTTATATGAACAAATACATTTGACTCAACAGATCTGATCAGTAAAATGCTTAAACGATTTCAAACAGTTTTGTTTTCTACGTTACTCAGGTCCAATAATTTTACTATTTCGGAATAAATATAATAATAAATTCAATCAGCATAAAAATAGAGCTTTTCTGTAAACTATACTTATTTAGAAAAACTTCCAATTACTTATGTAATTAAATTTTCAAACTATTTTTATCATATATAAATATTACGAAATGACTTTCTTTCATTCCTTTTGATATTAAAATATTTAGTAGCTCATTTCCGATTTATTTAATGTGGTCATGGCAGCCAGTGGTCATAGACGTTTTTTCAAAGCTGGCGGATTTCACCGAGAAGTGGGTTCGACCCCAGATGCCACTGAAAATCAGCCGTATGCTGGGGCTGATGCACGTTAAATCGCTTGAAACTGAAATTTCTCCTTTTATGAAAATGATTGGGTATGGTGTGGAACTTATGAAAGGGAGTGTCAGCTCAGGTGTCATCCTCGTCTCTTGACCAAGGTTCAAAAGTATGATGTATGTCTCCAATTGCCCTCGTGTTGTTTCTAGTGCGGCATTAATGAAGCCAATCAACGCTGTTAATTAACGGTGTAATTCCTTTCTAGGAAATTCAATGTCAGAAAAAATTATTGATACTAAGAATAATAACTATATTTTATGTGAGCAATTTATTTTACTAAAAAAAAAATTCTTAATATCTATCACGTGTTCAAAACAAAGATTGGAAAGAACAAATTTCTTAAACCCCAACATAAATAATAAATATTGCCATTTAAAACAAAATTTCATAGTTTCAGATGTTTTATTGCAGATTACATTTAAATGTATTTAATTACGGACCATTTTGGATGAAGTTCTTCGAATAATTAGTAATAATTTATAAAAAGACAAATTCCTTTGTCTAAAAATTCATATAATAAATCTATATAAAAGTTATATGCTACATATTTTTTGGAAAATAAAGGCTTTGAAAATTGACATAACTATTTCTTTAAAATCGATATTTGATAAGAGCTATTTTTTTCCATAAAATTTAAGAGAACTGTAAGTGGAAAGTAAAATGTAAAAAAAGATTTAATTTTCACTTCTTCAAACAAATATTACCATTAAAATATATAATGTGAATGATAAAGTTTTTGTGTAATTTAATGTATTTTTATAAGTTGATATTTTACATGATGTTTTTATTTTTGTATTGCAAGCCTCAAATAAAAACATATATAATAAAAAGAAAGTTTTCAGATTAACACTCTTATTTATAATACATAATTAAGTTCTTGAAAATGTTTATTGCATTGTTTATCAATTAAATTAATATAATTTTTAAAAAAATTAACATTTTTTTTTAATAATTTATACATATATTTAACAACTTTCAAAGGAAAT
>BMAW01020370.1:0-11156 GCA_019974015.1 Nephila pilipes
CACCAACTCCCAGCAACCCATTCACATGCATCTTTTACAGTAGCAGAAACAGGCACTATGGGCTTTTCATCAATATTAAAAATCAACTTATCCACTAATTGTTTTCTGTAATACCCTTTGAAGCATTTTATAATGGCCATTACAAGGGACTATAGAGCTGCCGTAATATTTGGTGGAAAGAAGTAAGCCTCTACAATTTCCAACTTTGTAACAGGTTTAAGTGCAGAGCTGTTGTCAATTAAAATAGTAATGTTTTTCATCCTCAATTTCATATATTTATCTAGTTTCAATAACCCTCCTCTAAATATTTTTTGTAGTCATCCAAGCTCGTTTGTTCGCAGTGTAGTCTACTGGCATGTTCTTAATGTTTTTAAAACATCTTGGCTTCTAAGGATCTTCCAATTCTTTTAATTTATCTATATTTGTACACAGCAATATTGTTAACCTCTGTTTGGATTTTTTACCCCCTTTACAAGTTTCTACTTTGAAAGCTTATGTTCATTCAGGTAACATCTGGAAAAATAAACTCGTCTCATCTGCGTTATAGGCATTATCAACGGAATATTTTTCAAAAATTTCACACATTTCCCTCTGACGCCGAGTACGTACGTCATCCAGCGCACTGGTTTTTCTTCACCATGTAACCCAGGGACAGATATCCCATGTCGGTCTCAAAACCTTGTTAGTTATGCATTGCTGGCTTTGAAATCAGGTTTCCTCCTCCTACGTGCAAATTTTCTGGCTTGCTTTCAAATAATTAGTTTATTTAAAGATACATTCGAAGCCCATTTTTTTTCTAAGCCATTTAAACGTGGCAGCATTTATTTCGTCTTGTAAAGCTGTCTTTAGCCTCTTTCTTTGTGGATCGATATCATTAGAGTTGAAAACGTTTTCAATTTCTTTCCGTTTCTTTAAAATTGTTGCAACAGTTGATTGTAAAAATCGGTATTTGTTTGCAAATCTGAGCTTGTTACATACCTCTATCCATATCTTTTATAACGTTGAATTTCATTTTGAAGGATATTTGTTTTCTTAGAGCCATTTTTATCGATTTTCTCTGAACAAACTTCATTATAAACACAAAACTCATAAATAAATTAATGAAAATCTTCAAGTATAGTAAGAGAATAATTCTCAATTCGAATTACCGTAATTGACACAATTTATCGGAGGTTAAAACTCTTATGATACTCCAGTGCAGACAAAAGAACGTATCACAAAGTTTACTCTCAGACGATTCAATGTTTTATCTATCACTTCCGCTGAAAGGAATCCTCCACCATTTTTCGAAGAGAAGGGGTGGGAGTAAGTTTCAATGTTGTGTTCGCCAGGAAATGTAAATTCTATTTGTTCTTTACAAGAAATGCACTTTCTCGTTACTGTAGTTACATCAGCCGGAGAAATGCAAAAACTTCGATGAAATTTTTTGATAGAAAGTGTAAGTTGAGAACCCAGACAAATGGTCCAACCACATTTTATCTACACTTTCTTTGTATAGCGTTTAATTAGTACACATCAGTTGGACTTTGAAAAAAAAAATATCGTGATAGATAGGATATTGTGATGGAAGTAAAAATATTACCATCGTTGTGGAGAAATTTATTGTTGTAAAAAATATCGCAATGTAGAGAACTGCTGAACACTAATCTGAAGGAAATTAAGCCAGGACTATAAAATAAAATATCGTAATAGAGAGAATTACGGTTATAGTAAGGTGACCAATCGTCCTCTTGTAGGAAGGACAGTCCTCCTTTTGCAGGTTCTGTCCCTCCTCAAAAAGTATCCTCCTTTTTGATATTTAAAAACTAGTATGTTAATCTCTGTATTCAGAGTTGCCGCGCTAAACTGTTGCGCAAATGTTGAATACAAATAAATTTTAGGATATTCGAAAGCTAGACGACTCGCTGTAACACCTACTATAGAGCGTGTTTTACAATTATTTGAGCCTTTCCGTTCATGGGTTTAAAGTTTAGATAAATGGTCAAAAATTGTTGAATCTTTTTTTCAATTATGAATTATCGGAGATATTAATGTATGTTGTACTTAATCAGGCATATATTTTCCACAAAATGTCTCAAAAGATTGAAATTGAACATATTTCAATTATAGAAGTTTAATCTTATTAGTCAGCTATAGAAGAAGTCTTGTTTTGTTCGATTTTGTCCTTCAATATAAATCACGATTTGAAGAAAAATTTATTCCTTTAATTATAAAAAGAAAATTGTCAAACTTAGAGGAAACAAATCCGAGTAAAATGGAAAACTTTACCAAAGAAATGCAGAATTTTTATCAAACATCTTTCCAATATGGGGTACAATGGTCTGAAACAAATATCACAGGAAATAAGAGTTTTCAATGGTGTTTTTTTTACTTCATCGTAAGTAAATTGGGCAGATATTGAAAATTGTGTTAATTGTTTATGGAAAAAAAATACCTGTCATTAAAACCGATGACAATTGTTTGTTTAATGTAGCAGTTGAATGAGTTTTTCAATTGATAATGATTTTTGGACAAGTGAGAAATCAAGATTAAATGTTGATACTTTAGGTACAGCACTTACCATAATTCAACATGAAGGATATCTCTTGCTCCGAAATTTCCAATATATTGTTAGGAAATGATATATTGACAAAAAATATCCATTCAATGGAAAAATACTCGATTAATTAAATAATTGAAATGGATGTAAGTATAATTAGTGTATTTTTGTTTGAATTAATAAAATGTTTCATTTATTTACTTTGTACTTTTTTCTTACATTTTTTCATCCTCCTTTTCATTGTACCTTTTGGTCACCTTAGTTATAGAGGATATCGTTGCAGCAAGATTATACTGTATATATATATATATATATATATATATATATATATATACAATTTTACTTTGTAATACTTGAAAACTTTTTAGCGATATGTTTTTCTCATACTGATGGAAATAGTAAATTTACTAGATTAAACAAATTATTATTTTCTTAAAATCGTTCCAGAAATTGGTGGAGCGTCTTATAGCCCGTAAAATGTTATTTCCGAAAAGATGTAAAAGCATTTATTCCTGTTGAACTTTTTTTTTGATCAAAAGTGTAAATATAAAAATAGGCCATTAGAATTAAAATGAAATCAGACGAAAAGAATTAAATTTTTATCTAATATGTTCCTACTACTAAAATACTCGTAGCTTTTATTTTGTTGTAATAAATGAAAGACAACATCAACAACTAAGCGTGGAATTTAAATACATTAAAAAAAAGTACTATCTTTAGAAATGACAAATTTAACGATCCTAACACTATGAAACAGAAAAAGAATTTTTTTTTCTTAAAAAAAAACTTACCTGTAGTTCAATAATCAGTTACTAGAATTCTTTCCATCAAAGATTGGTAGAAAAATGCATTTATCGCTTTTAAAATCATGTTAACCCGAAAAAATGTCAATGCAGAATCATATCAAATCTGTGGCTTTGGTGGTGGTGTTATAGTTGCTATTCTTTTGAAAAAATATATTTAATGTTAATCTTTTAGCGCGTTATGGACACATAAACAGAGTTTTCGACACTGGAATCAATACACAGAGCTCTAAACATAAGCCTATAATATTTACATCAGAATAAATAAATTTAAAAAATATATTGAATAACTTTTTACCTGAGTTAAAAATTACACAAAAGAGAAACACTTTTTGGCGAATAGGAAATGACTAGGAAAAACTTTCGGCAAGAGAGGAAATGTTAAGACTGGATTTTAATATAAACTGGTTTTACATGTTCTTATACAGCTGTTCTAACAGCAAAAAGTTGACTTGTCACGATGATCAATTCCTTAGCTACGCTCCTTAAAAAAAACTGTTTAATTTAAAGATAAATTAAAAACCTCTGGTTTGATGAAATATCATGAATAATGCATAAGCCAACTTCTACAGCTTTACACAAAAATATTTCACTCTTGCAGACGGATGAGAGGGGGAAAAAAATTATGCAGCTAAAAAAAACGTTAGGAATAGTTACTCAGGGCGACATCTATTGTGGAGAAAGGAAACTACTCGGGTTGACTCACGATAGTCTTTTAACACATCAGGGATAAAATATTAAAAGAAATTTAGGGGGTGGGGGGATCTTTTTAAAATCTGTTACATATTTACACACCATTCTGTATAATTTTTACACACCTAATAATGCTTTGAATCTAATGTTTAGAAAGAAATGAAAACCTTGATCAAATTGTAGACTTACCATATGTCCGGGATTAGCCCGAACGGTCTTTTTGTTTTAGCGCTTTCCGGTGTAAGGCCTGGTATTGCAAAAATGTCTGGGGTTCGATAATTTTATACCTCGCAAGAATTTTTTTTTACAGTGTTGGGCCTTTAATTATTTATCAATGTAGATCTGATATTGGGAGCTAATTCTATCACACCAACAGAAACGTTTCAGACATATTTTAAATTAATTTGTCAATTTCAAGAAAGAAAAACCCATTAATTGATACCATCTTCTGTTGAAGAATTTCTGGGCACTCTAAAATAAAATAATGATGTCCAGGAACAAAAGTTTTTTTCAAGCGTAATTATTTTTTATAATTCTAGAATCCAATACTTAGAGTTGTGGAGAGATAGCTTTGATAAGGTTAATAAGCTTCAGAGTGGATAAATTTACGAACTGAAAATTAAGAAGAGAGGGCACAAAGTTGTTAATGAAATTATAAAAAATTCCATAAATGTTGCTGATCTATTTTAAAACGTAGATTGTTGAACTAGAAAATTCAAAATTAAAGGGTAGGTTGTAGTTGAAGTTCCAGATGTTTTTCAATTATGTGTAGATTTGGTCTGCAGAAAGAGGTAGATTTTCAGTATCTACTGTTAAACATCCAATAAATGTTAAAATTAATTCAGAACATACTCGTTGTGAATGCTATGGTGTAATTAAAATAACTAATTTCTGAAAAAATTAATGTCTAATGAAATATGCAACTGAATAAATAGTTTAATGTTTCAGTAAATTGTTAAGACGTTTAAGTAATTTCAAAAATATCTCCTTTGTTGGACTCAAAAAATACGGTAAGCAACGAATTGTCCTTCATTTAGATGGGAAAATCTAAGTAACACACAAATTTTCTATTAGAAAAACATACTTCCATTCAAAGAAATCTTTTCAATTTTAGGAGTAAGCGAGAAAATCGCGCAACAAAATTAAAATTATATTTTAACTCAGCCCTCTTATTCGTGCATTTTACAAATTACGGATTGAATATTTTAATTTTCATGTGTCGATAAATGTATTGAATTCTCTTTTGTTACATTTACTGCAATACGTTTCTTTCTTTTTAAAACATATACTGTTGGAACTCATGACTATATATATAAAATGTATGTATAGTCAGGTAAATACATTTTATATATAAGTATCGATATGCAATGGACAAAATACTTCTACGTTAAGTTTCAGTTCAGTAATAAACTAATTCATTATTTCGCTTACCAGTTTTATTAAGTGTCAGTAATGTTCACAAACACAAACATAATGTAACCCTTTTGCTCATGTGCGTGATGATG
Organism: Nephila pilipes; assembly: GCA_019974015.1. NCBI lineage: Eukaryota > Metazoa > Arthropoda > Arachnida > Araneae > Nephilidae > Nephila > Nephila pilipes. The sequence continues at coordinate 5,541 of BMAW01020370.1, forward strand.
ACGTCAGGTAAAATCTCCAATGCTATATTTTTAGAGCGAACCGCGAGAGCACCTTGCAATACCGAAATTGTTTATGTAAAATCCTCCTCTGTGTCCTCTTGTGAAGAATTAAACTTCTTGGATTACATCACGATGTTCTTTCATAATTTTTTGGGATAATACTTTTTTGGATTTCCTTCATTGCTTTTACAGAATTTTGTAAGAACTCAGGAAGAGAAATAGGTGAAATTTACTTTTATTTTGAAAATTATTCAATTTGGGACTCAGAAAACCCCAAAATCTGGCAACCCTGTGGAATAAGAACAAGAAAAGTGAGATATATAGAATTTAGAAGTTGTATAAAATGGATGTAGAAAGCATTAGGAAATTAAAAACTCCTACCAGGAGTAATTTTACTAGAGCATTATAGAAAACATCAGACATTTTAGAAATAGAGGACACTGATGTTTTGCTGGCACAGATTGTTTTACAGACTTTAAAAGATTTAGATACGAAGATTTTATCTAATTTGAAAAGCGATTCAACGTGCACGCAAGAGAGTTTGGATAAGGAATGAAGCACTTACTGCTTACAAAGATCGGTTTTTAGAAATAAAAACGAACTTATAGAGACGCTTGAACGTTTTGAAAAAAACCAAAATAAAAATTAATTGTAAAAAAATAAATCGTAAAATAAAAATAAAAGGATCATTCGATAGTTGTAATCGCAAATTTAAACTTCCAGTTTTGGAATTAAAACAATTGAATGGAAACATTTAGGAATGGCTCAGTCAGTATAAAGTGGGGTCGGTATAAAAAGATCCATGAAATTTCAGAACTAGTAGACGCGTGAGCGGATGATAAATTTTAGTACTTAATTTATTCAACACTAAAGGGTTTACCAGCTAGACAGTTCAAAACTTTCCCTCCAACAGGGCAAAATTACGAGGCAGTTGCAAAATGTTTGGCAGAGACGATTTGCTGATCGATATTTGCATTAGAGAACTGCTTTCAGCGGTTGTTGTTAATAAAGCAAATTCTCAAGGTCAAAAATATTCTGTAGTTGAACAGTACGCCGATACTCTAGAAGGGCAATTGAGATAAAACTCATTAGGCGTGTTGAATGATAATTTTTCTGTAATTCTCCTTATCTATTTGTTGAGTTTTGCTTACCAAATCATCTTTTAAAATTTTTCGAACGGCACTCAGAATGAATTAATCACTACAGAAACTACAAGAAGTGATAGGTTGAAGTACCTTTTATATTTTCTTGATAAAAATTCCATTAAGTACAAAAATTTTATACCTCGCTCTTCTTTCGATTTGGATAGCCACAAAAAGAAAACGATTACTCATCATTCTAGAGAAAAGGGAAATAAAGCATGGGTTGCTGATTAATTTAAAGGCTCCTGATGATATTCTCTGACATATGATTTGAAAAATAGATAATGCGCTTTTTGCGATAAATCGCATAAAAGTCAGGACTGAAGGTTCGCGAACAACGTAACATACGGGGGGGAAAAGAAAGAAAAGAAAAGAAAATGAAAAAGAAAAAAAAAAAAAAAAAAAAAGGAAGTTCGTTTAAACCAGGGATCGCCAAACTTTTTTGATCATCGCCCCCCCCCCCCAACACACTCACAAATTTTATAATTCTCTTTTCGACTCCCTCTATAAAAATGATAAAGAAAAGGGAAAAAATTACCTGTTCTTTAAATGATTTATTTTGCTTTGACAAAATCAATTTTTACATAAATTAGAAGGATGTGCTTGATGATTCTTGGCTAGATTAGCAATATTTGGAATGAAATTTGTTAGTTTCAGTCTTACATCGTCTCGGAGTTCCACATTCAATTTATTTCTGTGCTTTGTTAAAATAAAATTAACATGACTGAAGCCAGATTCAAATATCTATGAGCTATGCCGCATTACAAAGTTTCGGATATTTTTGCGAAATATTTATATTCGTCCAAAATTTACTCACAGTTACATTATCAAAAGGTATCTTTGCTTCAAGGTCAACTATTACACCCATTGTCATAAACATTTACGCACCAAAAAGTAAGAGGGGGACTTTTACGAAACTTGGCATGAAAATACTTGCCAGACAGATATGTAAATGATTAGAAATGCAGCTCGATTGCGCATTTTGTAATGCCATCAGAGGGCGTTGAAATTCATTCTCCTTGTATTATAAAATAAGTAAGCAGCGCTTGTTTGTGTCTATTTAATCTGTTCAAGAGGGACGCATTTAAACTAGAGATACCATTACGCCACCATAGGAGACAATATGAGCAGCTGTCAGAGTTCAAGAAGGGAAGAATCAGGAATGATGGAAACCAGGAGGTCAGCTCAGCCGGTAGCTCACCACCTAAACCGTGTGATTTTACCGTGAGGAGGTGTTGGGACCAGTGGACAAGAGAGAGGTCTGTTACACGGCGATCAGGCTCAGGACGCTCTCCACAGACCAATAGTCGAGAAGACCGTCGCATCATACGACACGCAAGTACGACATTATCTTATGAAGAGCTATCGGAGACAGATCTCATAAGTCTGAACCTCGTTCAAGTGACGAGAACTACACCTGAGCTGGCACCTCCGTCTCCAAATTTCTGCACCATGCCCTGGGGAACTTAACAGGTTTAACGTGCATCAGCCCTGCTATACGACAACCTTTAGTGGCAACATAATTCGAAACCACGACCCGTCACAAACAACCCCGGCCGCTAGTTTGCGACCATGTTCACTAAGGTATCGCAGCCTAGCGTCATAATGAAAAATGTAAAAAAAAAAAAAGAAAGAAAAGAAAAGAAAACAATAATTACGATTTTCTTTTCTCTAAATAGACTTCAAGACACAGTAATGGAATGTAAAAATATAGCACCTTAACTTTGAAAATTTTCAGATTTCCTTACTACAGAATCATACCTACAGTTTTTCTTCCTTCTTTCGAAACGAAATTATTAGCGATATTATGAATTTCTCTATGAAATCGTATTATTAATTGATTGATTAGTTCTTATAAACGTCGCACTAGAATCAACACGAGGGCAACTGGTGACAGACTTCATAATTTCAAATCTCAGTCAAGTAACGAGAACGACACCTGATCTGGCACCTCCCTTTCCTAACTTCCACACCACGTTAATGGGAAATCTTGGGATCCAGACATATTTAATGGGCCCCAGCCCCTGCTACACGGTGAATCTTTAGTGGCATCAAGACTCGAACCCACGACATGACGAAAACCACCGGTCGTGAGTCTGCGACCATGACCACTAGGCTACCGAGGCCACACGAAATTGTATCAAATGCAAAGGATTTAAAAAAAAAAAAACCGGTTGATGATTGTTATATATTTTTCTATAGCAAGCATGATAAGTTATTTAAAGCTTAAATAATCGATTGATATCATTTTGTTCATCTTATGTTCTTGTATTTAGTTGCTAGCTCCACTGAAACTAAATGGTCCAGAAAAGAATGTTGCCCAAAATGTGAAATCACTTAACTGAAAACAAAAATTCGGTTATCTGTTGGAAAAATTCTATAGTGACTTTTCTTTTCTTTCTTTCTTTTTTTTCTTTTTTTTTTTTTTTTTTTGGACTGGTGGATAGAATGAATTTCTCTCTCTCTCTCCTCATCTCTCGATTGGCTTTGTTTTCGTCGAGTCGGGGATTCGCGCCCTGATGCCACGTAAGACCTGCCGTGTAGAGGGGCTGATGCACATCAAATCTGGTCAAGGTCCCATGTCCACTCATGGCTTGGTGGGAAGATTGGAAAGGGAGATACAAGCTCAAGTGCCGTTCTCGTTTCTTGGCCAAGATTCAAAATTACGTGGTCCCCTGTGCATCTTGTTAGTGCGACATTAATAAACAATCCCGCAGGTTCTTTCTGACAACTGTCGTAACACAAGAAGAATTAAGAAAACTTTACAGGACAAAGCTCGAGCATCCTTTGTATAGTCCAGACTCGGCACTTTTGGATAACTATTATATGCTCGGACTACAGCAAAACGCATAAGATGGTGAAAGAACTCGTACTCACTTCGCTTCACACTCGTCTGACTTCTTTTCATCAAACCGTAATTTTAAAAAAATCTTGAGAAAAATGTACAGATCTTGAAAGAGAGTGAAAAGAAAAATAACGTAGGAGAAATTTGGGTAAGTAATATTTCAGGAAAGATCTTTTTAAAAAGTCTCGTTTATATTCGATCCGTCCGTGGGTTTCCATTATATTCTAATAAAATACAGGTTATTCAAAAATATTTTTCTAATTTCAAAATTCCATATTTTTTATAAATAAATGACACAGAATGGTAAGTAATATATGAATGCAAAAGGAAAAATGTAAAAGTTTTTTTTTTACAAGTATTCGATATAACTTCCTTTTGTTACTTGTATAATGTCAAGGCGGTATGTAAAATCCTGCCAAACCCGTTATAAAGTGACAGTGGTAATTTATTATACAGAAGCCGAAATCCGTTGTTTATGTTCAAATGAGTTTATGGATAATGGTGGCTTTGTCTTTCGCAAATCCCAAAGGAAGAAATCGCATAGGGTGAGACTTGGGAATCTATATTAGGGGACTTGGATGGCCAGCTGTGTAACATGAAGTCATTTGGTCCACTGCGAGGTAGCCTCGCGAAAGCTTCTGAAATAACTTTCGTAAAACAACTTCATGAAGAACACACAAGGAGGGGGGGGGAGCATCTATTTTTCGCAGTATAAAACTTCCTCAGTTTTCCTTTGTATTCATGTATTACTTATCCTTCTGTGTCGTTAATTTTTGAAAATAAGTAAATTTGGAATCGGATGAATCAATTTGAATTGCCCTGTAGTATCCAACCTCTTCTCATTTGCTCAGTATATTAATTCTTGTTAGCCAAAAAATGGAAAGAGAATATCAACACTAAAAGAAAAAAAAAACGCTGTTGATTCTGAAAATAATCAACAAATTTTATAGAAGAATAGAGATATAGAAGAATTCTACACTTCGAAATTTTAATTTTCCCATATGATATTTTCCCATAAAAAAAATAACAAATTAGTAACCACAGAGAAAAAGAGCACTAAAAATCAGAAAATGGAAGAAATAGAAAAGCTCTTCTAGGGATTTTGTTTTATTAACGTCGCCCTAGAAACACCTGAGCTGGCACCCCCCCTCCTTACTTCCACACCTCGCCAACGAGAGGACTTTGGGCCCCGACAGATTTAACGTGCATTTGCCCCGGCTACTCGGCGGGTCTTTAATGGCGTCAAGGCTTGAACCCACGACTCAACGAAAACCGCCAGCCTCGAGTACGATGCTTCAACCACTAAGCTACAGCGGCCAAGCTCTATATGGGAATTAGGGAAGGAAAATGGAGGGAAAAAAAAGAATAAAAAAAGAGGGAGTAAACCGCTTAAAGGAAAATAAAAAGTTATAGAGGAGGGAAAGACGAATAAAATTTCTTGATGCAACTGTTGGTAAATGTCAGCCAAAACATTTTTTTCTACGTAAATCTTTCCAACTGAAATTTTTGAATTCGTAAGCTGTTTAGAAAATTATATTAAAAATATTTTTAAAATTTTTTAGTTCAAAACGGTTATCATAAGAGCAGTCTAATGGAATTGAAAATGAGATCACTGGAGCGAAATCACAA
>BMAW01020381.1:0-20269 GCA_019974015.1 Nephila pilipes
ATATATTTAATTCCACTAATGAGGGAGAAATGAATATCTGAACAATTCTTTCAGTGTGCTGTACATTTATCATTACTTCTTTTTCAGCTTATTTTGCAGTTTTTCCACACTATTTCATTGCAGTATTTTTCTTACCTCAATTATAACATCTTTTATTTAAAAATTTACATTTCCCTAAATTTTGATTAAACATACACATTTACAGCAGTGACTTTTTTTAAGTATAAATAAATTATTATAAAATAAAATAGAAATATTGCAAAACATACAAGAAGATACAGTCAAACCTATATAGTGAACAACTAAGGACCCAATAAAAAGTTCACTATTAGTGAAGATTCATATTATCCCATTTGGTTGAAACACTGATCAGGTAAGGAATTTTCTAAAAGTTGAAAATTGTAGATTACGATAAGGAAAATTTCTTAAATTTTGCTGATTGGTTGGCTCCCTCTACAATATATTTCATTATTTTACCTTAAATAGAAAATGTTTTCCTCTTTTTGGAATTGGTTATTTTACCAATTGTTTTCTGGATACTGTAGAGATGAAAAAAATGTCTTTTCAGTCTTAAAAGCTCAAACGGATATAAAAATAGCAATTGAAAACAGAAAGATAGGATCATCAGACGACACTTCTATGGTTCATTCCACTATTGATCTGATTTTCATAGGGTGGTTTGAAAAGTGAATTTTGTGTAGTGGACCAGTGGATTCCTAGAAAAGATGTGAAGGCTGATTATCAGTTAGAAGACCAGTGATTGGTTAACAGAAATGGTGGTGAGGGTGAAAGAGTGGGTTTGAAATATCAATATAGGAATACTGTATTTCAGGTTTCTAACATGTATGTGTAAAACTACCTTTGAAAAACTGGGAGGGAAATCTATGGAAGAGAAATTTCACTTCAATATAAGCAGATTTTCATTTTCTCAGTTCACTATAAATGATAGTTAAACAAGAATCCAGTTGGGATCAGTAAAATATTCACTATAACCAAAAGTTCACTACATCCCGAGTTCACTGTAACGATATTCAATTGTACTAAATTTTGATTCCTGATAATATACAAACTATATTCTCAATTGACAAAGAAAACTAAATGACTCCTCCCTTAATGTTGGCAAAAATTTAGGAAAAGATACAAATGAAATAGTCACTTTTTATGATGCTGAAAGAAAACTGATTACAGAGGATGCAAGAAAAATTAACACTCAATAGCTAAAAGAAAAATTATGACCATTTTTTGTGTTAAAAAGTGGAAACAATAATTTCTGAAATTAGGTTTTTCTAAAGGGACATAAAACATGTATGGAGAAATTTTAATTTTACAATAATTGCAAAATCAATTAATTAAACCTAAGACCACAACTCTATTTCTATCAAATGGACTTAAAAATTCAGTACAAAAAAAAATTATTGATAATTACTATGAGGAGTTTCAACAAAGCTTTTCAAAGCAAAATATTTTTTTCAACAACTGCATACTATATCAACAATCAAGAGATTGAAATTCACAGGCTTTTTCTAGGTTTCATATACTTTTGCAGCAGATGATTTGGGGTGTAATTTGCACGAAATGTAATGACACTTTTGAACAGAAGTATAAAATCAATTTCTAAGCAACATATTTGAATACATTTGTCAAACTAATTTTACATTACACTAGTGTGACTTATGATTTCATTTATTGCAGCATATGAAACTCTTGCTAAGTAGAATTCATCATCATATAATATTTTAAAAGCAAATCAGGCTAGAAAAAAAATGCACAAACATAGAAAAAGTAATTGTTATAGTCATACGCAAAATGACTTTACCAGGATTAAGAAGTTTATTTAAAATTAAATTTTTCATGCCATTATGTTTTCTTTAACAAATTGATTTTTGGAATGAAAAAAAAAAAAACTTATTCCCAGTAAAAACAATTTACATTACTTCATATTGAGATTTTTTTTTCCTTATAATATTTTTAATAGAGTAATCCTACAGTATTTGTAGAGTTAAATATCAATATTATACAAATACTCACAACTAATGAAAATTGTAAATCCAAAAATATACCTATACCTTCGCCTATAGGATCTGGAGGACCAAGGCTGCGACCAGGAAGCTTGTTTCCAGTCCAACCTCTTTCCAAAGGGCTGAGTTTAAAAGATTTACGTCCAACAGATTTGTCTCGCAACTCCAAAATACGTTTTTCTCTTGCCTCATCTCGGGGTAATTCTTGTTGTCTAATAATTTCTCTCCCTTGAACAATTGGGGCATTTAAACCTGGCCAAATCATGTTTTTCTTACCTTAAAGAAAAATATGAATTATGTATTGCAGAGAAAAAATACAACTATTGCTGTTGAAAAATAAAAATGAAATAAATTTTTTAAATATTATAACGACTCGCTTCTACAACAGCGCCAGAAGTTAAAATGCCTTACTAACTTGTCCAATTAAATGTCTTTTTGACTTAGTTGGTAAGAGCAGACAAAAAGCAACCAACTTTCCTTCGGACCCACTGGTCTAGGGTTCAAAATGCCACTGCCGCTACACGACCGCCACTGTGGTGACTCAGGACGTGATCACTAGAAGGCAGCAAAGCCTATACCTACTGATTGCATATGCCTCCAATGCAAAAAACACTTGCCTCTGTATCTAACTAAAACAAATGCATAAAAATCACAACTAGTGATATTCCAGCTTTGACGCACGTGTCGATGAGAACAGTCAATGGTTCAAAAACATAAAACAGTTCCCAGCCAAAAAAAAAAAAAAAAAAAAAAACTCAAATCAACAAGGAGGGGTTGTTCATCAATTGCAGTAATGGATGAAAAAATAAGCAACCTTCTCTTCAAATACCAATGTTTCTCTTCGTATCATCATGATGATACTGGAGGGGAAGTGAGTGGCGACTCCCCTCTACAACAGTGCCAGAAGTTAAAATGCCTTACTAACTAGCCTGATTAGATGTCTTTTGGCCTAGTTGGTTACGACATGACAAAAAGCAGTCAACTTTCCTTCCGACCCACTGATCCAGGGTTCGAAACAACACTTTTGGATCATGATTGCCGCAATATTAATCTAGTCTCAACACAAATTATTAAAGCTGTAACATAAAGTAAACATAAACAAAATTAAGAAATAATCCTCCATAATGTAAAATATAAACTCCACTGTATTTCCACTATGTTCTTCTCTTATCAAATGCGATTTATTTTATTATGAAATACTTTTATATTTCACTGCAAATGCAATACTTTTATATTTCACTGTAAATGCAGTCTCAAGAAAAAGCTCCTCCATACAAATAGAATCAATTTGACTAATTGAACATTTATAAATGTCACACTTAGAAGAACCATATTGGTTATTAGTAAATGACCTCGTAATTTTGAACCTTGGTCAAGTGACAAGAAAAATATATCCTTAGATATTGTTGCATCGTATACAATCACTTACTTTCACTTACAAAAGAAGGTCTAAATGATGACGCAGGTACTCTAAAATGAAATAATTTAATTTACAACCAGTTATTTATAATATACAATAAAAATTTAAAATTTGTAAAGAAATACACTTATATACTCTATAACAAATAGCACTCAAAAATTACAGAGTTCTTCAAGTTCTATCTTCTTCAAAGTTTAATCATATTGGATTTCTTGACCAACTCTATGGCTCATTGTAGAGAAGTTGTCAGCTTTTTACATTCTGGTGAAAAGAGGGTTCAAACTTCAAGAAGTTTCACCTTATCTCAAGAACCAAGATTGAGTCTAAAAAAACTTCAAGATTCCCAAACAAGCGTTTGGCACCAAATCACCAAATACATTGCCAAGTCACCAGAAATGTCACCAAGCTCCCAACCATCACAACAATAATCATAAATTTATAACAATTTTTTAAGTTTATATATATATATATATCACAGAATATCTTTTAAATGACAAATTTTTTTTTCTCAATAAACTTACCAAAACCAATGACTTGTCCTCTATTTAAATCCCGCTGTCTTGTTCTTCCAGTCGCTCGTCCCCTTCCTTTTTTGCGTCCAGCTGGACTCACACTTGTAACACCTTTCCATAGCTGCTCAGCAGTAACTGTAATAATATTTTTACATTTATGAAATTTTATTTAAACAAGAAAGCTAACTTATTAGATTATAAGTATAATATCGAAATTCTGGAATAAATTTTCACATACACAAATAACTGCCAACTTTAAATGGTTAAAAATTAATAATGTTAAAGTAAATAAAAAGGGTCATAATTGCTTTAAAAAAATTGCTTGGTAAAGCAAGACCCTGCCTATGACTTTAAAGTGCCCATTTTTCAAACACATATATAAACTCTTAACAACCTATAATGAATATTAATTTTTTCAGTAACATACATGTTATGAAATATAAGATGTTTAACCTCGTTCATACATCTAAAATTACTTATATCTGCATGCAATTGTTACTTTTTTTCTCCTTTTTTGCACTTAAAATGTATGTCACTGTTTTAAAATATTTATTTATATGATAATAAATGAAACTTTAAGGATAATTGTAAATAATTCACTGGATTTACTAGATTTAAATTTATTTATATTTATCAATTTACTTTTAAATTGAATGAATATAAATCAAGAAATATTTACAAAAATTCCTTTCCAGTTACAAACTGCATATTTGTACAATGAATTTGAAATATTTTTATAAGATTTTATCATTTTTTTTTAAATTTGAGCAGTTTGTTATAAAATTTCCTTATTTTTAAATTTATAATGATACATTAATTATATGTTTCCTTAAATTACCCCATATTAACGGAGTACTATTCCTTCATTTTACATTGAAACAGCTGTAAAATGCTACAAGGAAAACAGTACACTACTAAGAAATTGAAATGATTTTAAAAGGTTTATGCCCTCAAATATACTTTTCAATTCTCTAAAATCAAAGACTTATAAACTTAAGTTTATTTAGTTTTTAAAACTATTTTCAAATATACTCAATTTAATTTTTAATATAATTATCTTATTGTTTCACAAAAATTGAATTTTATGAAATTTCTATCTTAACTATACTTTTCAAAATCTTTCTATACCAGTAACAATTTTATTCACTAATTTCAGTTAATTTCTATCTTTATGAAATTTCCTGTAATTCTCCTGTTAATAATTTGTCTTTCAAACTAATCACACATACTCTCCAAGACAATTTTTAAAGTTTGAAAACTAACTTTAATAATTAACCACAATTAAAAATATCCTTTAATCATACACTTTGAATTCTATATATAATTTAATTTTCATAATCTTATACTACATTACTATGGGTTAAAAGCATAATTTTAGAAATATATATGAAATTTTGTGCATGTAATTAACATGAAATTTTGTCAGTCTTGTCATCATATAATACAAAAAAAGTGTACATATAGATAGTCAAGTGACAAAATTTATGTGAAGAAAAATATTGAAAATATTTCTATGAATAGAAATATCTTTTTATTATTATTTATTCTCCATATTACTAATCGATTAATTAAGTTGAAAATAAGTTATACTCATGAAATATATAACTAAAAAAATGATAAAGGAGAGAAAAAATTTGTAGAAAAAAAATCTATATGTACTTTAGGAAATTTAAGTTTCTAGGAAATCATTAAGAGCTAATAAAAAAAAATTCAGGATTTTATACAGGTACTTTAACAAATGCATTAAATTTACATACAGTAGTACCTTGAGATAAGAGTATTCCAATATAATTTTTTAGGATAAGAGTTGTCACTAGGTTCTTTATGACTGCTTAAGTGACAGACATCACAACCACCACTTCACTAAAATTCCTGAATATTTGGCATCATTCATTTCACAAGCTTGTCTCAACACAGAAATAATTCTGTCATGTTGAATTCTAATTTTTGCAAGTTCATTTACTTCCAGTTATTTTTTTGAGCCCATATAACTATGAGTTCAAAGACTGTGGTATAAAAATTGAAAAGAAACATCTTGAGAAAGTTAAAACTGGTTATGTATAGTGGTCCTATATAAATTCAGTTCAAAAATATTCTAAAAAGAAGGAAGAAATAAAGCTTGTTGGACAGATTTCTACTGAAATGCCCTGCAATTGAATATGATGCACATGGGGGAAAAATTAAGTTGAGCAAAAGTGAAGGAAATGGGAAAATACCATGTACTTATTGGCTTTGCCTCAATATCTATTTCTTTAAATTAACTTTTATATATATGTATTTAATTTTATTTTGCTTAAATACAATGTTTCAATTCTAAATACATTATAAAAAAAATGTAGCAGTTTCTTTGGGGCTGGAATGAACTAATATTATTTTATTCCGTATCAATTGCAAAAACCAATTTGAGATACAAGTATTTTGATCATGAACGCTGTCCTAGAACAAATTACACTTGTACCTCAAGATATTACTCTGTTGGTTTAAATCCCACTGGTTAGGTTGAGGTTAAACCAAATCCACAAGACAATCCAAGGAAATTTAACATGTATCAGTCCTTTATATAATGAGGTTTAAATGGAATAAGATTCAAAACAACAGATCGATTAAACCACCACCAGCTAAGAGCTCAATGCAATGATCACTCAGCTAATACAGCTGCAGGTACCATTTATATATATGTATAAGAAATTTTCTGCCATTCTTGTCATCACTAATTTCAATGCTTTCCTTTAAATAAATCATGTCTATAAATTTTATGTTATAAAAAATGCCGCAAATGTTCTGTTGGATTTAGATACAGCTACTTTAAAGATATCTACAGTTGTTTTGGAGAATTATACTTAATAGCACAACTTTTGCAACATGAATATTGTACATTATCTTACTGAAAGTAATAATGGTAAGATGCTCATAACTTTATAGCACTTTGTTTATAAAATGCCTAAATATGTTTAAATAATACATTATATTTATTAAGAAATTTTAACTTTCCCATTCAATTAATACTCAAATAATCTCTACTCTATCATACCATCATCACAATCTACACAGTTCAAATAAGATTTCAATCTTGCTTAAAGTTTGGTCTGGGACAAACAATTAGCCTTTTTATGCCAAAAATGTAAAATCTAATTCTATTAAAAAATGCATTACCACAATTTCTTGAAATAATTTGTTATTTTTAAATTATTCAAAAAGAAATTTTTTCGAAAATCATGATTCCAAATTCATTCACTAAAGAAATGTGGGATATAACTTGATAAAGTCAGGCATGATAATTTAATTTCTTCAATAATTTTAAAATATCAGCACTAAAGTGTTTTGAAATTCTACATTATTTTTCAAAAAATTGAGAAACACAAAAACAAAATTCAGACTCATAAGTTAGATTAGATTCAACAATATGTTCATCTCTACATCTATGGTAATGAAAGTTCACATGGTGACTTTGGTGTAATCAATTTGGTATTACTCATTAATAGTATCAAAGTTTTAAGCATTTGATTTTTTTTCTTGCAAAGATTTATTTTTATTCTATGGATCAAATTTCTTAAACATAAATGAATTTTCTATCACATTGAATTCATATTGTTACTAATAAGTATTAAATATAAAATTTATATAAAACAGCAACATATACAATACTCTGCCAATTTCATTGTTTTGATTTAAGATGTGTCATTACATGTTATGAATACATAGAATATTTTTATTAAATATGCAGCAATTAAAAAAATTATACAATAGTTTTAAAACACAACTTATTCTGTTCATACTAATTCATTACTAATAGTATAACATTTTAAAATTTACTTTAGTTTTATTAATTATTTACAGATGTTTTTTTATAATATAAATGTACACATTAAGCAAACAATAGACAAATGTTTTTTGGAAGTGCATATTCTTAATTGCCACAAAATATTTTCACTATCTAAGAGCTGAATCCAAGAAGCGAAGAACAAAAATTATCTCAGTTTATATATCCATATCAAATGGTTTCACTAGTTCTTGATACGTAAATATGTGTAACAAGTTTTAAATAATATCAAACTCATTTTAAAACAACAACAGAAAATTTCGAAATAAGTTACATAACAAAAGACGTATCTAAAAAGATGAATAAGTAATACTGTACAGCAGTTCTAAGAGAAAAATCTTAATCTCCCAAACTTATAACTAATGAATAATACTTCTCAATAAATTTCTTTGGAAAATCATGATAATTACTTCTGGATAAGAATGTATGACTGAATCGTAAACTGGTTACGATAGGTAAGTAAACTTCTAGCTTTTTATTTGCAACATTTGATGAATTCGAAACAGAGCTTGATAAATCTGAAAATAAAATTATTGTAGGTTAATGTGAGAACAACTGTTATGTGATCTGAAGCAAAATTTAATAAGTTGTTACAAAATGCAAAAACAAAGCAATGCCATAAACAAAATTATTCATACAACGAAATGATCCAAGAACTGTTAAATTATTAAAATGCTTGCATAAATTTTGAACGGCAAATCTATACGCCGCCATGTGTGATCACATTAATATAACAACATACATACTTGATTGATTGTTTCATTTGTTGGATATAGATCAGCAAAGGCTATAATCTCGTATTTCATTCAGTAGATGTCGAAGAACTTAAATTTCAGCAGTATTATTCTGAACACTTGTTTATTAGCGTCTATTATTTCTAAAAGTTTTTTAAAGGTAATAGGGTGTTATGGATTTATCTTGAGTGTATTCCAGAGATGATTTCTTCGGGAGCAATATTTGTTACAATGTAAAAGAATATGTTTCAAATAGTTGATATGGTTACATGTGCTACAAATTGCATTATCCAGTAGATAGAATTTGTGTAAAAGCCCAAGAGTTATGATCGTTTTACTGATGATTCGAGCGATCCCCCAACTGTTGACATTTCGGATATCAATGTCGCTCGGGCAGTCCAGATGCATGAGTGTCATAGTTGGTAGCTTGACCAACAAACGTTAAAGAAGTCCGAGGAAAGTGGATATGTCACAGACGTTACAGTACTTAACCCTTTCAGGGGTGGTGGTATATTCTTATACCACATATTTAGCACCCTAAGAATCTCCATAAAATACCCTCCCCCCCACACAGTTATCTTCAAATGGTAGCTTATAGTGTTATTTACTTAAATTAGATGGCACAACCATGCAGAATGATTATAAAAATTATAGCTTTGAATCTGATGAAAGCTCCTAACAAGTGGTTGTTTATCACTTACAGAAATGTTTCTGGAATGAATTGAAAAATTTAATCTCATCAGCTAACCAATCTACATGTTTGTAACTTTATGTAAATATTGCTAATTACTCAAAACAAAATATATAAAGTGCTCATTTCATACTTCAAATTATATGTTATAAAATTTATACCGCCACCCACACAGAGGGTTAGAGAGCAACAGATGGTAGCATTAAAATTTTCGAATCAGACTGATATGTGACGATTCACTTTATTTCAGTGAAATATAGAGGTCTTAAATATGTGTTAAAGTGCCAGTTAGGTAAAAATCAGACTTATTCTGTGAAAAAAATAAATTTAAATCAGGAAAAGAAGTTCTATTTTAAAGTTTTGCAAAGAACAAATTTAGCCACCTACGGTGCGCATTTCTTATAATTATTATTAAATTACTCAGTTAAATAAGATAGTTAAAAGTAAACGTTGAAATTTAGAGAAATGAATAATAGTAAACTTATCCTATATTAAAATTAAAGGAAACGATAATTTATTAAATTGAATATGGTTAAGATAAATGTAATTAAAATTAAAACGAAAGATAAATTAAAAAATTAAATATGTATATTAGCTACATGCAATTTAAATTAAAGCAAACGAAAAATTATCAAATTGAGTATATTTAAGATAAATGTATTTAAAATTGAAACAAACGATAAAATATTAAATTTAATATATATCAGCTATATTCAATTAGAATTAAAACAAATGAAAAAATATTAAATTCAATATATTTCAGATAAATGAAATTAAAATTAAAACAAACGAAAAATTACCGAGTTGAATATATTTGAGGTAAATGTAATTGAAAATGAAGCAAACGATAAAAAATTGAAAAGTGATGTGGTATGCCAAAACCCTTCACCTAAAACAATAGCCCCTTAGATAGCTAATAAAAAATTATCAACGCTGTTGTTATGAAGAAGAGTGTTTTTTGTAAGTGAATGGCGCTGCCTGCAACCACGTCTGTATAACTGTAACTGTGACGTTACTGCGTGACGTCATTTTATAAACTTGTAAATAGAATGAAGCAATGGCGATGGTGTGCTCGGTGGTTGCTCTGAATAAATAAGATTTACTTTACTAGTTGAAGTCTGAATTATTTCCAACAGCATCGGGTAGATGCAGCTCGCGGAATTCAGAGTGGATATTTGTTTCTTACATATTTGTGGTACCCTCGGCGGGAGGAATGTTAGTGTTAGCGCCCACCTTCATTCCGAGGAAAATCCTGCACGACGAACTGAACACTGAAACCATCCCTGAACTTATTCAAAAACTTGCATCTAATTTCTACAACTCGTTGGAAAACCACGAAAATCCTACTATAAATTCTCTGTCTAGCACAACTACTCATTTGGGAACCCGAAAACCCCCAGCATCATCTCAATATATCCAACCTCTTTTTTAATCATATTCTATCTTCTAGAGTCACTTAAAACCAACAGATGGCGCTGGACAAGGTACCAACACCACTCCGATAGATGATCAACTTAGCTCCGTCCAACTGCTTTCCCATTGGACGAGACCTCCTCCACCCAACTTCACCCTCTCCTTCTACACCAGAACGAAGCCAGCGAGTACTGAAGAACTACGGTTCTGCAGATACACTAAAGCTGTCACTCTTAGCACATAGAGCCTGCGAAGTTCCATATTTTTGGACACATAAAGCAGTCACTCTCAGCACAAAGACGGCGAGCAAAAGAGGAGCTTTTTAGCTCCTCTGATGCGCTAAAGCCGTCACTTCTTGCACTCCAACCCGCTTCTAGCGGTCACTCCTCGAGACCAGCGAGCAACCGATTTATTCGGAGGCACAAAAGCTGTTTTCTCCATCCCAGCACTAAGGCCGGCGAGTGCCCAATGTTCCCGTTGGGTGCGACAAAAGCCGTAACCATAAATACACTCCTCGACTGACTGATGGTGCTTCGCTTCTCACTTCACTTACTTCACACACCTGCGACGGAACTTCCTTGCTTCCTCCCGGTCGGCAGGTCCGACTCTCATCGGACCAACCCATGCCGCAACCATCGCACTCCCTACGCGGGTTACCCTGGTCGAGGCTCATGCTCTCGCTAGGCCTAACCTGCTAAATCCGATGCTCCTGCTGCTCTTAAAGTAGCACTTCTATTGGACGCTCTGCGTCCCCCCCTTTACTTCATAACAGAGAAAAATATTCCCTTAGTAGGGATTGGAACTCTATCAAATATTAGGCCCGCCCTCGGCGGGACGGTTGCTGATTTGGAGGTGATTTGAAAACAAAACTGATCCACTGAAACCGAAACTGAACTACTGGACCTGAATTTTGAATTCTCTGAACTGTATAATGGATCTGAATGCTTTGAAGGCCCAAAGGAAAGGGCTGAGGACAGCATTTTCTCTTAGCTTTAAAAAGATTGAAATTGAACTTATGAAAGAACCGATAGATTTGAATTTACTGTCGATTTTGAAGGTGCAAATTATAGATAAATTCGAAAGACTCGACTCTTGTCAGAATCAAGTTTCCGCACAATTCTTGAATATGGAAGAAGCCGAGCAGCTCTATTTGAATGATGTGGAAGAAGCGGAATGCTATCGTGACCGATATATCGAAATTTGTTCCCGAGTGGATTCGAAATCACAAGAAGCTGCTATTCCTACCGAAACTGAAAAGCGAAGTTTCAAATTGCCTAAAATTGAATTGAAGAAATTTAGCGGCGAAGCTAAAGACTTTTTGGCTTTCTGGAGTCAATTCCAGAAAATTCATAATGATAAAAGTATTGCAGATGAAGATAAGATGCAATACTTATTGCAGTCTGTTGAACCGAAATCGAAAGCAGAAAGATTAGTTTTAAGTTTTCCTACCACGGCGGATAACTATCCTAAGGCCATTCAACAACTAAAGGAGAGATATGGCCGTGAGGACTTGCTCGTACAGATTTACGTTCGAGAACTTTTGAGTTTAGTTATGAAGAATGCTATTGCTGGCAGAACGAAAACGGATTTGCCCTCCTTGTACGACGAACTCGAACGTAAATTGCGGTCATTAGAGAGTCTCGGACGAACCCAAGAGAAGTATGGAGAGTTTTTAATGCCTTTAGTGGAATCCTGTTTACCTGAGGAAACCCTGATGGCTTGTGAAAGAAAACGTAGCAGTGAAACGGACGCCAAAGGATCGCGTTCTTTAGAACATTTAATGACTTTCCTTCGCCTAGAAGTCCAAGGGGACGAGATGGTACAGCTGGCCAAATCTGGGTTCGGAACTAATATTCGAAAGAAGGATCCCCCAACTTAAAGGATTAAACCTAATGATTTAATGACTGCATCAGCCCTGGTAAGTTCCGAAAATTCTGCAGGTAAGAAGAGTAACAATTGTATTTTTTGTGATAAATTTCATCCAAGTGAAAAATGTTATACTGCTAGAAAAATGTCTATGATTGCAAAACGACAATTATTATTAAGAAAAGGTGCTTGTTTTATATGTTTTAAAACAGGTCATTTGAGTAAAAATTGTGAAGTTAGAAATAATATTAATTGTTCTAAATGTAACTATTCTCATTTTGAAATTATGTGCCCTAAATTGGATAAAAATTGTGATCAAAAGTGTTCCGTAAAAACTGAGAATTCTCTATCTAATAGCAACAGAAACGAAAGTATTTATTTTCAAACTCTCTGCGTTTTCATACGGGTCAAAGGTCGGGAAAAAAGAATTCGAGTTCTCATTGATTCCGCTTGTGAAAATAGCTATATCAGCGAGAGCGTAATGAATAGTTTGAAGGTCACTCCGCTCAGAGAGGAAACTATAATTCATTCTCTCTTCGGGGGGAATGAAACGAAACCTAAACATCACAGGGTGTTCTCTATTGAGGTGAGTGATTTAGAGCGCTCTTATGTATGTAGTTTTGAAGTGCTTTCGGAAAAGAAAATATGTGGATTTATTTCTAAAATGGAGGATAAGCGTATTCTAAATGAGTTGAAAAATAAAGGAATTATTTTATGAATCCGAGTTGCAAAGAAACCGAAATAGGGCTATTGATTGGGGCTGATAATATTGGTAAATTATTAACTGGGAATTTAAATGAGTTAGATTCTGGATTAACGGCTATTGAAACTAAACTAGGATGGACAGTAATCGGAAAATTAAATTCGAATGTTAAAAATACTATGTTAACGACATCGTCGTTGCATGTGAGGAATGTTAGTGTTAAAGAATTATGGGAACTAGATGTTTTAGGAATAACTGATCCCTTCCTTAATGAAAACGCGAAAGACAATTTTGATTTAACCGATTTTAAGAATAAAATGAAAATTCTTCCCGATGGGAGATTTGAAGTTACGCTCCCGTGGAAATGTAATACTACGAATTTGCCCATTAACAAAGAGCTAACGTGGAAGAGGCATTTACGAATGACGAATAACTTAAAAAACGGTAAATTTTTTGATGATTATAAAAAGGTATTTAGGGAATGGGAAAATTTGAATATAATTGAACGAGTGCCGGAAGCAGAATTGAACAATGATAGTCATTATTTGCCTCATAGGCCTGTGATTAAATTAGGTAGTGCGACTTCCAAAATACGACCTGTATTTGACGCTTCCGCGTGTGAAAAGGGAAAACCTTCGTTAAATGATTGTTTATGTAAAGGTGTAAACCTTATTGAGCTCATACCGGACATTTTAGATCGTTTCAGAAACTATCCTATCGGAATAGTGGCCGATATTGAGAAGGCTTTTTTGATGCTATCTGTTGCGCCTAAGGATAGAGACTATCTCAGATTTTTTTTCCCATGCAATGAAAACCAATTAGTTTACAGGCATTGTCGCGTTGTATTTGGAGTGTCTTCCAGTCCTTACTTATTGAATGCGTCTATTATGCATCTTTTGAAAACTGCAGTCCTGAATTTAAAGAAGTTGCACAAAAATTAAAATCTTCCTTTTATGTAGATAATTGTGTAGCTGGTGTTTTCAATGCTGATGAAATAGAGAGATTTATTGATCAGACTAAATTAATTATGTCAGAAAGATGTTTTAATTTACGTAATTTTGAGGGCAATGTGGCTAGTAGAAGTATTGGTAAGCACTCAGGCGATACTTTTATTTTGGGTATCATCTGGGACTTGGATAATGATAATTTGAAATGTTGCACGAATTTAGATACCTTAACGTGCGAAACGAAAATCACAAAGCGATTAGTTTTGTCCGTGGTGCAGAGGGTTTTCGATCCCATTGGGATGTTGACGCCGTCTACATTGCTCCCCAAATTGCTATTACAGGATCTATGGAGGATGAAAATTGCATGGGATCAGGAGCTACCTAAAAATGTTGCAAGTAAATTTTTGAAGTGGTTTAATGAAATTCAAATTTTGAAATATATAACTATTCTACGTTACATGAAAATTGATTCTTTCTCTGAATTGCATGTATTTGTAGATGCAAGCAAGGGGTCATATGCGGGATGCGTCTTTGCTAGATCAATAGTGGATTCAAAAGTTAGTATAATTCTCGTTAGAGCGAAGGCTAGAGTCGCCCCACTCAACCCTATGAGTATACCACGTTTAGAGCTAATGGCTTGTTGTGTGGGTGCTCGACTTGTAAATTCTATTTTGAAGGCGCTTAATATGCCTGATTTGAAAGTTACTCTTTGGTCCGATTCCACTACAGCACTTTGGTGGATTAAGGAACATGGAAACTGGTCAGTTTTTGTGGCCAACAGGGTAAAGGAAATTAGACAATTGACTGAAATTCAATCATGGAAGTATGTCCCTGGAAACATGAATATCGCTGATTTGCTATCTCGTGGTTGTTCTCCACGACAAATGCTTAGTTCTAAATGGTGGGAGGGACCTTCCTGGTTGAAACAAAATTCGGAACATTGGCCAGATGGGGAAATCAATTGCGAGCCCCAGGAAGTCAATGTAGAGAGAAAGAAACCTAAAAATGCGATGGTCGATCTGGCAGAGGACGCACCCCCCTTGCTTCTGTGTAATGTGTCTGATTATGATAAAATGTTAAGAATATTTGCGTGGATTTTCAGATTTGTAAATAATTGTAGAAAAGACAGTAACAGATGTAAGGAACTTGAACTTTCTGTTGCTGAAATTGAAAATTCGGAGAAACGATTGATACATATAACTCAGACATATTATTTACCGGATATTGAATTTTTAAAGTTTGTTACCTTTATTGATGTGGATAATATTTTAAGAATTAAATCTAAAATAACAGAACGTGAAGATGAAAGTTCTTTCTTGTATCCTATATTGTTACCTAATAAATGTAAATTTACAGAACTTTTAATCAGATCTATACACAAGAAGAACTGTCATGCTGGAATCCAAATAATGCAATCATTAATTAGAGAAAGGTTCTGGATTATCAGAGCTAGAAAAACTATTAAGAGTGTTTTAAATAAATGTGTTATATGTGCTCGTTTTAAAGTTAAATCATTGTCAAGCGGACCATCACCTTTACCACCAGACCGAGTAACTGATTGTGCGATATTTGAAATGGTAGGAATTGTGACCTCTATTTTTAAAAAGCTGGGCCTCTATTTTTAAAAAGTGGCGAAAAGGTATGGATTACATTATTTACTTGCGCAGTCTATCGCGCCCTCCATCTTGAATTAGTAAACTCTTTGTCCTCTGATGCCTTTTTGCTTGCCCGTAGACGTTTCATTGCCAGACGTGGGAGGCCCAGGATAATTTACTGTGACAACGGAACCAATTTTCGAGGTGCTTTTAATGACCTTTCAAAATTGGATTGGCATAAAATATCGAGAGAAACATCAACTCAAAAAATAGTTTGGAAATTTATACCACCCACCGCAGCATGGTGGGGAGGCTGGTGGGAAAGTTTGGTTCGCCTTATTAAAGAATTGTTAAGACGTACTCTTGGAAAATCAGTACTAACCTATGAAGAATTGTCAACAGTGATTTGTGATTGTGAATTTTTAATCAATAGTAGACCTTTAACTTATGTTTCTGAAAATACACAGGAATTGATTCCTCTTACTCCTGCAATGTTTTTAATAGAGAATCGTTGTTCAAGTACTACAGATATTGACGAATTAAATTCGCGAGACTTTAGAAAAAGAATGAAATACAGAATTAAATTTTTAAGTGATTTAAGGCAACGATTCAGAAAAGAATATCTGAGTTAATACAGAAACAGAATGATAATCCGGTGCGTGAATCCCGAGTTTGTGAAGTGGTCTTAATTGGGGACGATAATAAGAAGCGTTTGTTTTGGTCTATAGCTAAAATTATAGAGTTAATTCCTGGTCGAGACGGGGAGATTCGCACAGTTCGACTTAAAACTCAACATGGCTCAGTAATACGCCCGGTGCAACGTATCTTCCCTTTGGAAATACAAGCGATTGCAAATAACGATAAGGAGTTAAAAGGGGAATCGATTTCTGTTAAATGTGCTAAACCTGAAAATGTCTTGAATATTAATGATGTAATTGTAAAGAAATATACTTCTTCTGGAAGATTAGTTAAAGAACCAAAGAGACTTGATCTGTTGAATTATGATTGTTATAGGTTTGAGACTCTCCCCAAGTCTCAAAGGGGGGGAGTATAGGTTGTGAAGAAGAGTGTTTTTTGTAAGTGAGTGGCGCTGCCTGCCACCACGTCTGTATAACTGTAACTGTGACGTTACTGCGTGACGTCATTTTATAGACTTGTAAATAGAATGAAGCAATGGCGAAGGTGTGCTCGGTGGTTGCTCTGAATAAATATGATTTACTTTACTAGTTGAAGTCTGAATTATTTCCAACAGCATCCAGCATCGGGTAGATGCAGCTCGCGGAATTCAGAGTGGATATTTGTTTCTTACACTGTGCATGCTCACGAAAAGACAACAAACCAAAGCTCGGGGGAGGGAGGGCAGGAGAAGGATTTCTCAAAACCTAAACTATTGCAAAAAATCTAACAAAGCAGAGACAGAGGGAAAGTCTTCAGAGGCGTCCAAGACAGAACTGGCTGGAGACAGCCGATTAGGGACTTGTTGGTGACAGATATGAGACTTGCAAACGATAATTGATGCATAGTGTTAGCATGAAATAAAAGTAGACGATAAGTTGCCGACAATTGAGGGATGACAGTAGGGGTTCATTGCTTCTAACGTTGAACTTTATCAAAGAATCTATGTAAACTAAGATCTAAATCATTGAAAAAGGTGTTATAAAAGATACAATACAGCAAAAAGTTACCCGGTTCGTAAGAGGAACAGAGCCCTCAGCGTACAACCCATAAATACTTCAGAATAAGGAGGGCTGAACTATTATTTTTGACACATTTATCCACCACATATGTGAGAGGATATGTTTCAAATGCGAACAATTACCATGGTCTGCTGGTTTTTGAACTCTTGCGGATCTACGTTTACTCTTAATTTTATTTATAGTAGCCTTATAACCTAGTTTTAATTAATTTTTTAAATATATATATTTCTAAAAATTATTTTTAAACAGAATGCCGCGTACTGACTTTAGATTGAAAAAAAAAACATGTCTGGTTTAAATAGCCAGAGCTGGTGTTAGCCCAGGGCTACAACTTCAAACTCATACTAAAATCAATGCAACACTACCGTCACATCCTGGAGAAATGGCTTACACACTGGAGAATAGCTGTAAATGTTGTCAAATCACAAGTAATACTCTTCCACAAAGGAAGACAAAATCCTCACACCATCTACATCTCTTCGACGAAGAAATTATTTGGGAATAGGCGGATAAATATCTGGGTGTGCTCATCGATCAAAAATTGATTTATTTCCAAAACATAAAACACTTTAAAGATTAATTCTGAAATAAGATCCACCTCAGTATTTCTCTTATTGGCAGATACTCACCACTTTCACTCAAAACTAAAGTCCTACTCTATAAGCAGATTTCATGCCTAGTTAATACCTACGTCTCCCCTGTTTGGGGGGCTGCAGCTCCGACCCACCTGAAGCACATACAAACATTACAAAACAAAATACTTAGAATCATGACAAACTCTCCTTGGTACGTCAGAAATTCCGTAATACCCAATGGCCTGCAAATTGAACTAATTGATAGTTTTATCACCAAGCTTTCGAGAAGTACATTCATATCCATTGAAAATCCTTAAAATCCCCTGCTCAAAACTCAAACCATATTCACGGATGTAAATAATAAGCAAAAATATGCATACAAAACCACCAAATGGCTTCAGCTACTTAAACGTCCATAATACCACCCAAGATTAACTTCAAATCTTCATTGACATTGAACTCTACAAACGAACAAAATAGCACTTCCCTCCACTCTGAAGAGGTAAAGGGAATGGTTGCAACAATTGCTGCGAACAGTCTTGCCGTTTTGCCCCCCCCCCTCAACCTAATAACTTAATCCTAATAGCCTATTTAACTTCAAATAATTTTCTAATTGTTCTTTAAAGCTTTTCATAAATACTGAGCCGAAGCGGCTAACTCACTGGCGCTCGTTTGCCATCTAATTTTGTTTATGTACATAAAGAAACAAATCGATACCTGTACAAAAAACGATTCCTTTTTAAACCATTCATAACTACTAATAAAAATATACACATAATAAACACTTTTATTTTTCATTTATAAATTACTTCCTGTTTTTATTTTGCTGTTGCGAAAAAAAAGTTTCATTAAAAAATTAAATTCATGAATAAACAGATTTTAGGGGGGAAATAAATGAAGCACTATTTTTATAATTCAAACATTCCCTACGAGTTTGAAATGCATGAAAAGCGCTAAGGAGCTGAATCAGACAACCCAAAAAATCCTTCTATTCACACGCACCAATGAGAAGTACGGATAAGGAATGCCTGAGTGGAGAACAATTTATTAATTTTTCGTACTGTAAAACGCTACGCGACCGGATTGATTGGGTAAGTGTGTAGTAAATTATCTTTAGGAATGGATTCTATTTGTCTCGTTTTTACCAAACAAGCATTGAAGTTGTATAATTATAAACTAATTGTGTATTTTCTACATGTTTCGAATTTTGCTGGATATAGTCATAGCTAACAAAAATTCCTTTGTTTTGAAAGCAACCATTTTTCTAGTGTGTCACTGCTATTGTTTTGTTTAATTTTTATAAATAAATAGACTTGTTTTCTGAACTATTGCAAGTCGTTTTGAAATTTTGTCTAAGAACTTGTGCATTTTGATAATTAATATACCCCTTACCCTAAAATTATTTCAAAGAAATGAATATATTTATGAATATCAATATTGCCTAGGAAAGAAAAGATCAGTGAAAATTTCCAACAGTTCCAGAATTCAGGTTTGAAAGACTGAAAAGGGATCTTCCACTTAGCTTATTAAAGTGTCTTCATATATTCATTTTTTATTAAATTCGATATACATTAACAATTGGTATTTTAAATGATTAAAAAGTAATATAAATTCCAATCATATTCAGGGAAATGGTACAATATAAAAAAGAAATGTATATAATGAATTTGAATATCCTCTCCTTTTTATAGTGGAGGAATTATAAAATGGTTAAGAGGTAGAATAAAGTGTAATCTTCATAAATCGTTGGAAGAATATGTAAAATGAACATTAAAAGATAGTTTTTAATTATTGTGCTATCAAAAAAATTAACTTTTTGTTGAAAAGCGAGACATTTTTTGCATGCCAAGTAGTTGTATATTTCGCCACTCCTTGCATGTTATTTCAAAGCATCTTCCATGCACATTTTCAGTGCTTTCATGACTACATCCAAAAAATTTAGCACATTTATTGAGATGGTGTAACTTTGAGATTTGTAGAACAGTTTCCAAAAATAAATGTCTTTGATTTTGTCCATGCCTATAAGTTGGAAACTTTTTCAGTTGCCAAAAAGGAGAAGCATTTCATTAAGATTTTATGTAAATGTAAATTGTCAGATGTTGATAATTTGTAACATATCTTTTTGTATGTGAATGTGTTCCATTTTTTGAAAAAATACTGTGGCCAATGTTTTGTAAGGAAATCAAAAGTCAGCATAATTCTGTTAGAACTGCACGGTTAAAGATGGGAATAGGGTGTTTCCTAAGTGATTGGCGACTTTTGGAGGCGATAATGATTT